>VZTN01022917.1:434882-453824 GCA_013400515.1 Erpornis zantholeuca
CCCATGTCCCTCCCTGGGCTGCAGCACAGGCTTCAGGGGAATTTCAGCTCCAGTGCCTGGAGCATCTCCTGCCTGTCCTTCCTCACTGCCCTCAGTGACTGCAGAGCTGTTGCTCTCACATATTGTCACTCATCTGTGTGACACTATGCAGATTTTCCCCCCTTTCTTAAATAAGTAATCCCAGTGGTGCTAGCACCATCCTTGAGGAGCTCAGCCTCACCAGCTGGCATTGCCTGCATCAGATAAGGATGAAGCTCCAGCAGCTTCTCATAAAAGCCATTTATGTAGCTCCTCTGCTACCTAAACCTTGCCAGGCAAACCCAGTACAATATCCAATATAAAATAAAAATCAGCTCATACAATCAAAATAGTGTAATTCACATCAGCTGTGCAACTTTTGCTTCATATTTGCAGAATTGTTCCACCAGCCTTTGAACATCATTTGAGTGCCCTGTCCAGAGGTGGCTGCTCTAGTGGAATAGCCTTCAGAAACTGAGTGTCTTCAGTGTGACAGTATTTGTTTTGCTTTGCCAGAGAAAAGCATTTTCAAAAGTTGAGGTTTTGCAACCAGGCAGTTCCTTAACAAAGAGGAGAGTTAGGATCTGGTTCCCCTGTAAGGACCAAGTTTTACATGTAATAATCAATCAAGGAAAAGGAAGGGGCGACAAGTGTGCTAATCAGTAAACTGCTACATAAAAGAAAGTGGATGAAGGTCATCTTTAAAGACAAACTGAGGCAGACTCTGCAAACCCAACCAGAGAGTGGATCACTGCATGGCAAGCATCTGACCCCCAGGGGAGTGAACTCCAGGGACCAAGGCAGGTTTTTATGGAAGTCGATGTCCAGCTGCTCAGCTTGGTGCACTTCTAGCAATACAAATGATCTGAAATACTTTTACTTCAAATGTAAATAGCAAAAGGCAACACCAGAGCAGTTTCCCATGATCCACATTTCCTTGAAACTAAAATCACAGTCCAGCTTCCCAGGCTGCTTTTCTCTGTATGGCTGGTTCTCAAGTATCTTCCCCTAAGCACTGCAGAAAGGGAGGAGAAATATTTCACCACTTTCTGAAATACACTCATCTCTTCGTTAGGAATACAAACCCTTACAAGCTGTAAATTCCTAACTGAAATATAAGAAATGTGATTAATAGATTTCCTGCTTTTTCCCCAGGGCTCTAACATTCCTGCTGGATGAGGGTGGCTCCTCGCTTTGCTTACACCTTTGCAATCAGCCGTCTAGCAATTGAGATGGTCACAGCAGCACCACATCAAATCACATCACTGATTTCAGTGCAAGAGTTTCTCTCTGAGTGTCTCATTTCCTACACTGTCCATGAGATCGCTGAGAAACCTGTGGATAGCAGTTGGAAATCTCCAAATAGCAGTTTTCCAGCTCTTACAGCTACCTGTGGTTGTGGCATCCTTGTCTCACTCCTGGTGTAATGGTGCAGCCAGCATCCCAGCTGTGTCTCCTCGTTGTCGCTGGCTGGGAAGCAGACTGAGAAGTAGTACACCCATTTTTGACAGCCATCCAACGTAATTCCCTTGAGATCCTAGAAAGCAGAATGCAGAGGCATTCTGAAGATCTCTAACTCTATAACTCAAAGATCTATGGAGAAGGAGCCTGTGTCCTCATAGCCAGGAACACGTCCATTGGATTTTTACAGTTGTCTTCTGCTTTAATATGGGTTTAGTAATCCAGGGGACAGAGACAAAAAAACTCCCTAGAGGTATTTTTTTTGCTGGTAACCAGCCAGAGCATCATGGATCTCCCCATGAGGATCAGTAATATGCAATAGCCAAGTCTTCTTACCAAGGATGTTTTGGATTCAGCAGTGCTAAAAATCTTTCTGAGCTGGAAAAGCATAACAATCCCTCTGAATCTTACTGGCATTCATCCCATGTGATGTTTGATTACCTCAAACCAGTAATTGTGAAGGCAGACATTTTCTGATCTCTCTAAATCACACACTGCACATGTCTCATTACTCTGCCTGTGTCCATAGGAATGACAAAGAGACCCCATTTGTCTAGAAAGGACAATCCCAAAGAAATATGAGCGAAAACCCTGCAGTGGGTCAGATTATCTGGGTCTGTAATCTGTCTTGAACAAAAGAAATTGCATCAAGAGAAGGTGAAGGATATTGTGTCCTCCAATTTCCCTCCCTTCTCAGGAATGGTGTGGCAATCAGGTTGGCTTTGCCCAGAAATTCCAAGGAGTTATTAATAATATTTATTATTCCTCAGTGTTTTTCCACTGTCCCAGCAAAGCTGGTAGCCAGCTGCTCTTGAAAGGTGCATAAACCACTTTTCATCAAACTAGAAGAAAAATGCTTAGTATCTAATCTGGACATAGAAAGACACAATGCAATTTTAATCAAAATCTACTGTAAACACTTCATTTGTTTTGATGTTTGAACTGTGGTGATCAAAGTTCAAGCTGTGCTTATTACACACTTGTTGAATGTAAAAAGAGAAAGAAGACAAGTGACATTATTTCTGTACCCTGATTGTCTCTGATGACAAAGTTTCTGGTGCAAAAGTCCTGAAGAAGAAGAAATTAAAATTCACTTTGGTTAAAAATTCAAATGTGCAAGCCTAGAATCCATTTCCTACGAATGCTTATTAAAATTCAACTCCATGGATGTTCATGAAAATAGTCCAGAGTGGACAAACTCTGGCAGTGTGGATTACAGTTTCAAATGAATATTAGCCATCCTTTTAGAAGCATTCATTAAACCCAATTTGACAGTATTAATCATAAAGGACTCTGAGACATGTCTTTAAGCTCATTAATGAAATTAATCCATTAATTGGTGATGGAATATATTTACCTCTAGACAAAAGCATAATATTCCAACTATTATTATAATGGCCATTATTATTTTCCTTTTAAAATTTGTTGTACCTTTTAGAGGCCCTTCAGTAACCATGCTGTTTCAGGATACAAAGGGCTATAGAGCATTGCCCACTCTGAACAGTCCTCTGAATGGGGCCTTTGTTTTGTGTGCTGTTTTGGTAGGAAATGGTTGCTATTTAGGTCTCCAAGAGGGAATATAAAACTATGCTCACCTAATCAAACAGACCAGTAAATACAGCAGTTAATCTGACAACTTCAAATTCCTGAATTGCATTTGGAGAAACAATTTAACACAAACAATCATTTAAAGCTTGCATTAATCATCCACCTTGGGTTACTAAGATGCATAATTTGTTTTCATTATTGCAAGCTCGTGGTTCTAAGTGACATTTCTAGCAGTTGGATGTTTTATTAAAACCAAAAGAGGAAAAAGGTGCTGTTAATCTTTTCCATCAACAGAGCTATAAAATAAAAGCAGGGTTATCATAAGCATCAGAAGATAGACCTGTCAGAACTCCATGTCTGAAAAATGTAACTGTCTTAAGTATTTTACATAAGAAGAACACAATTGCTTGTGAACTAAATCAGCTATTGTTTTCCACTGTGGTAAAATGTTCCTTTCTGAGCAACCTTGCCTGGTGAATGTGAATCAGGAAGTATGGCTTGTTTTGATTGAATTATTAACATATCTAGAATAGCTTCAGAGTTACCTTGAACAGGTTCAGTGGGCACTTTAGAAACAAAAGGGAGAAAGGGAAAAACATGTGCAACAAAAAAAATTCCACCTGGTACTTCAGTGCAACACAGAATATCTCCTTAAAACAGCAGCAGAAAAAGGCTTCTTCATTTGGATATAGTAAAACATAAAGATATAACTGCTATATTTATGCTTTGTGCCTCTCAGAACAATAGCAACCTCTAGCAACCTTTTGCTTGTCTGTCCTTGCAGTGTTGCAAGGTAGTTTGGCCAAAGCTGGGTGTGTTTGTAAAAAATTATGCAAACTCTTTCTTCCCTCTTAAAAAAAAAAAAAAAAAAAAAAAATCCTGGCTTTTAAAAGAGCCATTGTCACTTCTAGCTGAATGTTTATTTTACTGTCTCCTGCACAGCAGAGGACATTCCACCTATAAAGAGCAATTATATAGCACTGGGACAATTTGAATACTCTAATCAAAGCTAGTTAAAGTGCAGATAAATAGATTTTTATAGTGCCAGGGCTCCTAACCTCCACGGAAATTATTGTTAATTTATTGAATCAATAATCTTGGAACAATAAATTATAATGCCTTTTGTTTTACTAAACATCTTGCAGCATGTCTAAAAAGCACAGCTTTATAAATATTACAACAGGCTAGGGAGAGATTTCCAACCAAGGCTTTGTGTCTGTCCCATTATGGAAAAGATTAAATTGTAAAAGCAAAAGAAAAGAAAAAAACAAGATAAACAACAAAAACTTGAAGGTGCAGAGACATTGAAAAAATAAATCCTTAAATACAGAAACTGCCTGGGTTGTAGCTCAGCCCTTTTAGGTCTGTACTTTTTAACTCCTTCATTACTAGCCATGCTTTTATCAATTTATTTTCATAAAGTAAAACCCACTAGATTTACAAGAACATTCATGTTTTAGAGACTGATCTCCACTACAGCATAACTTTGCAACAACTATTGACTTCAGCAGCACAGATCTGGGTCTACATCAATCTAACAGCGATCATAGACTCACCCAACCACTGAAAGTATATATGTATTTTTAGAAGCAATTTCACCCCAAATGATATCAGTGGATTATTTCAACCTTTAGAAAACATCATTCAGGCTAGGAGGTATCATGTAGATAGCATTGAAGCTTCCTCACAAGTTTTCTTACTCTATGTTTTTGCAATTCCTCTTGCAAGGCAACACACCCTTGGCTAGTGAGGTGCTAGAGAAACACTGCTAATCTTATTATGGTCTGGACCTTGTGGGAATGTTCCATGCATGTGTAGCTCACTGATTGCAGTTTGTATCAGTTCAGTAAGGCACTCAAACATCTTCTTGTGAGGAACTGGCTTTTTCTATTTACCTTTTCCAGATAAAATGAGCTGGAGCAGGGACTGCTGGCTGTTCTAGTGGAAACAGTTTCAGGACAGGAACAGAGATACACAGCAGGGTCTTTTTTTTCCTTTGAATAGCTGGTTGTTCTGGGGTAAGGTGAGGGTTTATCTGGTGGTAATGAGAAAATTCCCCCTGAATTTAATGTGTCAAAATTCCATCCCTGATCTTTCTGACTAGTTACTGTCAAGATCTCAACACTGGGACACTTATTGATGAGAACCAGACCTTTGGCAAGGTGTAAATTAGCTTAGTTGAGTAGGAATTAATGATTCTGCACAGATTTGAAAGAGCTGAGCATTTAGTCCAAAGATGGTTGATTCTGTATCCGTGCTAAAGGAAAAAATTACATGAGCTGTTATTCTGCTTCCAAACTATTTTTGATGAAGGTTTGTGGAGCTGGAGACACAGTCCCTAGCTTATGTAAGCTTCACTTATTACACAATGAGCTAAACATAAGTAAAAGTAGGCTGAATCATATGGGGATGCAAACCTGGCCAAAACCCCAGAAATCTCTGAGGTGGGTGTGAGGAAAATCGGCTGCTGTAATTATGATGGTGGTTGTGGGGGATAAGGGAGCAACCAGATTTGGCTGAGTTTGAAGCAGTACTTTTTGACTTACAGACAGGGAGTGTATTTTGACTTGTCCTCAGATTGTTAATGTTTAACTCTTGCTGTTTGTGAGATTGCCAGCATGCAGACGGGAAGCATCCCTTCAAATCCTGCCCACAACACCAGACAGCAGCCATCCAGGGATAATTTTAAAATGACTCTTTTAGTCATTGGCAGGCTGTAGCCATTTTGTCTTGGTATGTCTAACCCAGCTCACCACTGCTCTTTTTCTGCAGTCTGCCTCTGGTATGCTGGGGCTGGAAGCTCCATGGAGTCATGCCTTTTCATCCCCATGCCATGTGCTCCTTGGTCCCTGTGTTCTGACATCCCAGCACAAAGGGCATCAACACATAACCCATCAAAGAAATCTTCTGTGAGAGATTTCTACTGACATACCCACACATCTTTTTTGACAAAGTTGGATGCCTGGTCTTAAGAATCCTTCATGGTGCTGAAGTTGGCTCATGCAGTCTGGGATGCTTCAGGAGTCTTTGGATGAAAGAAACTACGTAATGAAAAAAACAAGATAAACAACAAAAACTTTCAACAAAGCCATTTTCAGCTGGAGCAGTATCAATTACTTGGGTCTTGAGACCATGCCATTAAAACCTATGGGAGTTTTGGCATTGATTTAATCAGGAAGAGGGAGCTACTTCCAAAATATAAATATCTATCATTTTTTAATAGAACATGTAGGATAATGCACATTTGCAGTAATTTCTGTGGATAAGAACTCACAAGATAAATGAAGAGCCAAAGATACTATTCTAAACTTTCCCTATATTTCAGATTAAGCTCCTCTACTATCTCTGCAGCAACTGTATACAGTTATCTTCTCTCTAACAGCATCCCCAAAGCAGATGTAATTAGCAATCTTTGGAGCCAACACATGCATATCTTAATTACAGAACCAATATGGGATACTATTTGTTCCAACATTTATCATTAAAAAAAAAATCACGGACATCTAACTTAACAGATAGTTATTTTCAGTTATATTTGAGTAGAATGCACTCAGCTTAACTGGTCACTCTAAATATGACACTGAATTATTACCAGGGCAGAGAAGGACCATCCAGCACCTAACCCAGCTCAGAGAAGGCAAGAAATCAGATTTTTCATCACACTGCATACTGAACAATCCCTTAGAATAAATTAAGCATCTAAATATTACAGGATCAGAGCTGTTCGTGTACCCACAGCAGCTGTAAGTTGCTAACTAAGATGCAAGGGAAGGAAGAAGTAGACCCTTGACTGCATAATTCAATTAACTACTTGACTTTTTGAGTTGCAAAAAAGTTTTTAACAATTTAGTTGGCTTTAATATACTACCTGAGAGAGAAAAATAAAAAAAAACAAAAAACAGCAAAACAAGGAGAAAGAGTTCTGGGTTGCCAAGTACACTGGTTGTCAAGATCCCAAACTTTTCCTGTGAATCAAGGAACTAAAAATAGTCAATATGGTGAAAAATTAATCAAAATATACATGAATTTATGAGATTGGATCAATATATATGAGCAAAGCAAAATACAGAAAATAATGTATCTGTAAGTACTTACTGCTTACAGCATCTGTAGGTCCTTTCTCTGAGCTGTCATCAGTGACTTCTCTGGAAGTCTTTTCAGATCCTATATTTGCTGTAGTGGAAAAGACATCTCCATTCCATGGACTAATGCCTGCAGACAATGGCACAGGAAGTGGAAATGCTTAGTTTTCAGACTCTATTCTGAAACTAATCTCCTCATTCTCCATTTCTCCCTGTGAAATTAGGAAATAATAACACTTAGTTTCCTCAACAGGTGGTGTTTGTAAGCATTATAATTCCACAGTGATCATTTGCTTCACAAACGTCTTGTAAATTAAAGAAATCAATTTCACAAATCCAGCAGACTTCTGCACAATAGTTATGTTTGTTAGGAGTGAGTGATAATAAAAACCTCTGTTATTTATCTCTTAGAATAAATTAAGACTTTACAACTGATACTCCCAATCTCCTTATTTGTTGTCTGGTTCAAATTCTTTATCTTGTACATCCAAATTTCCCACTTTCATTAATCTAGATATTTTTACAACATTTTTCTTTTTTTCAGGTTTTTTAATGCTATTTTTTACAGAGGACCTATGTCTTCCTAGGGACACTGAATAACCTATGTTTACCTTTAGTAGTAGGAAGATCAATCCTTTCAAATATTTAAGTGTGAAGACTAGGGAGTTGCACTAGAATAGAGTTCACTAGTTGATATGACACAGATATTGCTGTATTTTTAAAATAATTTCTGATCATTTCTATGGGATTTATTAGGGTTTTGTTTTTTGGTTTTTTTTTCCTGGCTGGATTAAGCAAGGTTTTGTTTTATGGAAATTGTGTGAGGTCACTTGGATTATTGATATCCACATTCTACCAGGGCACTGACTGGGTCAGGGATCAAGGTTTGGGGCATATCACCTCAAGATCAGTGACTGGGAAAAGGAAATGGATGTGGCAACTATAAAACATAATAACCATAGTGGAAGTGACAAGGACAGTAAACTAAAGCAATGTAGTAAGTTCCAAGATATATATCTGTTACTAATGGCATTACAGAACAAGACTTAAATGTAAAGAATGCATAGCCGTTTTTAAAATTTGTGAAGTTCTCAATAAAGAACAATATTATTTTCCCCATCTACTTTCTGCCACCCATACCAGTCAGCATATGCTCAGCATTTTGCATCTCCAAAAGCACATACAAATCAAAAATAAATACTGTGACTGATATCTAAGAGGCAATGCATAAATATCTTGTAAGCAGAGCTCACTCCTCGGAGGGCAAGCTGGCAACATGCCTACATGCTGACTAGGGAAAGCAGGGTAAACCTGGAGGACAGTGTTTGAAGGGAAGGTGATTTCTCCAGTAACAGGGAGAAGAAAGAGCAAGAGCAGGCTGACTGCACCCCAGTTCATTGCCAGCTCTTAATCAAAGCCTCAGGGCACTGTTGCAATGGGAGCATTAACTAATGCTAAGGAATAATGAAGGACAGCTACAATCCCAAATAATTTCCTTCCAACTGTGAGGGTAATGTATGTCCTTCAAATGTCCAACATCTCACCCTTGGCTGACATGGTGGGCTGATCTATGAAAATACAGATCATATCCAGCACAGGATTTCATCTGAGTGCTGCCTGGGAACTTTTAACTGGATGACAATAGCAATCCTTTTCTCTTTCTACCACTTTGGAGCACATAAGGGCAGACAATAATCAGGTACTTCAATGGTTCCAAACTTGTCAGGACTGAGCAGGAAAGTGCAGGAATACTTGGTGTCCCTCTTGTGCCTTTTTACTAAGCAGATATCTTGAGATATTCTTTATTTACCCCAAAGTTTTATGGATTCAAAGAGCAGTCTCTTTGCACTGCGAGCCAGTGAAGGAACTCTGCATTCCCATATTTTTCCATTTCCCACATTTTTCAGCTTCCCACTAACACTGTTTTGGCCTTGAGCAGACTTCAGCCATTGCTCACAAAGACATAAGGGCTGGGACAGTGAAGGGAAGGAGCCACTTCCCTCAGGGCTCTCCCCCAGGCTCAGGAAGGCTTTTTCCCCACTGGGATGAAGAGATGCTGTGGCACACCTGACCATCCTGAGTTGCCCCCCATGCCCCTACCTCTTCTCTTCTGCCCTCAGAGCAGACAAGGAGCAGAGGTACTCTCTTGCTTGGGCTGCCCCTAGCCTGCCCTCAAAAACACTGCCATGGCTACACATGAGCTCTCTTCAGCCTGGCATGCCAAAAAGCTGGAGGTGGGAAGAGCTTCTGGCCGGGCATGAGCACCCAGCACAGCAGAGCAGACTCTGCTGCCTCCTTCCCAGCTGTGCCCTGGCCAAAGGAAACCCTGACACTACTCCCAGTTTTCCAACTCACCATTTCAAATGTGCCTCTCTAAACCACCAGCAAAGGCCTGTTTTTAATACAGCCTTGTGTAAGGGGAGGAAGGGAAGAGGGCAAAGAAGTAGGAGCTCATGGTGATATTTCTTGCTTAATATTATTGTGATAATTCCTTGTTTGTCCAGCAGCTGAATCATCTGTGACTCCTCTGGGATGTGGCTCCAGCTGCTGTGCAAACCTAGTGGCAAAGACAGAGCTGATTAACTGCGGGCTCTCCTGCTGCTGAATCCAGCCAGCAAACCCTGTATGGGCCACTTCCCCAGCAAAATTTGTCTGCTTATTGAAAATCATAGCGAAATTTCCTCCTGGTTTCCCTTCCTCCTTCTCTGCAGCTAAAGAAGCTCCCATAGTCAGGACAGCATGGGGAGGGCAGCAGCAGGAGCTGACTTCTGCCTGTGCCCTGCTACAGGTGCCACAAGGGTGTAGGCTAAGGGAGGGAGAGAAATATGGGTCTCACCTACTGTCTGTGAGGGTTATGTTTGACACTATCAGGAGGAGAGCCCCAGAGGAGCCCTGTTAAAATCTGGATTGGCTGAAAACCACACAGTCAAAGTGACTGACCAGCAGACTGAGGCCACAAGCAGCTGGCACTAGGACACACCAGGTTCAGTGGCCGAGTGCGGGCGTCTGACCAGATTGCTCAGCACTGAACAACAAAACAAAACCCTACAGATTGCAGCTTGATGACTACTGCATGGCCTGCCTTTCCAGACAGGAGACAAAAAAAGAAAAACTCCCTGTGTGATGCAATTGTTTCCCTTTGGCTTCTGCAGCCAGTGGCAGAACAAGCTTCCTCACCAGACACAGGCTGCAAACACACAACAGTGACCTGTGCTGGTCAAACTGGACAGCAGGGATTGCTCTGTTCTTGGGCTATTCAAGAGGGCCCATTTCTATTGCTACAGGTAGATCAGGAGTTGTTTTGAAATCTGACTGATCCAGTGGCTCGGTTGCCCAGAAGAAGACTTTGAAATATTCAGCCCTTGTGTTTTTGAAAACGACTGTCACAAAGTGCCTGTAACCCCTGTTTGGTCTGAGGCTGCCCTTTGCATCTCCAGGCAGGCAATGTAGAACCAGGTCAGGTAAAACAGCACCAATGTAGATAGCAGTTGTGGAAACTGGTTGCAATGTTTCATCCTGAAGGCTGTTTTGTAATTAAAAAAACCAATTTTTTTTTTCTTTAAAAATCAGAGCATTTTGCAAATAACTGTTCTGCTCTTTAAAGTGTCTTCAGTTTAAAGCAATTTTTTTAACTGTTGGACTTCCTCCTTTTCCTTGTTTTATTTTTTTTAAGTTTCATTTTTTTTCCCTTGTTGAAGAATGTGGTGAGAGGCTGGGGGGACACTTATTTCTCAGTTAAAACTAAAATTTGTTTGTTTGTTTTAAAAAGTGATAAAAAATAAAAATAAGTACATGTGGAAAAACAACCAGATTTCCACCACCTTCAGAGCCACCAGCTTACTTACACTGGCCAATGTGCAAACACTCATAGTACACTAAATTATTCAGATTGACAAATATATTGCAGATATATTATGATGCAATTTATACATCAAAAATACTTAATAAAAAGAAGTCTCTTTTTAGTATGATAGCAGAGAGCAGCCATAACAGCTGCACTTCAGGAAGCTGGCAAGGCCACAGTAGCCTGTACTCGGAGACAGATCTTTCCAAAATGATGAGCGAAACTGAGGAATTGCAATAGCATCAGGCATCAGCATCCAAGCTGCATCACTCAGCTGATGCACAGCAGCTGGTGGGTCCAGGGTGACCTGGTTGCACATCTGAACTGTTGCATTCAAAGCTGAATTGAGGTTCAGGCTCTAATTCAAGTGCACTGAAATCACACAGCCAAGCAGCTGAAAGTCCAACCCGGCAGTAATGCTCATGACACTCATTATGTCCCTACAGGGAGCAATTTGTGACAGGCAAAACTGTAACAGGCAAAAAAAAAGGTGATGTCCTCTGTCTCAAAAAGCTCTAATTTCATGGCAAGACAATAGGAGATCACCAAGAATAAATTAGAACAAACCCCTATGGCTGGAAAAAGGGGAACTGGGAATTAATTTCTATTCACATTCTTGATGTGACTTTGTGCTTCTTGGTCATCTCATTTTCTCTGACATGTTTTCCAAGGGGAACAAAAATCTTGAATCTTGCAGTTATTTGTTAATGATTGCAAAGCACTTTTAACTAGAGGGAAAATCTTGGCTGACACCATGGAAGCACAAAGGAACCATAATAAATCCTATCTCTTTGCTGAAGATTACCCTACTGTGACAGTCTCTGGTGGGTGCAGGTGGCTCTTGTTCACACCCTTGGCCCCTGGCTTTGGCAAAATGTCACCTGGAGAGTTTCTGGAGCATTTCTGGAATGTCTTGAATGCCAATTGCATTTGAGCAGTTGGTGCAGAATCCTCAGTAACACCTGAGACACAGAGCAAGCCACCAACAGCTCCAGATACCTGGCAAGCATAGCATTGGCACTGCGATATCTTAGTATTTAATCTCTGGCTGAACACAATCAGACAGGGCTGGAGTCAAAAGGATTTTTAAATGTTGTATTCAGAGAGAGTTCTGTATCATGGGGACAGAAGATCATCTATAGTGGATCCACGGCAGAGATCCTTTGTTTTTTATGTGGAAGGGCAAAAAATATTTTATGCGCAAGAACTTTTAATGTTGATGCGGCCACAGGAAATGGAGAAGTTTAAACAGAGGACAACAGGACAACAGGAAAAGCAAAGTGTGACATGTTGTGTTGCTTATTCAAAGCCAACGAAGATGGGTCCCAACAGTTCCATACAAAGAATTGTTTATATCAACCAATACGTAAATTTAAATTTCCTGCCTGAGTCATTTGTGTCCTGTCTCTTTGTCACTCTCCACTGAACTGAAAAATGTAAGCATGATCATGTTAAAAATACTTTTCTTTCGTTTGTAAGGAAAGCCTGGTGACTCCAGATCTCTATATAGCAGCACCATGGTTCACCGTGAGCACGCCAGCTGCCGAGAGCTGAGGCTGAAAGGTCATGCTAAGGGTTTTATGAGTTATCTGGGGCTGTGAAATATAAGGGACTTGCTAACTCTGAAGAATAATTTAACTGAATACCCTGACCTAAAGGTTGTACCTTTGGGGATGTTTCACAGTTTGACACACAGAGCTGTCGAGCATCCAAAGACATCAACCTGGCTCTCACAGTAACAGAACAAGTTCTGCCTCCCTGCAAATCAGGTTCTCACTGCATCACTCTCTGCACCCACATACACTTGGCTTCTCCCTGAGCACTGATAGCAAACAAAGCAACATTCAGGGGACTTCTGTGATGCCTAGAATACCTCTGATAGACCAGCAATACCTAGTGGTCCAGGAAAACCGATGTCTCCCCTTAACCCACAGAGAACAGCTCTACACCAAAGTGCTACATTCACCCCCAAAAAACCCATAGAGAATTCATTATTAGCTTAGGCTAATAGCTTTTAATAAAAAAAATAGTAATTTAAAAAATTAGGTTTCTTGCCACACAATACAATAAAAATGTATGTTTTTCTTCTAAACACATTTCAGCTTTTGTGAGCTTGTGTGAAAAGAGCTCATTATTAAGCCTGAGTTATTTAAGCAATATTGGAAGTGCCCCTGCCCTTTTGTTAATTTGCTTGGCTTGGTGCACACATGGCATTTGTTTTATATCATGTGTGGAACTTGCTTCTTTAAAAAGTCTGCAGGTTTCAAATTCCTCCCCTTTTGATAGATGTACTGTATGTACTGTTAGGTTTAAAAAAAGTTACAGGTGGCTGCTATTTTTCCCAATTCAGTCCACAAAAGCCTCTTTATTAAAAGAAGTCCTTAATGAAAAAGAAAAGTAGAGCTACTGTATGTGAGGTCGCAAAGAACTCTGGTGGAAATATTTGGTGTTTACATTTTGCCGAACTATTTATACTGTGGACACATACTACACTAAAGGCTCTCTTTTCCCTGCATAATAGAAATCCTTGTGACTGAATTCTATATACTTAGTATGGTTTACATTTTTTATCCAGCCTTACCACATTTTATTCCACCGTGCTTTCTACACGAGTCTGAGTCTGTAGCAGAGCTGTATAATAGCAACACCTTCTGGAAGAGGGGAGACACTAGAGAATCCTTTCTGACTCTTGCAGCTTGTTGCACTCACCAGCCAGTGTACATTACTAATAAGGCAGAAGCTCAGAATAATAATTAAAATACATCGCTAACTGTATGTGCATTTATTGCTTCATTTAGCAGTAATTGAAAACTCCAGGTTTTTTTTTTTCCTTAATGTCTCTATCAGAGCCTTTTTGTTCAGAGTACTTTTAACAGTTAATATTCAGGTTTTTAATTACACCAGATTTATGGGTCTGAGTCTCTGCTCTGCACACCCTTTGTCTGATGATATGAAAAAGCAGAGGAGCACCCTGCTGCTCAGTGGCAGCAGCCACCTCTTCTCCCCTCAGAATAGCACAAGCTGCCAGCACAAAGAGGAGCATTCCCAAACCCATTCCCGAACCCTGCTGCAGAGCTACCAAAACCACATGCCAGCAAATGATGTGCCGTGGCCTACATTTACCATCAGCCGAGTCTTACAATCTTAGATAAGCACCACAGCCTTCCTGGTTTCTTTATAAACAAAACTCTGCCCCTGAAGAGCCTTTAACTGCCTTTGGCATTGGGGCTTTTAAATTTTTGCCAAAAAAGACAGGCGGCCCTTTCTGAGTGTTGCTAGAAGACAGCTTTGCAAACACAAGTAGGAAACAGAGGGTGGGTGGCAGGAGGACTCCTTTAACTGTCTTTAACTTCAATCTATGGCAATATTTTCTTTTGCAAAGCACTGCAGAGAGATACCATTGCAGCAGCAGTAGTAGGTAGTAACAGCAGTAATACTAACAACAATACCACCTCTAATTAGATCTTTGAACAGAGGTGCAAGCAATCATTTCCACACCACTGCTGTAAAGATGAGCTCTACTAGAGAAACAGGGAGAGAAACTGAACTCCTTGGTGAAAGGCACTGATGAAGGACAAGAGGTAAGGAGAGGGACAAAAGAGCTTCCACATTTAAACTTGGAGGCTACACACTTCAAGCACAAAATTTGCTTTAATGGTACCAAACTAGTGAACAGTCTTATTCCAAAACACTGGGCATTATTCAGAAGAAGGATTATTAAATCCTGCAACATTCAGGTGGCTTGGAGGATGCAGGACTGAGAATCCAAATGAGCCTCAGTCTTTCCTGGATGTCTTTCCTCAGACAAGGGAAGTCACAGTCTGGTTCATCCTGATAGGCAATCCAGGATCAGGTCTGACAAGTTTTGATGATTTTGCAAAGTTAATAAAAGATTTCCATTTTGCTTTTAACTTTCAAATGGTGTGTCTCTGAGCAAACTTTGCCCTCATTCCTTGTTTTGACACTGTGTTTCTGTATCTTCCATGCCTCATTCACATCCTTGGTCAGGATTTCAATTTTTGGGCTATTCTTTTTCTTTCTGCACACCCTTACATGTGTTGGTTCCTCAGTGCCAGCTCCTGCCCACCTAATAAAGAAGCCAGTGTACTGCAAAGCATGCACAGTGCAGCCATCATGCACAAAACATTCCGACTTAGCTCACTCCATTATGCAAAACAGCTCTGAGGAGAAGCCTTCTGGGAAATGCAGAAACAGATTTTTCCATGATGGCAAAAAAAAAAAAGAGCCCTGCAAGGTATGTTGAGGTGTGTCTGGCAGCAGGGGGAAGAAACTGTTTAAGAAAACTAGTTTGTCAATGGTTTTCGTGATATATCTGATTTTGGCAAAGTGTTTGAGGGCTAGGGGTACCCACAACTGCCCAGCATGCGATACACCCCCCAATTAATCATGGTAAACACATTCCACATCTTTCTAAGTCACTCCATGTCTCTTCCTTAAAAAGCAGGGATCTGGGGCATGATCCTGCATGAGGGCAGGCTGCACAGCATTAAGGAATCCAAGAGGGGGCTGTGGGCAGCTGCTCAGCGTGGCCAGGTGAGGATAGCTATTGGAGCAGGATAGGGAAGGCCATATGGCACCAGCTGTGTTCTGGCTCCCAGCACGACAACCTCTCCTCTCATGAATATAATTTCCACAGCAGGCACAAGAGTGATTCGCTATTGCAATAAGCTGTTCCTGTCCTTTTCCTCACCTGTACCTGTCGCCTTCGGGCTGCTGAGCTATCACACAAAAGAAAAAGACAGTGCAACAAAAGCTGCAAACTCTGAGCCTTACGCTGTGAAGGTGCTCCCTGCTGCCACCAAAAATGAGCACAAAATTCTGTAGGGAAGCCTCTTCCCTGCCCCTTCTGCTTCATGTAAAAAAAGGCTGTCTGCCCCCCACACCTGTAAGTGCCAGGAGCCATGAGGTGGTGGCCCAGCAGGACTGGCAGAAAGTTGCTGGAGCCCTTCTCTCCGGCTCTGCCATTCCAGCCCCACTCCCACTGACACGGCTCCAGCACATCCCCGGAGCTGGGGAATGGGTTAATCCCAGGACGAGGAGAGTTTGTGACAAACCACGAACTAGACTGAGAATCCCAAGCGGAATTTTAACACGTCTGGCCTGGGATCCTCAATCGTTGATAATGACAGGCATTACCTGACCCAGCCAGCTCGGGGATCGCGATAGCTGTTCTCAAGAATTTGCAAATCGTTCTCCAGTTCCTGGCTCCTTCCCTCTGACTATCTTGGCAGCCTGTTCTGGCAGCCAGACTATCTCACCTAAGACTTCTCCAGCTGGTGAAGCATCTTGGCGCTCCTGCCTCTCCATGCCCACACACTTTCATCAACTTCAGCAGTAACCCTTTTAAGTGTTATCTCGCAGCCCTAATTACTTCAAATACATTTTCTGCCTGACGGCGTTGGACAGGTGGAAACTGAGCGCCATCTATTGCTAACTAATAAAAGGCTCCTTTGGTAAGCAGCCTTTTCCAAAGGGAGCCTCGGCTGCAGGATTCCTGCAATCCAGCAGCACCATCTACACGGCCACGGGAAACAATTCTATTCTGAATTTATGGTTTCCCAGAAAATACATCTATAAGTTCAGGATGTGTCCCTAGCTAATTTCTTCAACCTGGAAATATTGTGAGAACCAGCTTTCCTGTAGTATTTGTATAATTATGTAATTAATTTTGCCCTGAAATATTATTACATTAATCTCTCTCTGGTATTTATGTCTAATGCAGGCAAACTATAAATCCAGTCTCTACATAGTTTGTAGTCCCAAGCCTTCAGCAACACCGGCTGTACCTCCTTTACAACTGTGAGCAACTGATGTGAAAGAAGTGAGTAATCTCCAAAGCAAGCATCTTCCCCCACTCATCTGCAGCCAAGGGGTCCTCCAAGAACCTGAGGAAGAGAGTAGTGGTCAGCATTGCCACTGGTGGGAAGAGGACTTGGTCATTTCCTTGTCAAAGGTCTTGGGACTTCCTTGCATGGGATGAAATAATCTACAAATTCCTATAACCCTAATAAGAAAAAACCTCTGAAAATACTATCAAGAGTCTCGGGTGGGTAGATTTCCACGAGAGAAGCAAAAGCTGTATCTTTTCAGAGTCCCATACACGACTTATGACTGTATCAGAAATGATGCTAATTGTTAGCACCAGATGATGACACTGACCATTTCTGCTTCTCTCTTTAAGCAACTATTGCAATCTTCTCCAAAAAAATGCAAAAATTTGTAATGAGGACAAAGTTAGAAGGATTTATGAGTAGAGATCTGAAAACAGATCCACCAAACCCAAGTGCTGCTGTACACAAGTTGCAAAGACCAGAAGCATGTTGTCTAACTCTGTGATGTTTCCATGAGATATGGCTGCAAAGATTCCTGAGAAAAGGAGAGGGTAAAGAACACAAAAATAGGTGAGCAACACCACTTCAAAGTGTCTGCAGCCATGAAGCTGGGACATCTTCAAATTCTTAGAAAAAAAATGTCCCTGATACAGTGTAAACATTAGTGTTTATTGCAAGCTCCACAATACCTGCTACCTTTTTTTCTAAAGCTCTACATGCCATAGGAGGGAAAAAATTATTTTTAAAGATAATTTTTAGCATATATGATGGAGATGAATGGTGAAATAGGTGTATGAGACAGTTTAAAAACAGAAAAGCCAAGGAAGAGAGATGTTTGGTTTATTTTGCAAAATATCTTCAGGATTTTTAAGGTTGTTCTGAAGGGCACTAAGACCTGGCTTATGATTTTAGCTTAGGCTTTATTACTGATTCTAAAAAGTCAACTTAAACTGTATAATCAGCATGTTAATAACTCCTTGCTTTTTATAAATGAATAAAAACTGTTTTTCTCACTAAGTAACAGAAAGGTGAACAAGAAATCAAAATAAGAATTAAATAATTCAAATCCAGGTGTGTTCTCCCTGAGACTCTGGGATTCTCTCAGTTTAATATCCTGTAGCCCATATAATTATTCACTGCTGCCCAGAATGCAGGAGACCACTTTCATCTCCCTATAGGTGTTAGGAGAACACAGCCTGGTCTGCGTGGCCCTGAGGCTGAGCCTGCCCCAACAGCTTTGACTTTGACTTTGTACTATGCCCATCTCTTTCCCTCTTCCCAGAGCCTTGCAGCAGTCAGATTGTCCTGTCAGCACTGCCAGGAGGACAGAAGGTATGAGCACAACTTTATTATGGACCAGATCTCACCCATCCACTGGCCAGGTCGAATTGAGAACAGTATAAAGGACAAGGCAAGATAGACTGCAGTGGAAAATTTGTCCAAATCTGTTTGTGGCTGCTACTTCTACTCAAGGAAACAGTGGTGGTCCTTGGACAGGATCCCCAGTGGGATGAAGAGACACTGAAGCAGAGGAATGCCTTCCTGACAGAACACCTACACATTGACTCACCTCTCACACATGGAGGGCACAACATTTCAAAGACACTTTTCCAATCCATCACCTCTCTGGAAGACAAGCACGGAGGGTTCAGGAGCAGCAACCCCTCCCTGTGTCTGCTGAGGGCATCCTCCCACCAGGAGAATGTCACTGAACAGACCATCACAAAGGCTGAATTTGGCTGAGATTCAAACAGCAAAGAATTAAAAATTACTTTGTAATGAATCTGAATACTGCTGGTAATAATCTGGGGAGTAGTAATGAAAAAATAGAGAATGTGGTGTAAGAAAATAAACTTACAAGGTAGCACTCATGGGATTAAAATGATGATGGTTGTGGTCCACTCTTAGGTAGACTGTCCCAAATGCTCCCCTTTGTACATTATTTCAGTATAAGAGGAATTTTATTTCGGTTTTTGTTTGGTTTGGAAGAAACATAGTACTAAAGCTTTTAAATAAGTACAAAATTAATTAATACTGTTGTGTTTCTTGGCAGGACCAATACAGATGTTTTCATGTTGAAATACACTACCTCTGTTCTCTGTGTTTGGTTTTGCCTTTTTTTTTTTTCTTTTTTTTT
>VZTN01022917.1:453840-466164 GCA_013400515.1 Erpornis zantholeuca
TTTTTTTTTTTTTTTAAGAGGACAGGGTGTTGGATGGCAGAGGAAAGAGAGGATATTTTTTTGTTTGGAGGGTTGACTTATTTTTTTTCCTACACCACATTTAAAGCTGGGAAGGTAACCAGAACAAGATCCAATTTCCCAGCCTATCAGCAAACTTCCCATATCAGATAAAAAAGTGGTTATGGGTTAAAGCAAAAGTGGTTACAAATTACCTTCTGGAGAGGTACTCCAATCTGCTCCAAAAAGTAATGTGGTAGAAGCAGTTATGGATGAAGAAAGGATATTCTAGTTTAAAACAAATCATGGTATATTACAAAAGCTCTGCAAAGCCTGTTCTAGCTCACACAAGCTCCCAGGGCTGTCAAGAAAACACCAAAGACCCAAGTCGCCTGGGATCAGTAAGTTTAAAGGCAATCTGTTCTTCCTGAGCTATGAGAGTCCTGTGAGACTAGCACTCCGTTCCAAACTTCTGCTAACAGCCATGCCAACTAGGAGCATGGTGAATTGTGATTTCCCCAGCATAGCTGTGCCAAGCAAAGCCCCAAATGACTCCGTTGTTCTAGCAAAAAAAAAAAAAAAANCTTGTACAACTTTTCCTGTGCAGGGCTGTGGCCAGGTATGTTTTTACTGTATAAACACCAAATGCAGCTTCACTGGCAGATCTGCAGCCTTCTGTCTGCGCTGATGAAATGCCCCTAAGCACAGGCACAAGAGCACAGTATGTCACACAGTAAGCAGGGCTGAAAGTTGGTTATGTACAGCAGGTCTAAAAATCCATTGCTTCCTCACAGAGGCTTTGCTGTTCTCTTTGCGGTGTTGTGTTTAATCAGAGGGATCTCTTGTGAACTGGAAATATGCAAGGTTATTTTTTTTTTCTTTTGTGAGTGGAAAACAACACTTCTTGCATTCCCTACAATTTCTAGGGGAGGGGAGAACTGCATACAGCCCACGATGGATGTCTTTCTTCAGGTAGGAAGAAAGAGCCAAGCAGGCATCTCAAATGAAAAGAATAATTTGCTTAGAAAGTTAGAATTGTGATAAAGAGCCTAGAGTCATTCTGCCTGTGGAAATCAGAGGGGTCACAACCTGATTGCTGGAGACAAGGCAGGTTTTAGGCAGAAGCCAAGAAAAGTTGGGATTTCAGTGTTTTATCAGGGAACAAATGTTCCTGCAGTTCAGGCAGCTGAAAATCGCATTAACCTGGAAAAGCAAAAGCAGGAACAAGATACAGACATGAACGTAATAGATACTGACTGCAGTGGCTCCAGGGCAGATGCCAGCTCTTACATCTGCGGTGGAGGTCACAGAAGAGCCTTTTTGGTTCTTTTTATTCTCGCTTTTTCTTTCAAACCCGCATTATATAGTGTGTTTAAGCAGCAAAAATAGTTCACTGGTGAGCAGGAATGAAGAGGACAAACATGGGTCTTACTCAGTGTGTCTCAGCCACTTTACCACATCTTGTACTCCCCGAGATTATCTGGTCAGTTAAACACTTGTGGTGACACATAAAGGAGCGAGAAGGCAGCTGTAGAATAACCTCCTTGTGGAGGGGACCTGCCTGCAGGCACAGTGAGCAGAGCCAGCCTGACCACATCCCCACCTGGCCAGGCAAGAGGCCACAATGCCCAATTCTTCACTAACACACACAGGCTCCAAAGGGCAGTTACCAGCTCCACATGCAGCCAGGCAGTTTTGGAGCTGAAAGATTTTGGATAAGTCACTGAACTGCAGCTCAAGTCCATCTTTTCTCTCCGAAGCAATAACTAAAGTGTTGTTTTTTCCACAGATGGCTGCAGGGTTTTCCCTGTTGTGTGGGCTTGGGTCAAGATCACAAATGTAAACACAGTAAATGGTTCAAGTCTCACCTGTGTGGATTCTTTTACTCTACACTGGTTAGTGACATAAAAGAACTTTGTATTTGCAAAACAGCTGGTCCTCAATTAAGAAAACTGCATGTGTAAAAATTATGGCCACTAGACATGTAGGCAGAGAAACCTGACTTTCTGGAACACACTGCAAAGTCTTTCTTGCCACTTGCCTTCCGCCCCTGAGGCTCAAGTTGTGTTTGGTCCCCATGCACAAAGGAGAAGTGCTTAAATTGGCCAGACACTCTTATGCAAAAACATAGCACTGTGCCCAGATGCCTGATGTTGGCATAATTAATTTGCTTCTGAACACTCATAATCCCAGAAGATATCACCTGAGATTTGGAGTGGAACGTTTGGGCAATGCAAACTCTTCCAAGTTTAGGTGAAAATGAGCTGGGTGTTTATTTGTTTAAACCAGAATCCATACTGTAGGCTGACAAGGCCTGGAATTACAGTTTGGCCATGCATAAGCTTGATTTTTCTTGCATTTAAATGTCACTGTCAGCTGTAGGCAATGTTCCAGCTTGTGAAGTTTTACTGAAACTGGAAGCAACACTGAACTTGGCAGAAATGTGATTGTAGGGTTTAATTGAAGGAATAAGCCTGCTATTACAAATTAATGTGGAGAAGGCAGCCATGGTGGAATCTGTCTTCAGGTCCATATGGTTCTCCATTGCTCATTGATCATCCAGCCTGTCATGCATTTACCCTCACAGGAGTCACTCTGTTTCTGGGGAGCTATTGCCCCTATTTACAGCTGGAAAATAGGAGGTGGGAGGGTTACCTGCCCTGCTCAAAGGCACAAAAAGGAACTGATCAAGGATAACTGCTAATCTCTTCTTCCTTTCCAGATTGCTTATAATTTTTCCCTGAAGAAAATCACTTATCTGATAAACTTACATTATGTTCTGCAGAGAAGTGCATATTATGCACACCAAGTGAAGCAGTGTCTTTCAAAAATAAATCATTACAAGCCATCCTGGTTTCTGCAATTTACTGTAATTGCAGTTTGATTTTCAGTTTTCCTGTGAAAGATCTCAAACTTATCATCTTCTGACTGAATGAAATAGTAATTGTTAAAATATTCTTGACTGATTACTGTTGATCTGTGGGTCATAATTTCTCTTTTCTCTGAAAAATTACTTTTTATTTTTTAAAATGAAAACTGTAACACTCTCTGACTACCAGCTCTACACAAACACAAAATTATTTTTCCTGATGATATCCATTTTATTAGAGAAAAAAAAGGTTAAACAACTCTACAGCAGATGAATTTTGCCCTGAACTTTATATATAATTTGATGAGAGTCTCACTGAGTCAAACATTGGCTCTCCTTCATGCTGCTTAAGTAGCAGTAACAGATAATAAAGCCTTGTTCATGCTACTTTCTCTTTCCAGGAAAAAGTTGCCACAAAGAGGCTGTGAGGCTTGGCAGAGATATGCACATGTTCAGAAAATTAAGTTGGGGTTTTAATATGATCTTATCCTGTAAAACTGGGGGAATTTTCCTTTTGTCAGGCTGAAATTTTGCTTTATTGACAACTCTCTTAACTTCTGGATTGTCTTATCTTAGTACTAAAAAACTTGTATATTATGTGCATGCAGAAATGGGGAAATAACACAGGTACTGATTTTTTGTTGTTGTTGAAATGTGAGTGAAATGTGGAATAAGGAGACTTCCTTTGTGCCACTTGGATATACCAGTGTAAGGGAATCCTTCCAAGGGACTCTGAGATCTAAAGAGCTAAGAGGTACAATCAAGCTCTAAGGTTCACACCAGTAGATGGAAGAAATTGCAAGGTAGGAACTCATTAACATTTATCTCTCAAAACCAGGCAGCCATCTGACCTAAAAATGTGCTGATTGGTTATGGTCCATATGCATAATCCCAGTCTCAGTTACAAGGCTTTCATGCACATATTGTTAAATAAGCCTCTGCCCAGGCTGGCAGATTGCAGTCAGGATTCCCTGAAGTAAAAAAAAAAAAAAAAAAAAAAAAAAAAAACACAGGNAAAAGAAAGAAATATATATATATATAAATTGTGCTTTACCTCTTTAGGAAGTCATACTGCATGAGGGATAAAGTGCAGCATTTGGGGTCTCACTGGTTCTTCCATGAGGCCAAAAATACAGGCAATCAAGTTAGGTAACACTATGTCTTCAACTTGTTTATTTGTTAAAAAGAAGCCTTATTTCAGGAATGTGATGGGACCAAAAGACAGAGGCTCCTCCATCAGAATTCTTCCAATGTGCTATGCAAGCAAAGCCTACATTCCCAAAACTGCATTTCTTTGCTCCTTCAGAAAAACAGGCACAACACCAACTTCCTTTGCTTCCCACCTTAACACACACAGAGGCTACAAACTCAGCAGTCTGAGAAGTCCTTGGCTCAGCCACTGAGAAATCTGCAGAGCTTTGGATTAGTGACTCACCTGACAGCAGCTATTAGCACTTCCCAGCCCAACACAGGCACCAATGATGAAGATACCAAAATAGAGCAAAGGGAAATGTCATTTCTCTTAGCAAGGCAATGTGTCTTGGATAACCAACTCTTGTCTCAGCTTCACAAGCCAAATAATGACTTTGCAAGTGGAACTGTGTGGTGACTGCTGCCACCTGACAGGAAAGCAAACATTTTGATTACAACAAACTGAGGACAGGTGGGATCTGTCCCCACTGCTGAGTGACTAACCCACTCCTTCAAAAGGAAAACCCTCAGTGGAAAAGGGATTGGCAGCTGGGATTAGGGAGGATTTCTAACCTTGATCTTAGATCAGGCTCAACTGTTTTTTCCTCAAGAGTCATAAAAATATTTTACCTGCAAAAGGAGGGAGTAGAAAAGAGTACCCATGCTATGAGTTATGCTTAGAGGCTGGTATTTGTGGGAGTGCATTTTCAAGGCAGGAATATAAACAACTGAAAGACCTCTCAGATTTTATGTTCTTTGCATGTTACAAGGATAGATTCTGCAGTGGAGAATGGGAATGATATGAAGTTTATAAGCATTTAAAAGCAATGTGATTCTTAGCTAGTAGGATCCAGAGCAATAGGATGGTCAGAACCCCATCCCTAGAGGTAAGAAATCCTTGGACAGCAGGCTGATCTGTGACATTTTTCTGCCAATTTTAAAGCACTAAGGTTTCCTAAATAGATGGGTATATTTTCCACTGTCTTTGCTCTAGTCAGTTTTCAGACATGCGCTCATGATGAAGACACAAAACCTTCAGAAGGTCCTTTCTTATCCAACATGGGACTAAAGCAAATATTACAGACTTCACTGAGGCACAAGGTTTTTATGAGCTAAAGGAAGGTTAAAAAAAAAAAATTAACCCAGAATTCTGCAATGACTTAAGCAAGGTCTGGTGCATAAAATTTTAAGAGCCATAATAAAAGTGGCAAGCACCTGGGAGATACTCAAATCCTGACATTTCATATGGGTTTCTTACTGGCTTCAGTTCCCTTCAAATGCTGCTGTGGGTAAGATAGCAGCCCTGCTCTTTCTTTGTGTGGCATCTGGGCATGTACTTTTGCCTTCCTGTGGCCAAGCAGGGATCTGGTCACCCTGCAACTGGCACAGTGCTAGCAGTGCCACAAATGGGAGGGTGGGATGGGGCAGGTGGAGAGGAGAGGAACCATTCTCTTCATCACACTAAGAGCACAGAAGTCACTCCAAGTTAGGTTCTGAGCCAATACCAATACTACTGAGTAGTAGTCTCTGATGAAACTGGTGTTTCCACCAGCTCTGCTTGGTGATGGACTATGTAAATGTCACCTAAAAGGCAGCTAAGCAAAAGTCTGTTTTCAGGCTATGGTGTGGCACATTAGATGAATTTCATCCCTGACAAAATGAGTGTCACAACTGCCCTGGCTGTTTTACAGGGAATGGTGTTTCTGGTAGTCGCAGCCTCCCAGCACATATTTAATTTGTACATCTATAAAGGAAAGCTATAAAATCAACTCCCTCACACATAACAATCCTGCAAAGCACACAATTCCAGATCATGCCAGAGCTGCACCAGCACAAGCCCCATTTAGTGCAGGGCTTTGCCTACATCTGCCTTTGGGCATACCCTGAAGGTTCCCTGAATACTTGCTGTGTACTGAGGATTGCTGGTCTGCTCCTGAGCATTCACAGAATGCCTCTTCACATATCCCACCCAGCAAAACAGTATTGACTTCATCAGCTTTTTCTTTGAAAGGTTATGTCTTGTAGGCTGTGAATGTGCACATGTGCCTTACACAAGTAACTGTTAACTCAATAAAAAGACAACTTAAAATATTACATTACTTATGTAGTGTCAGAATTTAAAGTGTGGGTGCACTTTACAGTCTGTGGTTAGAACTCACCATTTTGTTGTGTTTCTGCTTCAGAGTTAAATACCTAACTATTTCTCTCACAAATACTCAGTTTGGTTAGGATATTTTCTTTGTGTATGAGTTTTCTCTACACCACTCTAAAAAAAATGTTAATTTACACCACCATCAAAGTTAAGGGTAATTGTCTAAATATCACTAAGAGCTTGAATAAACCAAAGTTGAACCTTCTGAAAGAATTATGTCACGTGCAAAACAAGAAGTGTTAATAAACAGAAGTTATTCTGAAATAATTTCAGATGAACAATTTCTTTGAATGCTCAGAATTTAAAATCCCTATTTTGTACAGATACAATATGGTATCACTTGCAGGTGCAGCATGACAAACATTCTCTTACCTGCCATCAAAAATCATTCTCTTGGGAAAAAGAACCTTCCAGGTTCTTGTATTTTCTTTTACAAGTTAATTATTGGAGAAGCATCCAGAATAAAGGTGCTACTACAGAAAATTTTGCTCTTCTTGGCCAACAGGGTAATTCATTAGCAGCTGTTAAAATAATCACTGTGATGCCACAATATCAGAACACTGAGCAAAATTAAAGGGAGAAGAAAAGCTTAAATTCAATACTTTTGTTGACACACTCTCAAAACTGGCACTTCTTATTCTGACTGCCTATACTGGAATCCCCAAATTGGTTTTCATGCCTTCTTTATATGAACACAGTGCAGGTTATTTACTTTCTGCTTTGCCCTATGGCTGTATTAAAACTGCGGGTTTGGGTTTTTTTGGTCACATCAAGAGTTTGTATCCTGGATCAAAGTCCTCAGAATTGGTACTCTCCAGCCCCAACAACACAATGCTGGTGGTGTTACTCCAAGTGCTTTATCAGACAAAGCTATTGCCAGATGGGAGGAAAAACAGAAAGTCTTTTCAAATTTTGCTAAAAGGCACAGGTCTGTTTCTGAAGCCCACTCAGCACCTTGTATGATCAGCCCTCAACTTACTGCTGCTTGGGATAAATGAGTTTTGAAAGCTGGAGGTCAAGCTAGAGGTACAGTTAAGAAAGGTTCCCTTAGGATGAAAGGGGGAGAGGCCAACGCACAGGAAAAAAGTCAGATTCTGACATACTAGGTTTATTCTCCTAGCAGCCATTAATAACTCTTAGTACTTACCTATCTACAGCTTCTTTAAAGTGTCCTGTATCCATGCCAGCTTTCTCTGAAGTCACTGAGAACCAAACCAGGTGGAAAATGTACCCTGATGTTTACTTTGCCACAGCATAGATCAGTACTGCCTTTAATCACAATATTCTCTGCACTGGAAAGGGGGAACACATGAAGTTTTTTTGTAAATATAGCCACCATACATGGCAAATGTCAAGATTTTATTGACACTCACTTTCAAAAGGCTTCCCACTGGTTGACACACTTTGGAGTAACAACTGTTCAAAAATGTCCTGTGAAGTAAATGCTCCAAGTATAAAGCTGTTTTCTGGCATTCTCTCCCTTGACTTCATCACCCCCAAACCCTCAGAATGGGAGCTGTATTCAATCACTGCTACACAGTCCTGGCATATTAAAAACTGTTTCATGACTACATGGTTAGCAGGTAGGTACTTTTGCTGCTTAATTTGTCCAGCATTTTACTGTAAGTGAGATAACTGGCTCAGCCTCCAGGCTTGGCAGGGTAGGTCCATGTCTGCCACTTGAGTCTTGCTTTGCTGTTCTTACATGCCACACTTCATTCAGGAGGTTTTTTTTTCTTTTAATCCAGCCTTCAAGAATTTATTTCATAGCAGCTCCCATCTATGGGATAATTATGCTTAGTTAGTTGTACTCAACACCGATGATTTCATAACATGCCACAAACAGGTGCCAATTAAATTCCTTTATTGAAGACAGAAACATTGCATAATTACAGATTTGATGAGTAAAACTGCAAATAGTATAGACTGTTTCTACTGCCAGCAAAATACAGTTCTTACAGGATTTATAGACATACAAATATAGTGCTTCTTTCATGCCAGATGGTCGGTACGTAACAATGCCATTAGAAGCACTTAATTGTGCTTCTACAAAACCTTTAGAGAAGAATGAGGTAGAGTTTCCTTTAGTTTATCCAGTACTTTTTCACACATCTGTCCTTTACTGCTTTTATATGCTTCATATTCTTGTAAAATACTCAGCTAAAGTTCAACATTTGAGAAAACACAGACCCTTTAGAGGTGTTTACTTCTCCCTCTGTAAGTTGCTAATTTCCCACTGCTTATATGCTACCATTTCAGTAACTACTACTGCACCCTTCTAAATGCCTCACAGGTCAAGTAGATGAGGACTTCAGGGTTTCCAAATTTCTACCTTAACAGAAATTGTTTATAAATAGCTTCAGATAAAACTCTTACTTGTCTCCATTATGGCAAAGAACCTTTTACATTTTGTCACTCAGTGGCCAAGGTGAGTCCAAGCCATCTCCCAGGGAGACAAAGGGAATAGATCCATTCTTTATAAACATCCTTGACTATGAAATAGTGTTAATGATGTGTTTGTCTCCTACTTGCAGTTCTAATCAACCACTGGGCTTAATACAAATTAGGGGAAGAGAATCCATCACTGACCTGTTAGATGGTATGGAGCATCACCTGTTTGACCAAATATTCCACTGTTTTACAACATATTAAAGTATGTTGCCGGTTTCAGTTAAGATACAGGGGCCCAAGTTATGAAAATGTAGGCACAGATGTAGGTATTTAAGCAACTGACTAAAAGCATTCTTAAATAACAACACCAATCTCTGATCCTGCTAGACTTTGGTGTACCTGGGTAGTCTCTCAGTTGGACTGAACAAGAATGGTAATGATGTTCTTCTGACCTCCTGCCCTCACTGACCTGATGGGTATTTTTACTCTTGCTCCTGGCATGCCTGTTCTGGACACAGCAGACTTTTCACTTACTGCTCTGGCATTTGCTGCAAGCATTTAATCCTTACTAAAAGTACAAGTAGCATTTATTTCACCCGAAGTGATCGTGATTCTAGCAGTGACTGAATCATAGTGAACAGGGGATTTGGCAGACAGAAAGAAGGTGATTATATAAAGAATAAGAATGTTTGCTTTCTTCCTATAAGCTACTGAAATGATAGTGTAAGATAATAGCTCAGCAACACTGTTGCAGAATTCTAATATGAAAATGAAAATTTTTATAAAAAGGTGCAAAGTTTAAAAGATTTCATATTCATACCTTGATCACTTTGATCATACAATGAAAGAAAACCTGTTTCTGCAAGACAGTACTGCTTGAGATAAGCTTCTGAGCTCCTCCACCTCCCCCCAAAACGACTGCTCAAAGAGTGAGAGAATCAAGAACTACAGAGTTAGTGTTAAGAGAACAAGCTCTTAGAAACTTCCCCAACTCTTGCTTAGAAAAACAAGGAATAAGCTTATTTTATCAACTGTTCCCTGCATCCTTCTTTGGTGAAAACCAAAAAATGGCCCGTGTTTGTAAACCATTTGGAACACTAGTCAAATACTTCAACAAAATTATCTTCTCTGCTTCTAACTTAAATTTACCCAGCAGGTATTTTAAAGGCTTAAAAATTCTATATCAAGGTCTTAAATCCTCCTTAAGATCTTCCCACAAACATAAAATTTAAGATACTTTTTTTTTTTTTTTTCAAGCATGGCATGAAAATGCAGGACTGTGGTAAAAATCAGACAAGATAAAATAAGTTTTAAGATAAGCAAGGAATATAAATTCATGTTCAGAGAGAGCCATGCTGTTACTCCTGGTCAGTATAATTATCATTATGTTTAGTATATTGGGTGTTATTTTAGTACATTTGGGTGGTTAACCTTGCTAGTGCGATTAAAGAGACTTCTCTTCATCTGAGCTACTGATTCCAAAACTTAATTCCAAATCTATTGACTAATCTTATTTCATATCTATTTACTCTTGTAATTCAGTATTGTTCCTCATCTGCTAAGTGCTAATGTACCTGACTGTTCTAGCTCCAGGTAATGGCCAAGTTAGTTTTGTTTCTGAAGCTGGGGATATATTTGCCAAGTGTACTATAGATGCCATTCAGATTTTGCACAGTTGGAGAAAATATCCTGGAATTCCTACTATTAAGCATCATGCTCAAAGCAAGGCATGGGCAGGAGGACTGCTACAACAGTATTTTTCACCAATGGAATGCCAGTATTCTCTTTTGCTCTTATGACTAAAAACACAAATAGCTCACTAAGAAGTTTCTTAGCTTAAAAGATTTAGGACCAAAGAATTATTTTTTCAAATCTCACGGATAGAGAAAAAAACACAGTAAAACACAGGTCTTCTACACTTCCAAACTAGTAACCATTGCAATTCAGCAAATTTTTGGTCAATACTGATAAAGAGGTCTGTCTCCATGCTACATGACCAAGCACACCTCTAAAATAGTCCCATGCTAATAACTTTACATTGAGAGGTGTCATGATTCCTCCAAGCATCACTTTTTAATAGGATAGCCCAGTTTGAGGTGAATTCTCTTGTCAAGATCATTCTGTATGCTAATTTTTGCATTCTGAACTACATATGTTACACAATTATGGGTTTATGCAGCAAACCTTGAATGTATTTCTCATTTAAATGATATTTTTCTCTGCATAATCAAGTTAGTCTATTATAATGTAATGCTTGAAATACTGGACTTTACATGGCATCTTTCTTGTTGCTTAAAAAGCTTTTTCTGGAAAGCTTAATTTGATCTGTAATAAAGTAAGTTTTTATGCAAAAGTTTGGATTAGAGTTAGAAGTGGTGTAAGTGGTAGTACTACTACTCTGCACTTACAAGGAGTTTAGATAACTTGTCCAGGGTCACAAAGTGAGGGGCAGTCTGTTCAGGGATTACATGTTCAGGGGGTAAAGGACAATTCTGATCCCTCAACACCTGGAATATCAAAAAAACTACTTTTCTTTTTTTTTTTAAACTTTCACTACTGCTAAAAGCAAGAAGAATGCAAATTTGCTTAAATAGCCACTTTCAGATATGAGACAACAGTAGAAGGCTGGGGAAAAAGGGGTGCAAGTCTCTGTGAAAGGGAGAGAAAGACAACAAGAAACAGCTCTCTCAGGGCACACCCAGCCATCATTTACAGCTGCCACCTCTCAGATTATCAGCCTGCCACTAGAACATTAAAACTTACCCTCAGTAGGGTGGATCCCACGCAGAGACAGACAATGTACCACACTCTGCCAAGTTGTGCCACCATCTTTATACATCTCTGTATTCTATTCCATAGCAAGGCACAGTGAACAGACAGTTCACACTCAGGAATCTGCTGGGATTATGCAGATTGTTTTGGAGAGGCTGTTGAATTCAAGAGGGTTCCTCCTTTAATTAAGCAGCTCTGAGATCAGTCCCAGCTGTTTTTCTGTCTACCTCTTGGAAGACAGACATTTCAAATAACTTGCAATCCAAATGACTTTCAAGTATCACATTTTTCCAAATTACCATTCTTCATGCCTGAGGATAAATAATATAAAGTATACAGGAAAGGATCTATGAGATCTCTATGTTAAATTAGGCAAACCCAAACAAGAGGTTATGTACAAAGAGGAGTGGCTGATAACTGCTTTTTGGCTTGAGATAGTTGAACAGGTGTAAACAACAGCTGGGCAGAGAGACCTCACTACCCTGCTTTTCGTCTTATCAGACTTCCCTTCTATACTCCAGAAAAATCACATTTTCTTTGCACTCCTATGGACTGAACAGATTATCTACCCTAGGCACCTTTTTTAGCATCCTCACCTGGGTCTGCCCCTGTAAATTCTCAGTGAATTTACTCTCATTGCAGTTAACAATCTAGTTAAGTAATGCCAGTTGCTGAAGCCATAACTCTTGGCACCACAACAGCTTATATGAAATGCCAGTTTCATGAAAACTTTCTTATTTGAAGGACTTTTTTCCTACGCATAAATCATGCTAACGAAACTGAAAATTAAGGACATGCTCAATACTGAAAATAATAATCAAAAGAATGAAGGAGAGAAGAAAGGACATATGAAAATTAGATTTCATTATTATCATTTTAAAGTACCAGTGTTTGTAAAACATAAGCATGTGAAAGGCTGAATCTCATTTGATCAACCCAATTAAACATTAAA
>VZTN01022919.1:0-12378 GCA_013400515.1 Erpornis zantholeuca
GGGTATGACTATGCTTTGCTTGTTCTCTCTGGTGCCCTGGTCAAGGAAAAGGACTTGTTAGAGCAACTGGGTGCAGTGCTGGGGAAGGAAAGACAGAAAAGACAAACCTGTGCAAAGAATTTGGCAAAACATGCAGCCTTGCATCTTGCCATGGCTGATTCCTCGTAGACAGCCTCTTCCGAGGCTTCGAAGATCGCAGTGACCACGTATAGATTGATGTCTGTTCTCTGTAGTTGTTGGATAAAGGAGTGATCCATGTTGATTTTTCTAAAAGAGGAAAAGGATGGGAAGGGTCTGGGGCACCAGGAGCGGCTGAGGCAGCTGGGATGGAATAAGCCTGTAGAAGAGGAGGCTCAGGGGGGACCTTGTCACTCCAGTCCCTGTCTAACCTGTCCTAGTTAGAGGGAATTCCTGCCCTAAGGTCTTAATCTTAGTTTTAGGCTGTTGGAAACCCACTGTTGACCTTTCATGGGCTGGAGGGGGTGACTGGAGTGTGTGTGCTCCCTTTGTCATTCCTTACCTTTCTCTTCTCAGTGTCTCCAGTGATTCCTGTGATACTTTCTTCTTGTGGAATGTGATGGAAAATGTGTTGGCCCAGGAGACAGTTCCTTTCAGCTCTATGCTTACAGAGGCACAAGAAATGCTGAGACCCGCATCAACTTGGTCAGTGCTGGCTTTTGTGAGAGTAAATTGGCTGGAATCTTTCTGGAGGGACTCTGAAATAATTCCATGCATTATCTTAAACAGGATTACACAGACTCAGCACTGTAAGTATAGCACACAGAGGAAAGATGGAACATGGTACAGTTCAGCCATAAATGGCCCAAACACATGATCTATGGAGTTTGTGACCTTCAGATTGATAAATGTGGGCTTTACCTGTGCTTTTACCATCTTCTCCAGGCAGCAGCACATTATCCAGTGTGAAATCTGTCTGCTGGTAGTAGGGAGCTGAGCGGAATATGGGTTTCCTTTTCCCTTTTTTTCTTTTCAGTAGACAGAGAGGCCTGAAGTGCTCATTGTCTGCGAAGCTCTCGACATGGACAAATTCGTTTCTTGAAGCCATTTCTTTGACAAATTTTTTCGTGAATGTTTTAAACATTCTGCTGTGGCTGAAATTTTGAAGCAAAGCTGAGTGGATTTGAGCCTTGGGAAAGAGGAGACACAAATTAAGCCAAATCAGTTGACATAATAGCAGGACTTTGTACAAAAGTGTTTAATGATTAAGAAGATTTCAAAATAAGGACTCAAAACCCACACACTGTCCAAGGACACAAGTTTCACAGGGTTGTTACAGGGAGTGTTTGGAGAGGAAGCAGCAGGAGCCGTGGGTTGTTTGTCCTCGTTCCCCATATGCTGATGAACCCCAGTGATTGTGCAGAGAGAACGCAGCTGGCAGACTCTGAGGGTGCTGATTGTGGGGGCAAATGTCCCCCAAAATAGAGAGAAATCAGCCCAGCCCCAGCCTCCTTTTGGAGGCCGTGGTGGTCTGCAGGGGAGAGCTGGTGTTTGAGGGCCAGAAAGAAATCCCTTGCCTGTTTCCTGACACAGCTCGTTTTTATCCAAAAGTTTCAGTTTCACTTTTGTGGTGTTTTACAGGATGGAGCTGGGAAGGGGAAATCAGGCAATCACAGAATGGTTTCTCTTGGAAGGGATCTTAAGGTTTATCCAGTTCCCCCCCACTTGCCATGGTCAGGGACACCTTCCACTCTCCCAGGTTGCTCCAAGCTCTGTCCAGCCTGGTTATGGACACTTCCAGGGATGGGGCAGCCACAACTTCTCTGGACAACCTGTTCTGGGTCCTCCCCACCCTCACAGGGAGGAATTTCTTCCCAATATCCCATTTAACCCTGCCCGCTTTGAGTTTAAACCATTCCAAAGACAAACAGCCTTGCGTGCTTAATGTTAGTAGCACTTGCAGGACTCATTCCCTTGGAAGTCTCCAAGAAGAGAGAAAAACAAAACAAGAGCACTTGACAGAGAGCTCCCAGCAACCCTGTCCTGTACCCAAAGCTCTGGGATAATGCACTTGCCTGTCTGTGGGGTGGGAGGTGTGCAGAGCAGACCGCGGGGCTGCCGAGGTGATGCAGCCTCTGGAGAGCAGCAGGACAGGGTCAAAGTTCTCTGGCTGCCAAACAAAGGTGTGGAGATGTTTGCCAAGTACGGGAGCCAGGAGCCGTGAGTTGTACAGGAAGCTGGATCACAGAACTCCAGAACTAAGAGTGAATTGATTTCTCTTACCTTGCTGACAACAGGTTCCCCGAAGCAACACCGGGGCAGGGGCAGCCTTAGATCCGATCTATGCTGGAGGATCCCTGGCTCTTCACACCAGAGTTATCATTCTCCAGAGTTATTCCCAGCTGGAGCAGGTTGCCATCCTCCTCACCAGTGTTCCATTTCCTCAAAATGGCCGTTCTTGCATCACTCTTCCTTGGGAAGAGTCTATTACAGGGATAAGTCAAATTCCTGCAGATGCAGGAGATGAAACTCCAGTCTTGGAACTGGCCCAGACCAGACTGGACAGAAATGTGCTCCTGTTCCTGCCCCTGGCAGCAAATGGGACTGGGTGAGCTTTAAGGTCCCTTCAAGCCAAACCATCATTCCATGATACAATATAGAGCCATGTAATGCTGCTCCTCTTTTACAGGTGGAGAAATGGACTCAGGAAGGGATATTGGCAAGAGATTCCTCCCTGTGAGGGTGGGGTGGCCCTGGCACAGGGTGCCCAGAGAAGCTGTGGCTGCCCCTGGATTCCTGGGAGTGTCCCTGCCCATGGCAGGAGACAGGAATGGATGAGCCTTAATGTGCCTTCCAACCCAAGCCATTCCATGTTTCCCGGACTCATTGCCATGCTTGTTTGACAGCAGAAGCCATTCCATGTGAGGACTCCAGGACTCGAGTGCAAGTTTTTACCTGAATACTTCACTTTTATTAGTCTCTCTTAGAATACTGTACAAAGGAGTAATAAAAATATTCACACTTTATTTTAGAAAGTTCTCTACACGAGACTCCTGTATCCACAGCAAAAAGAAGGCTATTGGGAAAAAAACCCCTAAAACTTTGTACAGAACATTCCTTTAAAAACCCCTCCCAACTAATTCAGCTGATTTAACTGTCCCAGGAGGGTATGGACACACAAACACTCGCATGCTTAAAAGATATTCTAGGCAATGATAAAGCAACATAAGTCACGAGGAGGAATATTAATGTGTTAACTCACTGCTGTCCCCTCCTCAAGGGCCAGTACCGAGCTTCTAAAAACAACCCCAAATGGAACAGTGATTCAAACAGAAAAGTACTTGAGAATTAAATAGCCCTCCATCTAGTTTATTTTAAAGGCTTTTTCCTGCAAAGGTCTGGACTGTTTGCCAGCCTGCTAGCTCTGTGAAAATGACTCCCAAGCCAGGATCAGTGATTCAGGAGCATCAGGCTGGGAGGACTTGCTGGTTTTCTGAGTGACCTGGAGCAGGGGCTGCTGTACCCTGGGGATACGTGCGTGGTGCTGACAGTGGCTGAGGAAGCTCTGCCCAGTACAACAAGGGATAGGCTGCTGCCAGTTCCTGAGAAGCATTCCAGCCTTTCAAAAGCTTTTCTCTTTCATTGCAGAACAAAAGAGAAAAGCTTGAAGTACCTTCTTGCCAGAATTGTTTCTCTGTCCCAGGAGACTGGATGTCTCCTGATCATGATACAGGACATATGTGAGAGGAAACCTGTCAAGTGTAGTGTGATCAGAATCCCATTTTAAATCAGTAATGATCACTTATCTCATCCATGCAGGCACCTGGGGAAAACTCCACTCTCAAAGAAGGACTTCTGCTCACATTTTGTTTCTCGTCCCACAGTGTGGCTTCACCCCTGATCTGTCCCCTGCCAGGACACGCTGTCCTTTCACTTCAGACTGCCTCAGGTATGCCCAAGAATGGTGCTTTAATTACAATTAACTTCCTACTTTTTATTTTTGATTGATCCTGCAACGACCCTTAAGTGGGAATCTTCAGGAAGATTCTACCCAATGTGTAATTGTTCAAACACTTTCTAATCATATATAGATACTTAACTCTCCACAAGAGAACATAGAATCTTTCTTCAACTTGCTTCTTTCCATATGTCTCCTGTTTCCATTTATGTTTCCCTTGATTGGATTCACTGAGTCCAAGTTAATCTCAGTTATTCCATGAAAAAACACTACACCTGTCTTGTAGTGTCTCATGGCTCCAGCATCAACTGTTTTGATCATTTGTGTCAAGGAGAGAAATCAAAAAAAGTTACTTTTGTTGCTAGGAAAAGCCTTAATTACAAGTTTGGAGCTTTAGGCTTTAGAACCTGCTTGTTTGAGAAATTTATAATCCCATTCTGTGTCCCAGTTGATCTTTAATTTAAGGAAACAGGGTCAGATGTCCATAGTGTCAGTGACCAGCACAATTAAGGTGTTCAAACCCACAGCTCTGTTAATGCCTTCAAGGAAACTCTGGGAATTGCTGTATCTCATCAGAAAAAGCCAATCCCTTCAACTAATAATTATTCTAAATTTACAGATCTGTGATGTGCATATGCTTAGAAATACCCAGCATATGTCTGTCTGTGAGGAGCCATGTTGGAAAGCATCTAAAGACTGTTTCTGTTGCAAAAAAGATGTTTTTCCCCATGTTTTCTACAACAGTAATTAGTTTTCTTTCGTTTTCCCTGGAGATGGAAGTGGTTTCTGGGCAGACACTCAGGTCTGTTCAGCACCACAGTCAGCATTTCAGGTCCAGCCTCAGCCACCCTACCAGGACCTGCCCCTCCTTGGAGCAGCCTTTCCTGCAGGAATACTGCTCATGTCTGTGTCATTTCCCAGCTGATTGATGAAATATCTCTATTTTGATCACAATTATCATTGTCTAGTAGCTTAAAGAGCTGATTAGGGTGGAAAGTACCTCAGCTAAAGCAGCAGCTCTTCTGTCCTGGGTTTAAAGGTTTAACCTGCCCATCGAGGAAATTGCACATCTATCAACACCCTGGGATCTCCAGCCAGACTTTATTCTCCTTCTACCTGCTTGAAAACTACCTTTTCACTTGAATTTCCACTTTTCAAACATATTAAGGAACGATTCTCCCTGCCTTCCAGCAGCCCTCTGAGGTACACTCCATATATTCCCTTCCCTGTAGCAGTCCCATAGGAAATCTGAGAGAGAAGTGAAGCAAGTTGCCTAAAATTATGCACGGAGTAGTAACAGATCTGAAATTCCCCCTTCCATGTCCTATGCTCAGACCATCCAAAACCTCAACACTCTCCACCATGGCCTCTAAAGCTGGATTTGCTAACACAGGGGGAAAAAAAAGAGCACAGATTTAAAAGATTTATACCATTGTCAAAAAAGGTGAGACAATATAAGCACTAAGACAACAAAAATACAGGTTTTGTGGGGCTACAGGGAAGAGTGAGGGAAAACCCATTCCATCTGGGACATAACCCAAAGGAAAATCAGGTAATTATGATTTTCAGTAAAACAGTAAAAATCTGTCTCAGCCAGGAAAGCTAAACCTGCTTTATTCAGGTGGTAATTTTAGAGGGAAAAGGCTCGATTTTGTTCTGTGAAATAATCTATTATCAGTGACCCATTGACTTCTGCTGGTCAATTCATCTGCTGCTGGTGCTGCTTCTCATGCAGCTGAGGGACAGATTTCCAGGTAAGCCAGAAATCCAACCCTCGATTCCCTTGAGTCCATGGAGAACTGGCAAATCCCAGTCACATACACTTAAGCCACCAAAGAGCTGAAGTGAGGAGACAAATCCAATGAAATCAAGGATGGCTGAGTGCTTGATTAGAGCAATCAACTCCTCCTGTACCTGTCCATCATCAGCCTCTCCCACGCCTGTCCATGTCCATGTTCCAAGGAGCTCCATGGCATTTGTTGTCGGTCATTAAATCACCTGCCCCCAACCCTTGATCCAAATGCCCACTGAGCCCCTGTGCACCTAAAAACAGCAGTTTGGGGTGGGGAGAGGAGTTACCTGGGCAGATTTGGGTATAAACTGAAAATAACGAGCATGATTTAGGATCTATCCACCTTTTCCCTGGACCACACGGATGGTGCTATAGGAAACCAAAAGCTTTGTCAAACTGCAGGTCATTCCTTCCTGGGCTGTTTTTAGGAAAATAACTTCCCTTCTCACTGGTGTCAACGATTGCAAAATAAAAATCTGTCATTCACTTCCTCCTCCCACTTCCCACCTAAAACTGGAAATCAGACCCCAAAACAATCCAGTCCTGGGAAAGTCTGGCTGTATCCCTTTGGATTTCCCCCACGTTCTGCTCAAAGCACCCAGCTTCAGGAAGGGAAATGTATTCTAAAGTGCATTTACCACAGCAATAGTACCAGCACTAAAAGCTTTTCCCCTCATCCCTATCCTCGTCATTCCATGTCTGGAATAGATGAGACTCTTCCCAGAATTCATCCTTGTTGTACCTCAAAGTCTCAGTGGTTTTGCATCTGTTGATGACCCTGGGATAAGAGAAATCCGGTGTCAGCGTCCTGCTCCGCACTAAACTCTACTGTGGAGCTGGTTTGGATTTATTGGGCACGAGGATCCAGCATGCGGAATGTGTCTGTTGGGATCTGCGTTTAAACAGCCGCTGCGAAACCACATCCCAGTCTGAGTGGAGGAAATGGGGCTGGAGAGAAGGAATCTCCCTTCTGCCCTGCTCCTCCGCCGTCCACTCCGGCCACGCCGCTCAGTACTTGTTGATCCCAAAGATCCGGACTCCATGGAACTGAGGCAGTTTGGGGATCAGGACGCTCATGAGGGAGATGGTGTTGATGATGAAGTGTATCCGGTCGTACTTGGTGTAGAAGCTGGTTAGAAAATACCTGGAAAGGGAGGGTGGGAACAGAGGGAGAGGCAAACTGAGCTGTGGCCATTCCACACCAGTTCTGTCTCCCCGGACTGAACACTGATGGGTACTGAGACACAGCTCAGCCACCCCAGAATACTCACAGGACGATAGGCATGATGGTGAGGAACTTGCGGGAAGCGGTGAACTGGACTCCATAATCCATCTGCTCCCAGTGTGTGAGCAGCCGGGCCTTGCCCTGGTCCGGGGTCTCGAAGGGGGTTCCCTTCACGGTGTGCAGGAAGATGTACATGCTCTGCAGGACACACAGCGTGAGGCACAGGCATCCCAAAAACCCCAGACCCAGGGCAGCGCATCCGGGAGCTTGCACCCCCGCGCCGTTCCACTAGAGGGATGTGGCGCTGCTGGAAAACCCAGAGCGGCCAGGCAAACTGGGAAAGGAGAGTTGGGAAAGGCCGGGGCAGCTCGGCTGCTCCACGTCAGGCCTCTCGCTCGGCTCCTGGGTGTGAGCCAAGGAGGTGCTGGCAAGATTACAGCCCTGGGATCTCTGGGATCGGGAGATTAGCGCCTGCCTGCTGCGGCGCGGCGGAATGCTCCCCGAAAACGTGCTGGGAAAAGGTCTGTCACCCCCTGATTACCAGGGGAACACAAGTCACAGACAAACAGTCTGGCTACACCACAGCTCCAAAGTACACCCACTCCTGGCCTTTAAATTCCTTTTTGTCCCCAGAACCTAAAGCTGCCAGGGAAGATGGATGAGAAGCCAGCAGCTCATGAGCTGAGCGCTGAGCAGATCCAGTTTGGGGGTTTGTGGTTGTTTTTATCCCCTGAGCAGCTCCAGTTTGGAGGTTTGTGGAGGTTTTTATCTCCTGAGCAGCTCTGGTTTGGGCGTTTGTGGAGGTTTTATCCCTCAATGGTAATAACTTATCGTGAGTGTCTTCAATCCCTGTCATTTTTGTCTCTGGAATATTCCCAGGTTGAGATATCACAATCAGTTGCTCTATCCCTGAAGTTTTTTGTCCCCTGTGCCCAAGGGGACCTATGTAGGGACTTGATCTTTAGAGAGAGGAATCAGTTCCTCGATTAATCTTTTACTTTAAGCAGAACAAAATCTGGGGGTTAATATTGTTTTTTCTTAACTCTCATGAGGCCAATTCAAGTCTTACCAACCCCAGTCATGTCTTGGCATTGTCTGGGGCCTGTCACAGATCCCTTGGGAAGGGGACATGACAAAGGACTTGCCCTACAGGAAATTAATCCATGTCCCCTCTGAGCATCCTCACCTGTACCTGGGCTGGATTTAAATCCATGACCCAGAGGCACCGGTACAGGCTGAGGGCTGAAGGTTGAGCAACTCACCCTGCATCTTTGGAAACACCAAGGAATTGTTTCAACAGGAATCTCAGCACATTGCTCAGAGGAACAGCTGTGCTGAGCTTCCCCGTAGGTGCCCCAGGCCACGGCGCTTCCTTACCAGGTTGTGGATGATGTTGGTGAGAGTCCAGACCACAGGGACGCTGAAGAAGGGGATGCTCAGGAGCACGACGTGCAGCAGCCCGATGCCCAGCACGTAGGACAGCCAGATGCCACGGCTGTTCATGACTCGGGTGTTGGGGTTCACCTCGCTGTGCGCCGTTCCCACGTTCATCCTGGCTCTCGTGGCTGATGGGAGCCCCTGGAACAGAAACACTGAGGTCAGAGCCTGGATCCAAACTGCTCAGCAGGGCTGAGCACAGGCTGGTTGTCAAGCAAACCCAAAATCTGCTGTTTGCTATAAAAATCCCAAGTCAGTTCCCTCCTCTGCCCCTCGTTATTGCCATTCTTGGAGCTGACGTCGCTAACTCCGGGAGTGGTTGAGATTTGGGAATGATGTGTGGGAAGCTTGTCTGTGACAGAAGCTACATTTGAGATGTTTTCCCAGAGCCGAGGTGTCGAGGTTCAACCTCATGATTGCCTGACAAAACTCAAACGCTTTTAAGCACTTTTAAATCCTCATCACAGTGTTAATCATGGAAACACACAGCACAGGAAGCTTCCTGCATGTTTATGGAGTCAGCATGCCTTAAACTTGGGAACGGAACACAGTATTTGCAGAAGAAAGGCTCTGTATCAACAGATCTCCTAATTAATTTAACTAAATTAACAGGGTTCTGCACAGCTCAGGAGGTTTGCTGGTCTCCTGCTCTGGCTCACGTGTTTTGCCTTCAGATGGAAGACTTACAGAGGGGAAAAAAAGAGGAACAAAAAAAAAATTGCCCCCCAGGGAAGGAATGAGATTCTTCTTGAAGAATGTAAAAAGTAAAAAGGGAGAGATAACAGGGCAAAGTGCCTTGGGAGGATGTTTCAGGAGGAAGAGCTGTGGAGGAGGGAGCCCTTCCCCTACCTGGAAAGAACAGCTGCCACGTAGGAGGAGCACAAAGATGGGTTTCTGGACAATGCCAGGAAGGAGAGGAAGCAAGAGAGTGTCATCCTCTCGGAGCAAGTCCTCAGAGTGGTGCCCCTGAGACAGTGAAGTGGCTTTTTGGACTGACACAGAGCCAGTGGGAGCAGGTATCGGTCAGCTCCCAGGAGAGCAGGAGAGCTCTGGCTCACTGGTATCCAAGGATTACAGGAAACAGCACAAACTAAACCCACTGTAAAGCTGAATGTCATCACACCAAGAGAGAAATTCCTGTGTAAAATCGTCTTTGTGTCCCACGGAAGCAGAGTTTGATGAGATGATCCAGTTCATCCTCCTTGGCTACAGGACCCCACGTTAGGGCTGTTTCCTGATGTCTGGCCTCGTGGCTTTGCTGTTGCTTCCCACAGCTGGAAGCTGTGTTGCTGTTCCCCCTGGCTCTCCGGAGACGAGCCCGAGCCAGATCCAACATCACACTCTCCTCACTGCCAGCTGTTCCCAGCTCCCTCGTGGAGCACTGGGCCTGGCTTGTCTCAGGAGCTGGCATCGTCCCCGCTCCTGCCCAGGGCTGGGATTCACAGCCAGACTCCACCCCACGGCTCTTGGGATGCTCCAAGTAACTTCCAAACCTCTTCCATCCACACGGGCAGCTGTTGCTGCAGATCCTCACCTCCCTCTGTCAGCGAGCTCATACCTGGAGAAGGATTTTGTTTCCAGGAGAGAGGCTGCAGGTCTGTGGGGTGCTCAATCCCTTGTTGCCCACCTCCCAGCTCACCAGCTTGTGGATATTCCAGAGAAAAGTTTGGTCTGGAAACAGGGCTGGGAGCCAGAGTTCAGCACTTCACCCCTGGTAGGGGGAGCAGCTCTGCCCTAACCCTGCTGCAATTCCCAAACGCTCTCAGAAGGAAAACTGGGGGCTGGGGAGAAGCATAAATGAATCAAAAAGAGTCAGATTGTTACAACAACAAAAAGCAAAACACCCTATGGAACGTGTAAACAGGAGTGTTGAGTGCCAGACATGGGAAATAGTTCTCCTGGATGTTGGGTGAACACTGTCCAGTCCTGGGAGGAGCTGGAGAAAATGAGCAGAGGTGTAGGAAAAACATGACCTGTAAGGACAGCTGGAAGGAAACAGGTTTGTTTAGTCTGGAGGAGGCTGGAGACAGGCGTGAGGAACAGTTGGACACTCCACAGAGAGCTGTGCCTGTGGGATTCCAGCTGTGCAGCAGGAGGAACCACATGGCTGGGTCTTGGAGCAACACGGGGGTGCAGGAGGAGGGCTGTGGGAAGGGACTGCCCACAGAAAGGGATCCGTGCTTTTGCTGGAGGCCATCAAATCTAGTTTCATCAACAGTTAAAAAACTTCTCTCTCCAGGAGTCTTTCCAGAGGCTGTGGAAGCTCCATGCAGCCAGAGGTGCTGCTCTCACCAGACACATGGCCGGTGCCGTGGGATTTCCAACCATGAATGTAACTTCCAAAGACTAAGGAGCAGCTTGGACTTGGTCTCCTCTGTAAATGAGGGCAGCTGCAGACCCACAGCTGGGTGGGAAAGGGCCCGGCTTGGAAGCTGTATGTGAAACAATTCTCCTTCCTGACCCTCAGTTTCCCTTCCTTGTAAAACTAAGGATTAGAGGGGTGAGATACTTGAACACACAAGAGGTTAATTCATTCTTGCAGGAGATACCGACATTGCTGCAATGAGGGTGATTCCACGTCTTCAGTTCTGTCCTTCCCCACCTTAAATATTTCACCAGCTCTGCCCTGGGCTGTGCAGCTCGTGGCCCAGCTCTCCTGAATTTCAGATTGCACAAGCCTGGCTGAGGGCACATGAGCTCCCAGAGCTCTGTCTCTACCCCCATCCCACATCCCATGTTTGCTTTCTAATTCCACACCAGGATTTGTTCACCTGCAGGACAGCGAGGCACAGCCCACCATGGGAAGGACTCCAGCCCCCCACTCCCAGAGCAGCTGCTGCCAGCCTCTGCTTTCCCACTGTTTTTTGGGACAGAAAAGCCTGAATGTTGCACCAGGCTGAGGGTGAAGGTCAGGGCTGTGCTGACATTGGACAGTGGCCATCCAAGGAGGGGAAAAGTCTGAGCTGTGGCCAGTGGCAAAGGGCACAATGTGGTGGTGGAGCTGAGCCCTCCCTGTGCCTCATCCTGCCTGTCCTGCTGCCAGTCCAGGGGCAGCTCCTTCCTCACCTTTGTCCCCAGAGGAGTACGACCACCGTCTGTTCCCATTCCCTTGTTAAACGCTTGGACTTGATGACCTTAAAGGCCTTTTCCATCCTAAATAAATGATCCTATGATTTGGCCACGCTGTCACCCTTCCCCAGGGATTGCAGGATCATGCTCTGATCCTGGCACCCTGCTGCAGGATCTTCACTGGGCTGGTGAGGGAAGGAGGGCTCAGGTGCTTATCTTGATCTTGAGTGTTCCCAGACTGCAGGTGATGATGATCCCACGGATCACAGATCCAAATCTCTGGCAGCAACAGCTGCCACCTCCCAAAGAAATCCTTTAAACCCTTCTTTGCCGATGGCAACGGATGAACCAAAGCACAGAGGACATGGGGGACACTGGTGAACTGGGCTGTGCTGGGAGGCGGGTGCTGGGTGAGAGGTGAGACTGGGAACACAACGCTCCGTGCCCGTCCAGCCCGGAGCCGTGTCGGACATGTCTGAGCCCCAGCGCTGCCCGATTCCTCCTCGGGAGGCCTGGGGCTGCCAGAGCCCTGGAGGGGACATGGGGAACACGGGGACGAGGACACGCGTGAGCCGCCCCGGCTGAGTGCGGGGGTCCTGCCCCCTCGGCTTTCCTCATGGGTTTAACGGGAAATCTTGGACACGAAAGAAAGGCCGAGGTTGGGCTCCTCCGGGCGCACATGGGGTCCCAGACCCCACTTTTCTCCCCGTTTCTCCGGGACGGGACGGTGCCCGGGGAGGCCGGGGCAGGACCCACTCCCGGCCGGGCTCTGCACAGCGCGACCCCCCCGTCGGGACCCGAACCACCTAACTGGGACCCCCAACTTCCACCCCGCCGCTTCCCAGCTCCATCCCAGCACTCGCTTCTCTCTTCTGGGATGTTTTCCTTTCAGGCCGGGCCCATGCGAGGCACCTTCCCCCGGCCCCGCCGCGGGGCTCG
>VZTN01022919.1:15670-31155 GCA_013400515.1 Erpornis zantholeuca
AGAGCGGAGCTTCCCCCGGGGAAGCACCGGGGCTTCCCTCGCCTGCGACGCCCCCGGTGCCGAGCGGGCCGGGGGGGATCCCCGGGCATCCCCGGGCGCACGGAGTGTCCTGGCGTCCGCACTGCCCCCGGCTCCTCAACCGCATTTCCTGGGGCTGGCGGCGACCCCCGGGATCGGGCTGGGGACCCCCGCGCCCTGTTGCGGGCTGGGAAAGCCGCGCTGGGGCAGGGGCTGGCTGTGGTCGCTGCCGTGCCTGGTCCGCATCCCACCCGCAGGGGCGTCCCGGTCCCGTGGACGAAGCAGCTCCCTCCCGGGACACCGGGTCCCGGCTCATGCCGGTGGTTTCCCGGGCTGCGGGAAGAGGGTACCAGGGGGCTACCTTTGTCCCAGGTTACCTCTGGAAGACTTGGGAGGCTGCTGCAGTATGGGGTTCTGAGATCCCGGTGCCCTTGGTGTGCCCTGAGCTCTGGTTCCCTCTCAGGACCCTCCTGGATCCGGGGCTCCGGCAGTGTAGGGGTCAGCTCTGCGCGGGTGTGACCTTGGGGTGTTTCGGCGTGGCAGGGCTGTGTGACCGTGCCCAGCACTCGGGGTGCTCACCTGCCTGTGCTGTGGGGGCCACCCTTGGGTGGCCACCTCTGCACCACACCGAGGAGCCCCGGTCAGCGCCCCGAGGCGGGTTTGCCGGTGTTGGGGTGCTCCGGGGAGCAGTGGGAGCAGCAGGCAGCTTTGCTCGTGGCAAAGCTCGGGGCTCCCGCAGCACTGAGCTCTCCCTGACCGAGTGACACAGGCGCCTGTTAGCGCCAGCGGCTTTGATTGTGGGATGGTGGGAGAGCACCTGGATCCTGCCTCCAGAGCTCCACTGGCACAGGGGCGGGCTGGGACCCTTGGACGTGGTGGGACCCAGGGCTGGCAGAGCCGGGCAGCGCTCGGAGCGCTCAGACACGGCCCTTATCTGCTGCCACCACCCTGGGAACTCGTTGCACGCTCAGCTCCAGTGAATTTCCTTTTTCTGTTTTTGTTTCTTTCCTGCTGACGCTTTTCCCCTCCGGAATCAAGGGCTGGATGGGGCCCATGGTTACGGGGTAGTGTGAGCAGCCCAACCTCACGGTGGGGTGGCAGTGGGCAGAGCACAGCAGCACCCAGCACCCGCCTGTACCGGTCCCCTCGAAAGAAGAAAACGCGCCGCGTGTCCGCGTGTGCCCCGGGCGCTCCCCGAGAGCGGAGCCGGGAGCAGGAACCTGCTGCGCCGCTGCTTGCACATGTTTTCCGTGGCATTCCCCGGGGGCCGCCTGCAGCGGCCGCTCGTCCGGAGCCGGGGCTCGCGCTGGTGCGTCCTCCGGCCGCCGCAGGATGCATCGGCCTCCTGCGAGCAGCGATCGCGGCGCCGTGACCTTGGCAGGGCGAGAGCTCACCCCGCCTCTGGCTCAGCCTGAACGTCTCCGGTTGTTACAACCCAGCTGCCGGCGCAGGAGACGTGCCCAGCCCCTGGGGCCTGATCCTGCCACGCAGGAGCCTAGAGCGGGGTGATGGCCGGGCATGGGGGAAAGCGTGAGCCATGACGGCTGTCCCGGTCCCCATCCCTGTCCCTGCTTTATGGCTAGGGTTAGGTGTGCTGCTCACAGCCAGCGCAGTGATAGTTCTGCCCCTGTCCTCGCTGGCCTGACGCTGTCCCCTTGTTGTCCCTGTCTCAGATGTGCCGAGTTCATCTGAAGCCACCGTGGGCGTGAGGAAGGCGGCACAGCACCATGAGTGCAGCACAGCGGGTTCTCCTCTGCCCCACCACCATGGGACTGCTCCTGCAGAGCCTCTTCCTCCTCCTCCTCTTCCTCTTGTGCTCCTGCCTCCACCCAGCCACTGCCTTCCCCAAGGGATGTTACCCCTCAGAAGAGGAGGGGCTGAAGACCTTTCGCTGCAGCAATGCTCAGCTGACTGAGGTCCCCAGAGACATCCCCAATGACACCAACAAGCTCTACCTGGATTTCAACCAAATCCCCTTCCTGCCTCGCGATGCCTTCCGGGACCTGCCACTCCTACTGGAGCTGGATCTGTCCCACAACGCCATCGCCAGAGTTGAAAGTGGGGCTTTCCAGGGCCTGGCAGAGCACCTGCACTCTCTGGACTTGTCTTCCAACAGGCTGGTGTCGGTCAGCAAAGACACCTTTAGCAACCTGAAAGCCAAGGTGAACCTGTCCAACAACCCATGGCTGTGTGACTGTGGGCTGCAGGAGCTGATCCGTGCGGTGGAGCTGGCAGCAGACACCTCGGGAGGCATCGTGTGTGACTCCTCTACACAGGAGGAGCACGTTGGCAAAGCTTTCCTGCAGGTCATTGCCGACACAGACTTCTGCAATGTGTACAAGAAGACCACGGACATCGCCATGCTGGTCACCATGTTCGGCTGGTTTGCCATGGTGATCTCCTACCTGGTCTACTATGTGAGGCAGAACCAGGAGGACGCCCGGCGGCACCTGGAATATCTCAAGTCACTGCCCAGCAAGCAGCGGCAGTCGGAGGAGTCATCCACCATCAGCACTGTGGTGTGAGCACCAGCACCCTGCAGGACATGGGGTTGTGTGGAGCTGGGCACCCTCCACTCCAGGCATTTGCAACAGCTGCAGGAGCTGTCACCAGCCACCAGCATCGCACAGAAGTACTCATGGATTTGTTCTGTTCTCCTCCTGGCAGCAGCAGCCAAAGCTGATGAGTCCCTGGCTCTGGCGGCTGAGGTCAGGGATGGATATCAGCCATGAGCGTGGAGGATCCGCAGCATCCTCCCAAGTTATGGATGACTGGAGCGACCCGGAGCATCCCCTGGCACGTGGCCATTGCTCCAACTGACTGGGACATTTGGACTTCATCTAAAACTTTTTATATTTCCTTTGCAGAGATCCCTTGGGGCGTTAATGGAATCGGTGTTTTCATCTCTCCCCAGCTCCCCCTTGGCTGCCCAAGTGATGGTCCAGCAACCCAGGGCAGCCTGGGCCTGGGTCCCTGCTTGGAGAGCAGTGGGGAGGAGCAGTACGGGTGCAAGGTCAGTGCCCTGCCAGGTCACTGGCCCTGGAGGGTCACAGGCTTCGAGCCCAGCCAGTGGGACCAGGAGGTGGGGCAGGAGGTGGGGACACACCAGTTAGTGCTGCTCCATCTCCCATTTCATCTCCCTGCTCCTTTCCTGGCACTCTCAGGCCAGGTGGGGCAAGAGGTATGGGAGTCTCCACTCAGAGATAGAGTCACTGATGGGCAAACCCAGGGCCTTTCCCCACAGAGTGTGGGGAATGAGAACCAAACAGGGAATGAACTCCCTGGGGCAGGGCCCTTTGGGGCTGCCAAGGGATGTGGGTGCTGATGGAGGGGCAGCTGGGGGTCCTGGCAGTGGGTCCAACCCTGCAGGGATGTTGGGGGAGCGAGTTTCCCCTCAGTGCTCTGGGGCACCACGTGGGAGGGTGTTTGAAGCACCTTTTGCCATCTGCTCCCACCTCACAAGCTGCTGACCGGTCACTGTGATGGGAAGCAGGATGGAGGGAGCTGCCACAGCTCCTCTGTCCTCTCTCCACTCCCACACTGCTGTCAGGAGCCTGAATCTCCCTTAGAAATATCCCAAAGTCCCTTGTTGATACTTCCGATATCGAGCTGCAGGTTCCTGGTGGCAGTGGTGGAGGTGATGCTGGGCACAGGGCTGGCACATGCAAGGTCAGTGCCCACCTTTGGGCATGCAGGGTCCAAGTGGCAACTCAGAGCAAAGCCAGAGCAGCCCCAGACTCTTCCACCTGCATGTCTGGCCTCGGGGATATCTGGTTTTGCTGGTTTTGGCCTTTTTTTAAATCAACCAATCCTAAATTGCCTTAATTCACCAAGAGCACCAACCAAAGCTGCTTGAACCTCCTCTGTACCGGGCCAGACCTGCCTTCTTGCTAGGCCCAGCCTCAGCCCCTGGTGTGGGCAGTGCGTTTGGGTGCAGGCAGGGCTCTGGCCCCGGCCGCTGCTGGTGCCCTCGTGCCCCGGTGCCGGTGGGAGCCGTGGGACGGAGCCGGCCAGGAGCGGGGCCCGCGCCCTTCCACAAGTGCCTAACTCCAGCACAGAGCAGGAGCTCTGCAACGCACAAACACCTCGGCCCCAGCTCCCACCCGGGCGTCCCCGCAGCCCCACGGCAGCTCCTTCCCCCTGTACAGCGAGCTGAGGAGAAAAGGGGCTGGGGGCGACCCGACTGAAGCCCCCCAGGCTGCTCCCCCCCAAGCCACCGCTTGTGCCCGCAGCGTGGGGGATGCCGGGACCACCCGACCCATCCGTGCTTGGGTTAAGGGACGTTTTAGTTCTGACTTTATAAGACAATAAATTTGGCTTTTACTTTGGAGCCGGTGGCCGGTGTGTGCTGGTGTGTGTGTGTCTGTGGGTCACAGGGCCCTGGTGACGTTGTGGCTGCAAAGGAAGGACGGAGGTGCCCGTGACAGTCGATGTCTTTGTGGGCAGGCGCTCGCAGAAACAGGACACCCGTCCCGCCGGTAACCCTGCCCCAGCCTTCAATAATGAACGCCCGCGGCTCGGCTCAGGTCGCTGGCACAGTGCCGGTCCTCGCGACACCCAGGACCCCGTGGAGTGTTTTCCCAGGGCTCTGCTCCTCTCCCTGCCCTCCCGTCCCCACCGGAGCAGCCCCGGCATCACGCGGCGCACGGGCAGGATCATGACGGCCGGGAGGGACAAGCCCTTCCAACACCACCGGTCCCACCGGTCCCCGCAAGAGGCCTCTCCTGTCACAGCCCCGTCCCGGTTTGCCGGCGCCTCTGCCCCGCGTGATCCGTGCTGGAGTCTTGTGCCATGGAAGGTGAAACCCGGGCCCTAACGCAGAGTGACAGTTCCGCTCGTGGGACATTAACCTTGTTTGTCACTCGGCTGTCTCCAGACGCAGACCCCGGGCTCTGGAGCAGATGGCTGCCGTCCCCCGCTCCGGTCACTCCCTGGGGATAGTCCTCCCGCGGCTGCCGGAGCAGCTGGGGAGGGCTGGGGGACACGCAGGACACGTGGCCCCAGCTGCCACCCTGTCCGTGGGGCCGTGGCTCCCTGGAGTCCTGCCGGTGTCTCCTCTCATGGGGCTGGATGATGCTGAATCCCCCGGGGCCAGCCCTGCTCTGGATCCTGTCTGGAATTATTTGGATGGAAACCATCAGGCTCATTACAGCCCACAATGATGAGCATGGAGGAAAGGAAGTGGATTCCAGGAGTTCATCTGGATGTGGAACAGCCACTGGCCTGTGTGGGTGTAAAACACGTAAGAAGTCTAAGAAATGGATGGACGGAATTGTGTGGGACTTAGGCTGTCGGTACTGTCAGATATTTAATCAGGGAACAAGGAAGAACAGAAAAATGGATTTATGGGGCTATTTCCTGGGGGTGCCGTGGCCAGCCTCGGGTGTTGGGCTGTCTCTGGAGCAGGGGGCATGGCCTGCCAGAGAGCTTAAATCCCAAGGAGGGATTTTTCTCATCCCACTTTTTGCAGCTGCGAGGTGCTGTGTGCCAGAATCTGCTTGGAGCAGGAGCTGGCACTCAGCACAGTGGGTGCAAGGGGCTCGGTGTTAAAGGCAACACTTCACCTTCAGCAGGGAATTAGAATCATCCCTTTTAATACCCCTCTCTGGGTAATTTGTTTCCTGATGTAGATTTATCCGCAGGGATCAGCAGCAGGAGAATTAACAGCGTGACCTCCTTCTGTGCGTTCCAGCACGCTGGTAAATCTCTGTTATTAACTTCCAAGGAGCTCTGCCCGCCCAGCTATTAACCAGCCTGTTCTCCTCTCCAGGATGGAGGAAAATGTGTCACTGGGGCAAGATCTATGACCCGAATCCTCTTGGCGGGGACAGCTCTTTGCCTGCTTGGTGCTGAAATCTCTTGGGAGCACAGGGATGGAGGGGTATTCCTAGGAAACCCCCAGGATATCCAGTGGCAGGGGCCAGCCTGCCTGTGGGTCTGGCGCCTCAGCAGCTGGGCTGGGGGCAGGGGGGCTTTGGAGAGGTTTTGGGAGAAAGTTTTGGGAGAAACCCTGTTCTCCCCAGCCCAAGAGGGAAGCTCATTTCTCAGCGGCAGCCCCAGGCTGCATCCTGAACTTTGAACGGATTACATTTCCAAGAGGGAAGGAAGGATGTCTAATTGTTTAATTTCCACAATTAGAAATATATTTATCAATAATTAGGAGTGATGGCAGTGATTACACTGGGATTAAAACCAGGCTACACTTCATCACCCGCCTTTCACTCGGGGACTTTATTTATTTCTTTTCACCCCCAAAATAATCCATGCACAGCTGCATTGCTGCCAATAATGAATCATCCTTGTTCACTGTCTGCACAGGACTCGTTAATCTGATGATGCCAGTGGTTCTAGGAAGGCTGCTGGGCACATTGTGTGGTCACTGGGCTTGGGCAGGAGAAAATTTAATTTCAGTGGCTAGGAAAGTGAAGCAGAGCTAAAAATCACAATAACACTTCCTGTGCCTGTGGTTGAGAGCTCGGCAGTTCAGCTGGCCTCATGCTCCCCTCCAGACTCCCTGGTGATTTTCCCTCTCATCACTCGTCCAAGGCAGGCATGGCTGAATCCAAGGATCATTTTCCAACAGCTGTTCTTTTAAGATGAAGTTGTACCAGTTAATAAAATTGCATAACCCTCAAAGTTTTCTCTCTCAGAGGGAAATGTATTTCCAGGTATTTTTCCTGGACCATCAGCATCCATGGTCTGGGGACTGTGTTCATTCTCCCGTGGAAGCACCGGGCACCTGTGGCTGTGGCACCTTCAATGTCACCTGGGCACTCTTGGAATAGCCTTGACTCTTGGTCAAGCTTTGTTTTCAAGCAACTTTCCACCGAAACGCTCCTGGATGTGTCTTTGGAGGAATTCCTGGGGGATGGATTAGCCAGGGCTCCACCACACCCATCCCAGGAGTGATGAGTCCCTGGGATGTGCCAATCCCAGGCCAGCTGCTCTGCCTACTTCCCGCAGCCCCTCTCCTTATCACCTGCAAGAGGGCCATGAGTTGTGTCCTGGGCAGGTCTGTGGCTTCTTCAACTCCTCACATCTTAAATTTAGAGGAAAATCTCGATTGTGGGTCAATAAAGCTAATGCAGGGAATTACAAGAGAACTTTCCCACCAGAGCAGAGGTGTCACTGTCACCTGACGGACGAGTCCTGTCACTGCTTGCATCTCTGCAGTGAATGTTTGAACACGTGTTCTAAAGTGTTTCTCAAGTGGGTTGTTCCAGGCAGCTCTGATGGGAAAACAATAGGCTGCAGCTTCCAGCTGGCACATTATTCCTGTTATTTTTGCCATTTGTGGATGTTTCAAATATCTCATGTGCTGTCAGTACGTGCTGAAATCCAGGAGATCTGTATGGAGAAGAGGACAGGAAGTTTGAAGATTTGAAGTTTGAAGGTTTGAAGTTTGAAGATGTAAATTTGTTATTTGTGAGGACTCCTCAGTGTTCTCAATGTGTTGTGATGGTCATTGGCAAAGAGTGAGGTTGGAGCTGTGGGACCAGAGCAGGTTAAAGTGGGGTTCAAAGGGCTGAGCTTTGCAGGGATGATGGAGTTCCCCCACCTCACCCAGAGCATCAGGCACAGCCAAAATTTCCATGATTACTCCTGTAAAGCCAGAGCCAAGAAGAAGAGGAGGATTTGAGGAGGGTTTAAAGCCGTGAGGAAGGATCTTGCAGTTCCTCATGAGCTGTTGCAGCTGTGGGAGGTAGAGAGGGATGGGAACAGTTGAGGTGAGAGCTGATCACAGGGATTTGTAAATTCTGAGGTGTGACAGGGAAGAGAGAGGTGTGAGAGATGGTGTCAGCAATGAAAGGCTCAGCTGCTGTCCCAGGCTCCCAGCTCTGGCCGGATGCAGAGGACTTTCACACAGGAAAGGTCAGAGAGAAGCCACTTCCTGTCAGGTTTTCAAGAGTCTCCACAGAATTACTGACACAAGCTCTTTTGCAGTGTGATACTTAAATATCTGAGCTATTTTTCTACTTTTAGAATCATAGAATTCCAGGATGGTTTGGGTTGGAAGAGACATTAAAACTCATCAGTTGCACCCCCTGTCATGGGCAGGGACACCTTCCACTAGCCCAGGTTGCTCCAAGCTCTGTCCAAGCTGGCCTTGGACACTTCCAGGAATGGGGCAGCCAGTGCCAGGGCCTCCCCACCCTCACAAAGAAGGATTTCCTCTGTGTATCCAACTTAAATTTTCCCACTCAGTTTGAGGCCCACTGAAGAAGTGAAAGTGCTGTAAGAGCTTTTAGGAGGGAGTACAGTTCATTTGTGACTCTCCACGGCACTTAGTATGTACCTACTGCTTTTTTCCCTCATAATTGATGCATGTGGCATTTCCTCCTGCTGAAATAGGCCAACAGAACCAGGCAGCACTGCCGAGCCCAGCTACTTCATCTGTCTCAGCCTGAGCCATGCACAGTGTCCAGTTGGCAGCGAGGATAATCAGCCCAAGGGCAGTGGAAATGCTCATTACAGCACACTTTATTCCTCAGTATTTAATAAGTAATGATTCTGAAAAGCTCGGAGCGGGGTCTGTGCCCGTGCTATTTCCTGCTGTGTTCCTGTCACTGTGGATGAGTTAAACTGGGTTGAATCGGGTCGATTTTTGGATGAATACCCACCAAGGAATTTCGAGATGTTGTAAGAAGTTGGGGTTGTTGAGTGGGAGATGCTTTTTTTGCTTGACTTAGTCCTGATTTGTAAAAGGAAGGAGGAAAGCCGGGCACCGCTTTCCACGGCTCAGTGTGTGCATAGAAGCCGAGTTCTCTGATGTCCCTTGACAAAGACTGGAAGGTAGAAACTCCCACAGGGAACAGCTTAGAAAGAAGCTCTGAAAGCCCCTGTTCCAGGAGCTCTGCTGCAGGAGGTTCAGCTGGGGCTGGGGAACAGTTGGAGTTACACACAAAGTTCTTGATAGTGGTCAAATAATCTTTGCTCTCTCTGTGAGCAGGGTGATGGATTGCTGCAGATCCAGCAGCTAACCTTCCAAAGAGGGTTGGGGTGAGGTTTTTCTGGGAAGAAAACGTTCCCATTAGCTCAGTGCTTTGGCAATTTGTATCATCCGGTGAACTCGTGAGGAATTTACAGCTGGTGTAAGAGGATCGTCTGTTCCTACAGCACCTGGGGCCAGCCGGGCCCTGTGCTAGGGTTTGAAGGGGAAGATGCAGCAGGAGGAAGTGGAAGAGGCTCCACAGACTCTCTGCTTCCCTCTGGAATGTTCCCTCTTTATTCTGGGGACAAGGAGAAAACCTAAAGACCATAACCTGGGTCTTTACTCCTCCTGAATGCTGGGTTGTGTTGTTTGTTACTCACCCCTTTTTTTGTCTCGGAGACCTGATTTTCCTTTCTGCTCATGCCCAGGCTGGAGTATTTCAGAAATGGAGAAAGAAATGTGGGAAAAAAAGGAAGGGGGGGAAGGTAATGCTTTTAAATCTCAAAGATCAAATACTTCTGTTAATATCTGCTGGAAATTCCTCACGGAGATTTTGGCATATGCCAGTCTGGCACATAACTCCACCACAGCCACCTGCCATCCTGCCTGGAATTGTTTGTAGCTCCTTTGTGTTCTCTGAGCAGCACAAAGCTGTGGTGTGTCTGGTGTCACCACCGAGAAACAGACTCTGCACTAAGCCACGTGACAAACTTCCTTTTTTTTCCCATTTAATTACTTTTCCTTGCATGAATGTTGTGTTTTAAGTGGTGCTTTTTCCAGTCTAAGGGGTTCCTGAATACAGGAAAACCTAGGGGTGCAAGAATGAGGATGTTTTGTTCCAAAGGGAACGGGGGATTCCAGGATTGGCAGCTAAAATGAAAAGAACACCACAACAGCAAGAATTCTTTCACAGCTGCTCTTGGGTTTTCCAATCTCTGCCAGTTTAATTGCAGGATTTTGCTCCATACATTCTGGCTTGAGGCCTGGCACAGGTCCAGCACGTCACCTCGTTGTTGGGGCTGTAAGTTCCAGGACCACAAACCACTGTGAAGAGAACAGAGTCTGGGTTCCAGCTGGTTTCCCCCTCCCTCAGGAGGCCATCAGACACCCCCATGAGCCTTCCCAATGCCCTGCGGGAGCTCCTGCCCTTCCAGAGCTCCCCAAGCCTCTGGCTAAATTCCCCCCAACTCCACAACCTGCAGCAGGTGCTGCGAAAGAACTCGAATATCAGCAGAGAATTTTCTAGCAGGACTTCCATGAAGGGAATTGTTTCTTATGGGCTCTGGATTCTGAGGATTGTCACTCACCCAGTGACCTGGAAGATAAAAAACCCACTGCACTGCTTCTACTTTGCTTGGAAATGCAGCTACACCTATGAGTGCACTGACATGCTCCACTGACTCATTTCCTATCATTACTTTAAATCTCCAATGCGAGTGTTTTCCCAAAGGATGAACAGAAATATCCCTGCTTTTGACCCCAATATTTCCCTAATCCTCCCCAGAGCTCTGTGCCTGGCACTAATCAGCTATATTTAAATCGATGAGCTATATTTAAATGGATGTATTTTATATTTACCACAGCAGCTGGCGCAGTTCTGGTGGGTGTGGTGGTTTTTCCCAAAACCTGGCCGGCAGCTGTCGATGGGAGTCATGGAGAAGCTGTTGTCCATGTACTGTATTGTTTCATGCTGTACACGAAACTCATACTTCAAAATCTGCCCTAGCTGATGGAAAAAGTTTCCAATTTTCTCTGCTGCCTAAAATTCAGAAGTATTGGGAAGAATAAGACCACAGTCGGTTGATTTTTGCTGATTTAAAAATAGCAGGAAATATTTTCTAGTCCTGATTTCCGCACACTGACTTGTCACCTTAATTGGGAGTCTTCCTTGGCTTCAAGGGGCCTGGAATCAGACCTAGGGTGTGAGCTGATCCCAGGATTGAATATTTAGAAGGCAGAGACAATAGATTTTAGAAATTTGCTACGGTAGACTTACTTTAAATTTCATTCCATTGACCAAATAATAAATTAAAAATTTCATTTAGAGAACTGCAAGTTCAATATAAATAATAATGTTTATCTTTCTTTACTATTAGAAGCAAATACAGAGCAAGTAATGAGCTTGATTTTTTAACTGTTTTTTTAAGCTATTTGTATCATTTTGACTTTTAAACCCATTTTTCTTCCTGAATGGAATTATTTTAAATCCATGAATCACCATTTACAATATTAATCCCACAAAATCTGGGTAAAGATGCATTACTACCAGTCATATTTGCAGGAGCTAAGGCAGAGGTGGGTGTTAAAGAGGCAGAGAAGACATGAGGTGACTGACACAGAACCTGTCGGACTCTCCTGTTTGTCACATCTTCACAGTCATAAGGAACCTTGTGGTAAACTTCTTCCCAACATGGTGCAAATGGATTGACTGTGGATGGAGGAAAAAAGATCCATGAAAAAGGGGAAAAAAGATGCATTAGGTCCTTTCCTTAGAAAAAAGATCCATTGTGGTTTCTATCCAGTTCCTTCCTTTGTTCCAGTTAGAGTCAGAGGTCAACCAGTATAAAACTGGAGGGAGAGGGGAGAAATATGTTAAGCTGAGTGAATGGAATTAATTTCTCAGATAGCACCTTAAGGGTCCTAAAAGGGCTGAAGTTTTATGTAAATTTAAAAATTTTTAGGTCTTCAGTTTGTCATGAAAGTTTCTTGGCTTTGCTGAGGGGAAAATATCCACAAAACTGTTCCATAACCTGCTGGATGCTCCCTCTTGGCGTGAGGTGAGAACAGATACAGGAGTAAATGTGGTCAGAGAATTAAAGAATAACTTCCTTCCCTCGGTGATAAACCATCTCTAAATCAAGGCAGCATCAGGGCTGATTTAAATTGTGTGTGAGGTTAAACCACCTCAGTACTGCCACGAGGGAGCTGTGAGGCTCTTGCTTTAGCTCTCTGCGGTTTTCTAGAATCAAGCAAAAAATTCAAGGCAGGGTTGGATGGGACTTTCCTCTTGGTCTAGTGGAAGGTGTCCTTGCCTATGGCAAGGGTGGCACTGAATGAGTTTTTAAGGTCCCTTCCAACCCAAACCATTCCGTGATTCTAAAACCAGAGTGGTCCCAGACTTACTAAAAATCAGATACTGAAAACCTAAATATGACAGTTACATTAGGACATCTTGTTGCAAGGCTGTCTCCTTGCAACAATCCTCTCTAACCTTGGTAATAACTGCTCTCGCTAGGATTGTAAAAAGTTGAACACGAAATTTAACATAAAAACTGCGTTTTAGCTCCATCTGTGGGTAACAAAAAAAAATACAAGGGTTACAAAAAAGAAAAGGGGAACAATTTTCGGAGGTGCTCTTGACTCTGCTGTTGTTCAGACGTTGCTTAGAGCACCCCCAATGTGTTTATAACAATAAACGATCCCTCCCAAACAAGCACTGAAATCGCTTACCTAGAAAATTAACAAACAGCTCATACTGGAGGCCGTTCTTTGGTGTCCTGATAGAGTGGCACTTGTAGGATGACTCCGTGATGTGGCAGGTCAGGTAGGAGATGGTGCTGTTGAGGATTTTGTTTAATTGCTCGACTAACAAACCATTGGTTCTCAGCTTGCAGTGCCTCGTGTGAAAGCGAACAGACACCTGATAGGTATGGTCAGCTTCCCTGTAGGCTGGGAGGAAATAGCTTGGGTGTGAATCTGGGGTGTAATCACAGATCGAGTCTTAGCCAGATTATGAGTTCTTTGTATCTGAAATATGGGGTTTTATTCAGAAGTAAGTAAATAAATAAAGAACAGATTATCAGTTCTTTGTATCTGAAATGCGGGCTTTTATTCAGAAGTAATTAAATAAATAAAGCCTAGTCATTAATGATGTCACAACACATTTGTTTTTGACACAGCTGACTCAATAGTAAGATTTTAATTTGAAGTATGCAGGAATTTATGTGCTCGCTGGGGACTCTGTTCCCAAATAATAAAACCAAATAAGGCACTACATAGCAAAATGGCACAGAACCACCATGTCTGCAAAGCTGTGTATCTGAAATGGATTTGTGGCAAGTCTTTGTGATTATGGTGTAGGAGTAATTTTATTATTATTTTTAAAATTAGCGTTTCTCAAGTATTCTTGGGTTGTTATGTTTTGGGTGGGAAGGTAATTTGGTGGACAGTGGTTACAAGGGGCAAAAAGGGCTGGAATGCAGATCTCAGATAACTCTGTAATCCTTGTAGTTAATTCTGTACCTAAGGGAAGAGATTATTTTATTGCCATTTATTTTTGGGAGCAGTAATATTAAATTTTTTCCAAAACTATGAGAGGGTACATGTGTGTACATAAGTAAAACATTTTATTTTCTATTCTGGGATAAAATTTTGATTATTTTTTTTTTTTAAATCAAGCCTTGCAATAAACAGGGAGTTCAAGAACTCACCAACCTGTAAAGGCCATGTGCTTACTGCTAGCTTAACATCTTACCATAAACCATGAATTTATAGACCTCAACCATTTCTGTTTCTTCTTGTGTTGTAGTTTCAATGATTTTGTGGGAGAGAGTACAAGTGTAGGCACCAGACATCGACACCCTGAAACCCATCACCATCAGCTTCCCTGTCTCTGTCAGATTCACATACCTTTGCCCTAAAACAGAAATATTAGATTACTGGAAATGTTCAATTTCTGATGCATTTAGAACATTTGAAGATGAAATCTTGCTCCTGTGCACGATGACACTGATCCATGTTAGCCTGAAACGATCTAAAATTTATGACTTTCAGGATTTACTCCCAGTTTCCTTTTAGCTCAAGGATTTGAAACTTTTAGAGAGAGAAGAGAAACAGAGTTTAATGTCAGAACTTGTGGAAATAACTGGCAAAGGGGCAAGGAATTATTTGGAACCACCATCTTATTGCAGGGGAATCTGAATAGAAATAAGGAAAAGATGTGATTTTTGTAGTCTGAACTAACCTTCTAAATCTCTTCCATCTGGACCGATCCACAAATAGTTGGGATCTATTATTCTTTCTTGAGAAAGAGCCAAATCCATGCAGACCAGAAAAGGGCTGTTTCTGAACACCTTAACGTACACATTGACTGCAATACAGAATCAGGTAAATGATGTAAAATGCTGATATTGAATGAAATCACACACACACAAAAACCTCATTGAAAAATGTATTTAAAGTGTATTTTTCAGGATCGGCCCTGAAAAGTGTATTAAAGATTAATCTCCATTTGTTGTTAATTAATATCCTGGAACTGTCCACAGTGTGGCTGGTGCTGACTGAGAGAGACACTTGTGCCCCACACACAAACTGTGCTGTAGGGGTACAAAAAGCACCAGATTTTTGAGTGAGAGCCTCATTTAGATGTTAAATTTTCATCAGTGCTTCCAGCAGCACTGTGGGATAAATGGATTTCCATCCCCAAACTCCTTTGTCTTGTTCCTGTGCATACGAGGTTGTGTCACTTCCACCTGTACTGGTGATGCATAATGATCCCTGGGCTTAAAACCCCAAATTCCAGTAAAAACTAAATATAGGTAGAAAAAAGTACAAGTTTACCTTCATGGCTGGTGTCACCATAAACTTCATTTTTTCCAATTAAATCAATATATTGCTCTCCCTTCGGTTCTGCTCTCACTATAGGGAAAAGTAATTGGAATATTAGAGATCAATCAAAATGTGTGATTGTTAATCCTTTTATTTCACCCTGAGTTTTTTCTCCTTTTGTTTCTTTTATCTTACTTTTCCTTTCCCCTTACACTTTTTTCTTAGCAACAAGCAGGAGCCCATGTTTTTGACCTGCCATGTAGTGCCCAGGTTGCAAACCTGCCTGGAGGTACCAGGTTCCAGACCAGATGAACTTTCCTCTTTAGAAAAAGCCACTAAAATAGTTATAAAATCTGACTATAAAGTGAAGGCTCCACACTGTGACCTTGGGGAGACACAGGGCAGGCATCTCTCAGCCCTTTTCATTCTGGAAAACAGCAGGCTGGTGTCGGGCATGAAGGTTTCTGTGATGAGACTCCTCAGGAGGGCTGAAAATTCTTGGAAATTAGGGTTTTTTTTTCAAGCCATGGGCATACTGAGATGGCCCTGACTGGCTGCTGTGTCCCACGGTTGAGTCTGGGGTGCAGCAGGGTGTCACTGAAGTCCATGGTGCAGTTAAGGGACTTTATCTCTGTGTCCCCTCTTAAAGATCTTCATCACCCACTCTGAGGGAAGGTTCTGTGGGGACATCTGTGACCTACAGTGGAGTGGTTCCCGCTGATGGGGTGTCACTGGAGCCCACCCTGTCCCCTCTACAAGGGCTTCATCTCCCACTCTGAGGGAAGGTTCTAGGATGATTCCCCCCCACTCAGCGAAGCGGGACCCACTGACAGGCTCCCATCCCTTCTACCACCCTCTGAGGGGACCGGCTTCACACCAACACAGCCATGCGGCTCCTTCCCACCACTAGTCCCGCTCACCCCATCCCGCCGCCACCACCACCACGGCCGCCACGGCCAGGAGAGCGCCCGGGGGGCAGCGGGGCCGC
>VZTN01022919.1:34693-73818 GCA_013400515.1 Erpornis zantholeuca
CGCTGTCCCTCCCGAGGTGGGGGAGTCCCCTGCAAGCGGCACCAGCAGCAGCTCTAAGGCAGGGGAGTCCGGCACTCGGGACCGGGACCGGGTCGGCTCCTCTCCCCGCCACCCGGCGCCGCTCTCCGCCCGCCGAGCGCCGGGCCGGATGTCACGGTGACGGGCGGGAGGCGAGGCCGGTGCGCTCCGCCGGCAGTCCCGAGCCCGGGCGGGCAGGTGGAGCAGGGACCCGCGAACGGAGCATGGAAGGTGAGAAACGACCCCGCTCTTCCCCCGGACCCTCTGCCCGGCCCGAGCCCGCGGCGGCTTCACCGCCCGGGGGCTTTCAGCCGCTTCTTCAGCGCTTGCTGAAAATAGATCTCAGGCTCTGGAGAAGAAGCGTGTAGCAATTAAACGGGAAACGAACGGGGCTTTTTGCCCCCTCTCTGTTTAATTTCAGAGACATCATAAAGCGCGTGATAAAGCAGGGGTTTAGAGTGCACTTTATCTGCTGTTCATATTCTGGGGTTTAACGAATTCAAGGGTGTCTTCTTTCTTTTCACCTGTAAAACGTGCCTATAATATTCAGAGCCAGCAAAAACCAAGCTGGGACTTAATCTCGGATTGTGGAATAATTCCCTGTCATAGAAAGGCAGTATTTCTGGTGGTTTTTACAATCCTGGCAAAGAAGCTTTGCAAAGCATCACTTGGTTTCTTATTTCAAAGGTGGAGATTCTTACTTCTACCCAATGTTTTGAGGGCTCCAGTTTAGATTCTGCTCTGTCTCAATGATTTGAGGCTTTTGGTTATTTTAAGTTAGCTGCAGAAATCTATTTAAAAACGCGTTTTCCTTTACTCAAGGCTTTTTAACTTTTTATATGTAAATAACCACTCATTGAATCTGACCGAAGCAAGAATGTTGGTGTTTGAGAGATGTAACTGATGATTTGAAAGAATGGGTTTGAGGGCACTTCGGCACTTTCAAATGCAACCTCGTTTTCTTGATCGAGTTGGGATCACTGTCTTTTTGGGAGAGAAAAGTTTTTGAGGTGTGTTGGAATAGTCTGAGATTAGAAAACAAAAGGTTTCACTACAACTGAGGTTATCTAAGAAGCCCTTTTTTTGGCATTTTTATTTTTTGCGCCCTCAAAGTGAACGTGGAAATAATGCTTCAGGTTTTGGTTCTGCACTTGAAGATGATGAGAATCCTTGAATGTGCCTGCAGTTGTTGCACTGGGAACTAAGTTAGTGCAACAGTGTTGTAATGTGTTATAACTGGATACAGTAACTTTCAAGAGTGTTTCCGTGAGTCTTGGAAAAATCTCCGTGCCCTGAGGACAGAGGGTTAACACGGCCAACCCGAATTTTCCGTGCCCTGTGTGAAGAGGTTTGGTAGGGTCACAGAGCAGCAGAAAGGCCCTGGCAAGAGTGGGTGTTTGAACCAAAATTTGTCATTAATTTGGTTGTATCTCTCCTGGTTTGGTTTTATCTATGACTGGTTTGGTTTTGTGACTATCGAAAGAACTGCCCAGCTGCCAGCTCCATGACCTGGGATGGGATCAACAGGTTGGATCAGGAGTTGGACTTTGATGATCCTAGTGGGTCTCTTCCAATTCAGGATATTCTATGATTTAGGATATCCTACACTGAATCACTGAATTATTCTGCTAGGTTTAGAAGGTTGTATGCAAAAATATGAGAAAAATCTCCTCAGTTATACACTGCTGATCAGGATTTCTTCCCAAAATGACATGTGCACTTAAAATGCCCATGACGTTTCAACACATTGCATGGTGCTTAAGAGCAGCAAAGTATTAGAGACCCCATAAAGGGTTTACTTGGTCTAGTTGCCTTCTTCAGAAAGCCATGGAGGTTGTGGATGCTGGAGAAGTGTATTTGGTGGAGAAATCACCTAGAATTTCTCTCCTTAATGGCCCAATGTGGGTTGAATGTGAAAAACGTGTTGGGATGGAAGAGGTTGAGTGATGTAGATAGCGAAGGCACTGGCTTCAGATAAGGAAACTGGCTGTGTTTGCTCCATATGCTCTGATGGAAGGACTAAGAGCAGAAGGGATTTTCAAAGGTGTCCTCTTCCCTGTGTTGTTGGGCCAAAAAGTGCAGCTGGCAGGAAAAAGGCAGCATTCTGGTTTCATTTTGGGGACAAACAGGTGAAATTTTAATAATTCTAGATATGCCTCCCATTCTGTATTAAGGACAGAAAGGTATTAGGGTCATCGGTGATTTGAAAAATATCCATTTTAGGGGGGTTAAATTTCTTGTTGACTGTTCTGACCAAAAACCAGGATAAAGTATGAATAGTGTTGCATATCAAAATACCATAGCACCTTTTTAGCAAGCTATTTGAATATTTTAGCTCCATTTGCCTATTGGTGTAGAACACAGGATGGCTAAGGATTGGTTTCGAAAGCACATGAATTTTACTTCTGCTTTGTAAATGCACATTGTGCCTCGGCTGCAGCACACAGAGACGGGCACCCTCTTCCCATGCACCCCAGCCAGTGGAGCTCTTTGAAGCTTGGGAAGACAAACGTGTTCTGTAAGTGATTTCCTGCCTTGTGTTTTTCTGAACATTTGGTAGAAAAATGGCCTTATTGGTATAGAATCAAAGATGGAATCTACCCACATGTTCTCCTGTCACTGTGAAGGATCTGACTTAAGATACTCAGGAAAGAGACCTGAGGCTGAATATTAAGAGACCACTAAGGCTATAAGAAGCTGCTGGAGACTGATGCTGTAAAGAAACCAGGTGCTGGTGAGGGGAGGTTGGAGGCTTGAAAGTGAGACAAAGAGCAGGATATTTCTGAAGCAAGGAGAGAAACATTCTATACTGTGCTGTTGTTCTTATCTCTTCCCGAGGGTTGTCCTGCCCAGCAGCCATCAGCGACATGAACCTATTGTGTTCAACAAAATATGAATAAATTCATAGACTCCATCTTGGCAGGGAGCAGATGAGGTTCCGAGGAGGCTGAGTGGGTCCTGCTCAGCTCTCACCGGGTTCAGGCAGAGCTGTTCTCCAGCAAGTTGTCCTGCAGCTGCCAGGGAAAACTGAGGAATCCAAGGGTTTCTAAAAATATATGGTTATCCAGGAATATATGCAGAATTGTTGGAATTCAAGCAGTCATGTAGAAGGTTCTAGTTTTTCCTTCCACAACCTCCTGGAAGCTCAGGGGAAGACAGAATTGCTGCCAAGGTTTCAACGACACCTTGGGGCTTCAGACTGGGGCTTGCATCCCCATCACCCAAATGGGGCAACTGTGCAGGGTTTCTGAATGCAATTAAAACCAAAATCAAGTGTTGCAGAATAATTGTTCATTTAATCATGTGTGGAATTACAAGGGTTTGTGTAATTTAAGTGTCTGTATTCAAGGAATCACATAATGTTTTGGGTGGGAAGGGACCTTAAAGCTCATCCAGTTCCACCCCCTGCCATCTTCCACTAGACCTTCAAGCCCCATCCAGCCTGGCCTTGAACACTTCCAGGGATGTGGCAGCCACAGTTTCTCTGGGCTATTATTGCAGTGGGAAGTTAAAATCAATATTAGAGAAAATTTTATTCATTTACCCAGAATTTACTGATGTTTTCTAATCATTATTTGCTGTATAAATTGGTCCATATGCTTCTTTGTACCTCAATTTTCCTGGCATAATATAATGAAAATGAGAAATTCAGGGCTTTAACTATACAGTTCCTTGATCTTCTTTATTTATTTCAAAAGATAGATTCAGTAAATATCTGAACTTTTTGTCATTTAATTCTGTGACTATCTTTATGATGCAAGGCCTTTATTTTGTTGCACACATTATCCCACCCTCTATTCATGCAGTTTTTTTGGAGTACCTCTTCTGATACCAGGCTGCCTTGCTGAAGAGTTACCAGAGCTTTACATTTTAACGTTGCAGAGACCACAAAAATGTTCCATATGCAGAGGAGGTAAAGACAGATAATTATGGGGTAAATGTCACCCGTGGTTAACACCTCATGCCCGCTGCCTGAGTGTTTCTGTTATGTAACTGCCAGGAAGAAATTTTCCTGGTCCAGGAACTATTACATTTTAGGTTCAAAGCTGATAAAAGACGTTATGGCATGTAAAAAATAAAGAGGGGGGAAAAGCTGCAGGAAAGAAAGGAGGAAGGAAGCAGGTAACTGGGTCTGTGTTAAGAATTCAGCCTCCTAACAATGAAATCTCAAGGCAGGGAGGCCTTGAGTAAAGACATAATGGGACAGCTCAGCTCAGGTCTGACTCAGCAGCAGCTCAACTCAGCAGATGAAACTGCAGTGGGCAATGGGAATACCTGCAGCCTGTGCTGCCTTCAGAGCTCTGCTGAGCCCCCAGCACGCTGGGAAACCAGGCCGCATGGGTAGTCCTCTGAAAAATGTTTAAAATTCCTAGCATTTGATCCCTTTTGGAATTTCTCAGTGGGAATTAGACTTGCATTCCCATGAAAACCAAGTAGATCTTGTGAAGATAATGGGGGTTTCCCTTTGTATTGGAAAAGGAATGTAAAAATATCTTTGTGCTCTAGAGAAATTAACTTCCTACAGTTACTACGGTTGTACTGTGCTCACAGGGTACTCCATGAGTAAATTGAAAGCATAAGGTACTCTGTTCTATCACTTTTTGAAGTTAGAAAATCATACTTAATCCCTTTTCTGGGCACAGGCCAGTGCTCAGGATATAAAAAAGTGAAGCATAATACTAATTTTTTAAATTATTTCTTTGAAACGTTTTCTTTTTTCAATTTTACTTTCAGCCAAGAATATGGGAATTTATAAGACTGTAACAACTGTGTCATGAACTGTTCTAAATATTAATCACCTCAGGCTGCTTTTCTGTCTTTTGCAGATCCACAGCCCGGGATGGACCTCAGTAACCCTCAGGAACAACCCATAGCTGCAGGTACTGTGCTGTTCAGTTATTTTCTTCCACACTCTCTTGACAATTTTACATTTAAATAAAGAAAAAGATGTGAATTTCACCTGGTTTAGGGTTCCAGGACACAGTAACAGAGTCAAAAGTACAAATCAAAGCATTAAAAACAAGAAAGGTAAATTTTAGAGTTGAAATAAAACTGTGGAAGATCAATGTAACATTGGGAAATTATAATAAACTGGGGGGAAAAGACTGTATTAAAGGAAAGGAAATATTTTCAGGAGAAAGTTGGAAGTTTTGATTAGGGAAGCAAGAATAATGCAATTCTCTTGGTTGACTGCATTTCTGAAAATATGAAAACAAACCTCGTGAGTGAGTTTGACAAGTGTTTCACTTTCTTGTTAATCAAAAAGTCAAGCCTCTTTTCAACTCCAATGTAATATTTAGCTTGAGAAGGATCGGGGGTGTTACCATCCAGCTGTCAATAGGTTAAAGAACTCACCGGCAATTTCACAGTATTACTGTAAATTTTCAAAATTCCCTTAATGTTTCAAAGCAAATCCTGTCCTTTTTTTAATGAAATATTGATGTGAAATTTACAGAAATACATGTAATGTGGAGCTAGTTTTCATTGCAGGGTTAATGAAAGAGGCTTTATTTAAAACACTTCACCCGAATAAATTTCACTAGAGTTTAAAATGTGTCTTTATTTCCGAGGAGAGAGGCTGGGATCTCTGGGATGCTGATCTGCATGACAATGTTGATATTTAAAAATACACATGTGGAATAAGCAGAGAAGTGCAAGTGGGTTCAAAGAGGCCTTGATTACATGTGCTTGAGCAGTTTCCTGGCCTAGGGCCAGGATGATTAATATTTTGCCCAAAAGAACAAAGTGGAGCTGTGATTCCTTTGCCTTGCTCCAAGGAGCTCCATCCCTGCTCCCAGCAGTTGTCAGTGCACCTATGATAGAGTTAGATATACTGGATTTTATTGCTGTTGTCATTTAGAACAAACTGCAGAACATTTAGATATGAGCCAAAACTGAAAATGGGTTCAAGGTGTGTGTGAGAGTTTGTGTGGGACTTTTGGGAAGTAAAATCATTCCCCAAAGTGCAACAAATGCATCTGTAGAAATAACATCATGGTCACTGTCAGCAAGGCTGGGAGTGTGCAGGTGCTTTGAGGGAATCATCTAGAAATATTCTTAGAGAATAAATAGTTAAATTTTTCTGCCTTTTTTTTTTTCCAGAAGAACAAGAGGATTTGACAGACTGTAATCTGAACAAATCCCAGGAAATGGAAAGCATGGATAATGTGGAAGATATGAAGGAACACAATCAGTCTAATGAAGAAGCAGGAGGTAAAGTAGAGTTGGAATTCTGAAAAATAATAGTTATATTTTGTCTTTTTATTCATCTGATTATGCTACGAGAGCATGTCTGTAAAAGGAATAGCAATACAATTTGTTTGGAGCATTTCAACATGCTCTAAGGAGGAGCAACCCTTTTCCATCAGGGAACCTCACGTGTATTTTACCAAGGTCAGTTTTACAGGATCTATGAAATATGGATGGGAAGATAAAAGAGCAAGTGCATCTGGTGAGCCTTTAATGTGTGTGGTAACAAATTCCTAAGAGCAGTTTGCATAGGCAAATCCCATGTTAAGGCTGCAATTTTTATTAATGCTGCTAAGTACTTTCATACCTAAAAAATAACTTGATAATTTATTCATTTTTTTGAAAGAAAGAAGTTATCTCAAATTCACAGGACCACTCAGGTCTGTAAAATTTAAAACTGTAGCAGCAATGCTGTACTTTAAACTGTGGGAGAAGGGGAGGTTGATCAGCTTTCCATGTTTATTGTCGAATTTGAAGAATAAACCCTTCCTACAGGTCTGAGAGAGGACACAGGGATTAATTGAAATAGTAAACCAGTATGTACTCACTGTAAAAACCAGCAGGCTCTCTTCATTTATAGATAGAAGATAACAGCAGCAGCTCCTAGAACTTGGCAATCTCACAGCCCTCAGAGCTCTGGGGTTTAGATGTGTGTATGACATAGATGTTGAGTTTCTTACATTCTGTAGAAGCTCCTAAACTGAGATTTCAGAATTAACAACAGTTCCTGCCTGTGATCTGAGAGTGTTCATCTGTGCCAGGGGCCTCAGCCACAACCAGTGAGGAGTGTGCCTGGTGGAGGATGTGGGGCACGTGTCCTGGGGAGAACACACATGGTGTTACCAGTTTCACAGGGCCTCTCTGTGCCACGGCTCTGTGGCAGTGCAGCAGTGCCAAGGGAAATTATGGCTGTGGCTTTGGGTAGGAGTTTGAGGTAGAGTTTGTATCACATAAATCAAGTAAATCCCTAAAGAATTATGTGTTTTGGCTGAGCAAGTAGCTTTGGTTTTTCCCTCTAACATTAATGTGATCATTTTGCAGAGGTTATACTTTTGCATTATTAAAGACCAAACATTTTTATTGGTTAACAAATTATAAGCCAACATAAAACTCTCAAGGGGGTGGTGAGATGAATCTCACTCAAGGATCTACAGCACCAGTATCTGGAACTGTGCTGGTGTCTGACCTTTCTGGACAGTTTATGGAGAAACATCACTCATGTTTTCTGACCAAATTTGGGTGTCTGGCTCAGGATGAAAAGCCTCGTGTCCCCAGAGCAGCTGCTGCTTAGCAGGATTCTGCAGTCAGTTGGGAGTGGCTCAATATAGATATTTGCAATATAGAACCTGCCTTGGGCAGGTGGGTTCTGCTCTGCTTACCCTAAATACAGAAGTTTAATAGAATAAACAAAATATGGAAGACTTGAGCCTTTTCTACATCCAAGGCATCCAAGATCCCACAGCACATGAAATATTCACAGCCATGCTCCAGCTGTTTGTCCACCCCTTGCACCAATTCCACTCTCACTAGCTCACTTCTCCCTGTGCTTCCACAGTGTCCCAGCCCTTCACTCCTCCTGCTTACTGAGCTGTAAGGAAGCCAGGACAGGGTTTCTTTCCCAAACCCCCCAGTATTGACCATGTGAGAGAAGTTGCTCAGTAACTTCTTCCCACCTTCCCATTCCAGGAGCCATGTCCATATGCTGCTTGTATGCAGCATCCAGGCATGAAGCAAGTCCTTTTCCTGTTCTCTGACTGTCCTGTGCCTGTAGTACCATTTCTCACCCTCTTTTCCATACATTTAAGTCAGGAACAACTTGGACAAGTGAGAGATTGTTTGTATCGGTACTGCTTTTACCATTCATTTTTTATATTGCTGCTGATCTCTAAAAGTCTCTTTACCATTTGTTCTGGAATGCAAACACTGAAAATTTACATCTCAAAGACAATGCTATAAATATCAATAAAACATCATTCCCCTCCAGCAGCTTCCTTTACCATTAGAGCTCATTTATTATAAAGTGAGTATGAACCTTCAGTAGCACAGTGCCCTATTCCTTGCTGCTCACTGCAAGAATAAAGCCACGATTGCAAGGAGAAAGCTGCTTCAAATGCACAAAAAAAGTACTTCCAGCATCTCAGTGTAAAATGGCACAAAATGAAATATACATTGTGTTTGCTTCAGTGCTTCACATACTGTTCTCTGCAGTCATTCTGATACCGGAAGCACAATAAATCTTAAATATTTAAGCATGCTGTGCTAGTATTCCAGGTCGTGCAATGATCTGTAGGTGCACTTAAATTTCCTTCCAACAGCACCAGTTCAGTTGCTGTTGGAGACTGAAATTCACAAATAATCTCAGCTTTCATGTCATGCCCCCTACAAAATAGCAGCAGTTCTGTTAGTCCCTGAGCAGTCCTTGTGGGTCAGTAACTACTGTCTGACTTCTATAAATGAAACCATATTCTGACAGTGCTGTCCTGGTGGGAGGATTATCTTTTGGGGATCACTAACCCTGGTAAAAATGAATATTTAGTATTCTCCAGGATCACAGAATAGGAATGTTATCGGTATTGGTGATGGCTTTTGGGAAAAGGATTATGTCTTGCCTACACCTGAAAAACCTATTGGTTAAAAAAAAAATCAATTTCTTTATTTGGCACATTGATATGATCACTAATCCCCTCATTTTCTATCCAATTTAAAGAGAAATAACGGAAAATGTTTATGTGATTCTCATAAATGTTAATCACTTTTGTGAGTGAGCAATTCCACTCCAGCACCTTCCCAATTCATCGCTGATGACAGCCTGTGACACAGAAACCTCTCCTTTTTCTCTCCTGAACCCCCGCATGATCCGTGCCCCCGGGGTTTGTTCCATCTGCTGAAGGCCATCATGGGAACATGAGGCCACTGACTCATGGAGAGAGATCAGGCCTTCGATAACCTGCTTTCCACTGCCTTAGTATGTCTGTAACATGGTTTTCTCCAGCACAATTATGTCTGGTTTTTCCATGTCTTGTCAGCCATCCATAGCGAGTAGGAATCTTCCAGTTTCTTGGATTACATGTTTTTGTGATTCTTGCATTATTCATGGATGACACTGTGAGTATGTTGTGGGGATTTATTCTGAGGTTTTGAGGAGAAGATGGAGCATGCTTAAGTCTAGATGTTGTCAAACTTGGTTTGGTGGAGTCCTTTATGCTAAAAGTGGTGCTGGCATCCTTTGGAAAGCTCACAGACAGTTCACAAAAGCACTAAATTAATGTATAGGGCTGAAACACCATCACTGGCCCTCATTTGGTATTAAAAAATCCACTTTTTCAGCAAACAGTTCAGTATTTGTACTTCTCTGAGCCTGTGCAAACACATCAGCTTATGGTGTTTTTTGTGTCTGTCCTGACACAGGTGAAATGCCATTCTATGGAAACAGCTCCACTTGTCCTATTCCACCCCCCTGTTAAAACAGCTTCCACCATGATCATTGCTAAGTATCGGGCAAACAATTAGGCAGCAGGCTATAGTAAAATGGTAATTAAAAGCTTGATGGGGAAGAAGGAAAAAAAAGACACAAAACCCCCTTTTCTTGCCTCAAGGGACTGGAAGCTGCACGCTGTGGTGCACATGGTGTATGCTCGCCTGCAACCATAAAAATACACCGTTCCCATGGTGCTTCCTGTGTCTAGTCTGAAAAGAGACAAGCAATGAGAGCGGGGGGGAAGAGCTTGATTTCCCCTGTTTCTTTATGTGCCCCCAACACTGTTACCTTTGGTGGCCAAAGTTGACACATCTTTAATTTAAAAATTAAATTAAAAAAGCCACTTTCTTTCCTCTGGGAGTCGCAGTCAAGCACAAATGTTTAATTATGTCTTAATTCTCTCAGCTGTTGAGGCAGACAACTTTTGGGGTGTTATGAATGTCAGCGAGCTTTCATGGTTGTGAGCTAAAAAGAGATAAAAGCCACATTTGTGGTTTATGGATGTTAATTGCTGCTGCACTGAGGTATGTGAGGGGGGCGGTTGAAAGGCTGGAGTGAGGCAGGAGAGGTGACAGAGCCTCTCTGGGGCGCTCAGCAAGGTTCCAGCGGTGCCGCAAGAACACACAACTTATCTGCCTGGAAAGGAAGTGCCGTTTTTTATCAGAATATTACATCTCCCAAGCCCAGCTCGAGCCCCGGCGCTCATGGGACTCGGGGTTATCTCACAACATCAGCAGAAGTTCACTGCAAGGGGATTTCTGTAGTGTTAAACCCAGCAAGGAGCCTGTGCTGAACGGGTCAGGCTTCTCTGGGGGCTCTACTGGAACTGAAAGCCGCGTTTTCCTTATCAACAAACGATCCTCTTGACTTTGTTTGAGCTGTTCCGACTGTGCCGTCAGCGGCAGGAATGTTGCCAGGCACGCTCGGTGACATCAACGGGGCGGTGGTGTCACCCAGCCTGTAAATGATTGACATCAGCTGGACTATCCTGAGCACTCACCACTGACACAGACACTCGGATACTCTGATTGCCTGGAGATAATCAGAAAGTGCAGCTATTTCTCATTCTAATTAACCCGTTATAGTGATTAGAAAATAGAATTTACTTTTGAGATATCCTGACTCCCAGTGGAAGTTCTCAGACAGAACAAGGGCTGGAAAGAGGATGGATGCACAGTTATTCCATAAATGGTGGGCTTAGTTCCACAGCTTTTAAAACTCCATTTTTCTTCACTTATTCTACAGTGTGTATCTTGGATCCGTACAAAGTAATTCCCTGAAATTACATTTGAGTGAAATATTTATTCCTTTGTCATCGAAATTAAATGTAGTCCAAGGCAGATGAGCTGTGATCTCTCCCCACTCCCCACAGCAGAAAATAAGTGAGGATGCAGAAAATGGCCCTTGGAACTAAAATCACATATTGTTGTTGGAAATAATCAATTTTTTGAAATACAGATTACTTGAAAGGAAATCAGTTAATGTGGATGAGTCACATTTTGTCCCCAAACCGGGCTGTTTATTTGGCACAAAATGGGAGTTGAAGGGGCGGTTTCACTCTGTTCATGCTGCTGGAAACGTATCGGGAAAGGGAAACAGATCCATAAGAGTTAAAACTTTGCTAAACCGGCACAAATAGTTCCCTGAGCATTGGAATTGATGGCTCTTGTGTCTCGCTGCTGACTTTGCTGACTGACTTTGAGCTATGCAGAGTTCGCACCCGGTGCTCGGTGCCTGTTTCACCCGGGACTCCTCGGGCCGGCGTTGCCGTGTCTTCAGTGCAGTCTCCCATCACTCTGCGTTCGCTCCAGTTCTTGTTCCGGCTCGAGTTCCTTCTCCTGCTCTGCAGGAGCGTTGGGAACTTTGTTAGTTGGGAGCTCGGCTCCTTGTATTCCCGCGGAACAGCGTGAGGCTGCGCTCACCTGCCGTGCGTGCCAGCCGCGCTCTTCTCCTGCCTCTCCTGGTGCAGGAGCTCCACCTCCAGGAGCGGCTCTGGGAGCTGCAGGTGCTCCTGGACCGGCGGTTTGAGCAGCCCTGGTCTTCCAGGGAGGATTGGATTTGTTGCACAGGTCTGAATCACAGACTCCTGGGAATGTTTAGGCTGGGAAAGAGCTGTAAGATCAGTGCACTGAGGGAGCACAGAGCAGGTGCACACGCTCCTCTAGAAGGCAATGCTAAAAGTAAACTACAAATATTTAATTACAAGAACCTCAAATAGGAGAGAACATAGGTGTAATCTAAAATTCAAGATTATTTACTACTGGAATATTTTTATAGTTCAGTCAAATCAATGCACTCTTCAAGGTGTTCAAGAACACCTTAACCAAGCTCCTGCCCTCCGTCTATATGTGTTAAAATTCCTCAGATATTTATCACTGATTTCCCTGTTCTTCCTATTATTTTATCTTATTTTCTCTCCATATTTTACTTTTCTTACAAGAATATATTGCATTGTCTGGAAGGCTCTTGGGAGACGAATTTACAAAGATTAAATGAAACTATACTTTCAATTTCTCAGGTTTGAAGTTCATTTGAAGCACAGTTGACCAGAGCCGACCATGCCTGAGTGGTCACATTAGTGATTGGTCCCTTGATATAAGTAATGCCAGCGATTATCTGAATTTAACATGTGGCCTTTCTCAGTCTGACTGTTGGGTCCAGATGTTCTCTGATTAACTGTCTCATTGAAGTCTGATTTAACGGTTGTGATTGTATCTGCCTTGCTGGACTTCAGGAATTGCAATTTTAGAAATGTCTTCTCTGGGTGATGGTATCTTAACGGCAGAGGAAGGGAAGAGCTCGTGCAGTTTCATCTTTTTCTGTGTTTTTTTGTAAGAGGGAAACTTTCAAGATATTCAGATCTGAAAGGATAACATTAACAGGTGTCAAAATTAAAACAAATTTCATCTGGGACAGGTGCTGGAAAACCTGAGCCCTGCAGGCCTGGGGATGTGGGATGGCATTCCCTCTGTGCTCCCATCTAGCACTGGGGGTGTAGAAAGTTGAATAAAAATGGCAAATTATTGCCACTTTTTAAAATTAAACAACCAAAATAAAGCACCATGAGAGTTTCAGCATACACTAGCCATAATTTTCCACCCCCAATTTGTCCCAGGAAATGTCATTCTGCTTCCCCAAATTCTGTTTGTATTTTCAGTTAAGAGCATTTAAATTCAGTTAAATGAAGTTAAATTCCATTTCCTTCTCTAAACCCAGCATTGCACAGTGTTGATGTGAAGTTTGTCCTGTTGAACTCCAGCTTTGAGAATGCTCAGTTTTGAGGAACATTTCTCCTTTATCCTTATTTCTGTTACTATAACATCAACATAATTTGGAAAACTTTTGAATGAAAATCCAAATAAACCACTAGACTATTATTAGGCAGAAAATGGTAATAGTGGGGAAATACTGTGTATGAAAATATAGATTTACACAGGAATATTAATCTTTATAAGAAAAATCACTGTTTTTAGTAAGATGCTCAAAGAACCAGTTACATAATTCAAGTTTCCTGACTCATATGAGCTTGGAAATGATGTGTGTTGTTTGGTTGGGGTTGTTTTGCAATTAATTGTACAACTAGATAAATTACACTATGCTTTAATGATAGAGAGGCACTGGTATTAATGAAGTAGAAAATACACATCTGAGCACTTGGAAAATGATGCCTGGCTGCTTTTTTTTTTTAATTTTCTTTCCAATTCTCAGTGCTGCATTTCAATTTGATTTGTTTCTATTTTTGTTTCAAGTCACAATAAAACCAAGGAGGCTCATTACCATTGAGCCTGCACTCCACAAAGGGGAATGATGAAAGTTTCTCTCCTATATTTAGAAGTGAAATTTCCACCAGGTGCATTCTGCACTGGGTGACTTAGGAATTACCACTCATGTCTGCTTTATAGAGTATCTAAACAAAAGAAGTACTAGGAGTTTTTGTACAAAAATGACTATTGAACAACAGTACTAAGAAAATACTAAAAGGCACAAAGATAAAATAAACCCAAAGTCAATATGTCCAAGTAATAAATGCAATATTTGGGACTTTTAGTGCAGAAGGCCCATAGTGACACAAAAAGGCACCCGAGGAATGGGACAGGCCCAGTGTCTGCACCCTGCAAGGACATTTCTTGTCACCACATTCTGGTTGGGGTGGTTGTTTCTGCTCTCTGGCTGGAAGTTAATTCTGCAGTGAGGTGATTGCTCTTCCTTTGTTGGCAAAAAAGGATCTCATAAAAGCTGTTGGGAAAAAGGGAGCCCAGGCTGGATTCAGATGGAAAACAAAGCCAGGGTGGGCCAAAAACGCTTGAAATCCTTTCCCTTCCCTAGATGGATATCTGCAGTGGGGTAGAAGAAAAACATGGAGAAAAGTTGTCTTAACTCTAGTTCTGTTGCCTCATTAAAAAAAAAAAAAAATCTCATGTTGCTGTGGTGTCACTTCACATTTTGTAGCTCCCCATTAGTTACAGTGTCCAATTTTTCAATAGATAGATGTAAATGTTTTCTTCTTGTTAAGGAAAAAATACTTGGGCATAACGTTGGTTATTTTAATTATTTTCCCCCTGTTTATGGTTTTTATGGCATGCACTACTCTCTTTATTCACTAAAGAATACGGAATTCTTTTATTAATGACTTATCTTTGCCCTCAATGTGTCAATTCCACTGCTGAGGTGTTTCTCACAAACATGCAGGATTCTGCCTTGAATTTGGAAACTCTGCTGACTTTTTCAGCTTCACCACTCTCTGTCTCAGGCTGGGTTAGGTACAGGAGTGTCTCCTTCTGGAGGGGAGCAGCTCTGGCATGTGTCTATAAGGTTTTGTGGGGATAAGGGTGATGAATCATCAGTTAATACCTGTCAAACCCAGGTAGTCACAAGAACCCTCCAATATGCCCCATATCGACTCCCTTCTTGTTCCTCGGCATCTGAATCCCATTAACAGCTGTCAAAACCTGGTAAACTATTTATATGCTTTCACAATTTGTTTAATTGGATAGTTAGGAAATGGCATACAAGAAAAGCTTTTCTTTTTCCTTTTTTTTTTTCCTTTAGTCTGGCTGAACATCTGTAGCATTAGGGGCTCATTATCTCTGAATTGGCACAGCAAATCAGCAGCATCATTAAAATGCCACATTAAGATGATTAAGTTTCTTTGTTACCCAGTTGACTTTTTGCATGTGCTGAGGATTTCATGATTATGACCCCACTCCTTGTAAAACACTTGAGCTACATCACCCTTTCCTGCCGTTGTCTTTAATGGCTTCTGGGTTTTATTCCTTGTGCTTTTCTGATCGCTCCTGGTAAACTTTGCTTAACAACAGGACAAAACTTATGTTCTCTCTATTTGATGCCAGAGTCTCAGATTAAATGGACACTTTGGGGGATTTTCCTTTCGAAACTTCCTCCCAGAGAAAACAGCTAAGATTCAGAAACCCTCCAACTTGCCCTAATTATTTGGTGCTCTTGACTTCTTTATTTCTGCATTTTCAGCCTGGAGAAGAGAAGGTTGTGTGGAGATGTCAGAGCAGCCATCCAGTATATGAAAGGACCTAAAAGGAAGCAGAGAGGGGTTCTGCTTCAGGAAGTGAAGGAGTGACAGGAAAAGGGGAAATGGCTTTAAGCTGAAAAGGAATTCTCCTGTTGGATATATGGGAGAAATCTCTCCCTGTGAGGATGGTGAGGCCCCATAACAGGTTGCCCAGAGAAGCTGTGGCTGCCCCATCCCTGGCAGTGTCCAAGGCCAGGTTGGACAGGGCTTGGAGCAACCTGGGAGAGTGGAAGATGTCCCTGCCCATGGCAGGGCGTGGGACTGGATGAGCTTTAATGTCCTTCCAACACAACCCCTTTGTGATTCTATCATTTTACAGAGCACACACAAGCACTGTTTGGGTGGTGACTCAGTCTGATGTTGCCACCGCAGCTTTATTTTGGATTTTTTCCAGAACCCATTGTTTTCACAGTGTTTCAGGTGAAACAAAAATATTACTCTGGAGTATGTCTTTCATCTTGTAATCATCTCCCCAGGAAATGAAACCATGTGCATCAGCCTTAACGCATCACACCAGTACTTTGTTCTGTAAAAGCTGCAGCTTTTTTTTCTCAGTGTATATTAACTCCATGAACTGCCTCAAGAAAAATAGTTCTCTGGCTTGGACTCCATGAATGCTTTTTTTCTCTTACACCCTCTTTACTTGCCTAATAGATGATAGCACTTCTTTTTTTTCACTGTGGGAACTTTGTTAGTGTTTTTAGGGATAATTGTGTTTTTCCTCAGTTAAATTTCCCTATTCTACAAGAAGTCACAGCTTCCTTCCTGTTGATTAAGGCAGACCAGCCTGGAAACTCCCCAGCCTAATAAAATATGTTGATATGATTTTTAAGTGACACATACAAACCTTCCACACAGCTGCCAATCTCCTGATCACATGGTATTCCCTGTGCATGCCAATACAGAGACAATCTGGGCTGAAAAAGGAATCTGGTGGCTCCAGACTCTGCAATCACTCAGCTAATTTTAGTCCAACCTGAACTGAGCCATTTTTTTCTCAGATTGCTTTGCACCAAAGCTGTCTCCTGTCTGACTGTCAGGGAGGCAAAACAGCCTCTAAACGATAACAGGTGAAAAAATCCCAACCCTTCTAATTTATATTTAGGTTAAAAAATCCTCTTTTCTTGTGGGTCCTGCTGGTTGCAGTCATCTGAATGTGAATTCTTCTGTGGAGGTCCTTCAAATACCTCCAGGAAAACACCTGAACTTTGAATGCCAGGGACAGGCAGAGTGATGGTGATGTTTTTTTGTGAAAACAGTGATGGAAAAGCCTTGATCAAAACTCAAGTGCATCCTCCTCTGTTACTACAAGGAAACACAAACCTTACGTGGAGTACGGAAAGTGCAGAGGTGATTGTTTTCCACCAAACAAGATGGTTTGCCCAATTTGCACCAGTTCCCAAGGATGTGCCCTGGGGGGCTCAAACTGGTGCCCATGCTGTGCCACACAGACCCTGGCACGGCTCTGGAGCTGTGAGCCAAGAACTGTGGGTGAGAAAGAGCAGAAAATGGCACAGAAGGCTCCACTGGAGGTCACAGCTTGGCCTCCACTGCTAAACAACTGCGTGTGATGCAGAGGAAAGGTGAGACGTTAAGTAGAAAGTGGGAATTGAAATTGTTTCTGAAAGCACCAACAAGGTGCAGCTGCACTGGGTACTTCCTTTCACCATGCTGGGCAGGATGTAGCAAATTATTTTGGAACTGCCTCCTTTTGAGAGGGAAAAACAACCAACCAACCAAAGAAGCTTGGTTTTTTTTGTTGGTTTTTTTTTGGAAAAGGGATTGGTGTTGAAATCTGCTTTCAGCAACTGGCAATCATTTTTCCTTGGAATGATGGAAATGGTTGTATAAACTAATTTTGAAGGAGTCTTGATAGCAGGATCACCCTCGCACCCATGGACATGGAGTTGGCAGCAGAAGGCACCTGCAGAGGAAGCTCTGGTTCTGTGGAAGCAGGAATCCATGGGATGTGAAGAATAAGAATCCACAAAGAAAACCAGAACATTTTGGGGTGAATCTGGAGCTCCCTGTGACCCTCTGAGCAAACACCCAAACCCACGTGAGCTCATCAGGGACTGGAGTAGCAAGTTCCAAAAGCAAAACCTAAATATTTTCCAGGATAGGAGGATAAAACACACAGTATGGGAGAAAACCTCATTCTTCCATCAGTATGCCATCCAAGGAGAGCACAAGAGGGATCTCAGAGTTTTCCACACTACTGTGGGGTCTTGTGTAGGATAAAGGAATCATCACCCACCTGTTTCCTCCACCTCAGCCCAAAGTCAGACAGATTGGAAGGGCTTAATATAATCAATTAGGAGAGAAGAGTGATTTTCTCCTTCAAATGTAGCTGAAAATTTTGATTTCATGAAAGTTTAGGTTGCCAGATCTTTCTTTTTCAACGCTTCTTTTATGTCACCACCTCATTTTCACTGCCACCCATTGTTTGTTCTCGGCATTTGATGTGGTTTATTACTCAGAACCAGAGCTAATACATATTCAGCAGTTTGTGTTCTGCACTTTGGAGAAAGGACAAGTAATTCAGTGCCAGATTGAACTGTCTAACCCTCTGCTGGAGGGAGAAGCAGGTGGCCAGAGAACAAGACTTTCAAACAGGAAGCTGTGTGGTGCATCTCATGGTGCTCGTCTTCACTCGGTAGCTTGAGGCACAACTTGAGTTTCAGCTGTAGTTTGTCTCCTGTCAGAGAACCATGGAATGCTTTGGGTTGGAAGGACCTTAAAGTCCATCCAGTTCTATCCCCTGCCGTGGGCATGGACACCTTCCACTCTCTCAGGGTGCTCCAAACCCTGTCCAACCTGGCCTTGGACACTGCCAGGGATGGGGCAGCCACAGCTTCTCTGTGCACCCTGTGCCAAGGCCACCCCACCCTCACAGGGAAGAATTTCTTCCATATACCCAACCTAAATTTTCCCTCTTTCACCTTAAATTCCCTCTTGTCCTGTCACTCCAGCTCATTATGAACTCTCCCTCTCTGGCTTCCTGGTGACCCCTTAAGACACTAGAAGGTGCTGTGAAATCTCCACACAACCCTCTCTTCTCAAGGCTGAGCAGTCCCAACTTTCTCAGACAGCTTTAAGCAGAAAAAAGCTGTCCTGGCAATTATTTTGGATTTTAATGGGAGTGCTGGTAGTGTTGGGGTTAATCATGAGAGGAAATTCAGCACCCTAAGTTGGGAATCATCAACTGTTTATACAGTGTGACCAATTTGCTTGTATTTTTACTCTGTTAGTAAATCATTAGCTGCTTGTTACACCCACCTTCGTCATGGAGCTGCATTCATTTAGGCAGTGCCTGAGGATTCCTCTGGACATGGCTACAGGTCCAGGAACCTGTATGAAGGCCATGGGTGCTGATCTTCAGGAAGCCTGAGGTTTTTTGCCACATCCTCACAAAATGACTTCAGGCAAATATTTTAGCATTTCTATGATATATTTCTTTATCAGGAAAACCTTACTCTGGCTCTGCTCATTTTACTCACATAGTAAATCAAGATTATCCACTACTCCTCACACGTCTCAGAGCTATGGATAAAAACTGTGATTTGCAAGTGAAAATTTGGATTATTTATTAGGCTTAACTAGTGAGAATCTATCCCATGGGAGCACTGGGAGTCTTACACTGACCAGACATATTTCCTAGATTTGGTCCAAGCACCAGAGGTTCCACAAGAAGGTATAAGTTATAAGATATAATTACTCTTTTAATTTGTGTCTTTCTGTATTTCCAATTCACAGGAGCAACCTGAAATGCCGATTTCTATAAAAATAATAATTGTGAGTGGTTGGAATAATTGTTTTATTTTGAATCCTAGCTAGTTATTTCAGGAGATGTTTGTACTGTATTATACTTTCATAAGTTGTAGAAGGAAATTCTCCATCAAAGATGATTACCAGGCAGGTTAATTGTTTTCAAGGGTTATCTCACTGTGAATATCACTATGTGTCCATGACCAGTGAAGTTTCGTGTCTCAACTTCATTTCTTCATTTTCATTTTTTTCAGCAAAACTTTTAGGAAGATTGACAATGTTGTTTTATATAATTTTTAGTGAATTTTTTCCCTAAGATACTTCACTGTGCATAAGATTAGCATTTTTTCACTCCTGTGCTTTGTTTTACCTGCAGATGATGTGATTAAAGTGAAAGGTGAATACAGTGAAAGAGAGGAGAGTGCTTTAAATTCCGAGCCTATGGAAAACATGGAAGAATCTGAACTGCCTTACACATATCCCAGAGAATATAACGAATATGAGAGCATTAAACTGGAAAGACACTCGGGTTCATATGACAACGTCAGGCCAGCTAGTGGAAAGATGAATTGTGATATCTGTGGATTAGCCTGCATTAGCCTCAATGTCTTGATGGTTCATAAGCGTAGCCACACTGGTAAATATCCCTCTGTTGTTCTTGTAAGAGCTGGGGTACTGAAAGGATGATATTTTTTAATCTAGACTAGTTATTTTTAAAAAGGATAGCAAAATCAGGGTTTCCTTGTTCTGTCCTTGACACCACATGTGATCTTTATCAAGTTACTCGCTGTTCTGTGCCTCACTTTACCCACCTTTCTTCTTATGGGGATTGAATATTATTAAAAGCAAGTTGGCGAGGCATTTTAAGAATTTTGGATGAAAGGCACTATGTAACTGCAGTATTTGTGGCACAAAGCAAAAGTTAATTTGGTTTTGTGCTGCCATTTTCAGTCTGTGTATAAATTTCTATCTGTGCTATACTTTGGCAACAAACCAATGAGCATCTTAAGTTTCAGCCTGCAGTAAGATAAGATTTTTTTTTCTTCTAAAAATTGCTGGCTTGTTGGAATCAGCCTCCTCCGGAGCGCTTCTTTCCATGGAAGATCTGTGCAGTGTTTTCCATAGTCCTACATATGCTACGAGCAGCTCTGACACCAGAGTTGCACCTCCCTCCCACTGAAGTCACACTCTGTGTGTTTCTATAGAAATATCCAATATCTCATTCTTTCCTCTTCCAAAAAGGCAGAGGACAGCATGATACCCACGTAACCATTAAATGTCCTTTTCTGTATGTCATTTTAAGGTGAACGGCCATTCCAGTGTAATCAGTGCGGAGCTTCCTTTACTCAGAAGGGAAACCTCCTCCGCCACATTAAACTACACACAGGGGAAAAACCTTTTAAGTGTCACCTGTGCAGTTATGCCTGCCAAAGGAGGGATGCGCTTACGGGTCACTTAAGGACACATTCTGGTAAGTGACTTCACAGGCACTCCATGTGTTTTGGATGTGTGTCACTGGGACACTCGGTGTGGAAAAGACAGTCAGCAAGGTTTGCTCAGCCTGTGAAAGGGTCAACACAGAGCAGTGACCACTCGCTGGTGCTCCAGGAACCAGCTCAGGACTGGCTCTGCTCTTGGTGCAGAGAGAGGGGCCAGGGGAACCTACGTCACAGCCCACAGACCTGCTTGCACAAACGACCCCATGGTATTTTTTGCGGAATCACGGAATCCTTTTGGTTGGAAAAGACCTCCAAGATCATCAAGTCCAACTTTTGACCCATCACCACCTTGTCAGCTCATTTTCATATGAGTGGAGCTGGCTATGCCAGCAAGCTCTGAACTCAAGGAGAGTGTGGGACAGATGTGCTTTGCTGGGATTTCTTCCCATCCCATTCTGAGCTGTGAGGAAACCTCCAGGAGCATAATCCCAGGTGGATGACTCTATTGCCACCTCCCCATGGTGTAGTGCCTTTCATCTGAATCTCTTAAAATGCTCAGCAGATGTTTCTTCTCAAGCTTGGTAGGGTGTTCTGTCCATTTTACAGATGGGGAAATGGAGGCACAGAGCCGAGGTGACTTGGATAACAAGCCAGGTATAATTCGAATTTAACTGCCCCAGTTCTGCAAGAGCTGGGTTGTGCTTGCCCTTGAATTTGTATCCTGTGTTCTACATGGGCTCAGAAAGAAAACCTTGATTCTAAATGATAGATGTTATCTCTGCACTGCACTGTACAGAAAAAGTTCAACCTCACAAAGAATCAAAGTCAAAAATGAGCTTATCTGCCAAGGATAAATGAGATTCTGATTTAATCAAGACCAGCAGTGTAGTGCTGTCCCCCATCAGCACAATGCTAAAACCATCACGCTTCAAGCAAGAGAGTGTTTTAGTGGTTTCTTGTGGTTATTTTAATTATTTTATTGTTTCTTGTTCTAGTGGAGAAGCCATACAAATGTGAGTTTTGTGGAAGGAGCTACAAGCAGAGGAGCTCGTTAGAGGAGCACAAGGAGCGGTGCCGGACTTACCTGCAGAACGCTGGCATGTGTGAGGCTGGTGAGTTTATCACATTACAGTGGTTTTGGGGTTTCAGTACATTACAGGGCTTATAAAAGGGCATCTGGTGAGCTGTTAACCCACAGCCTGAGAACAGCTTTTCCTACACTCCTTTTCAGTAACCTGAGGGGCTATAACATTCTAAAGGGGCTGGTTCATCGCAGCCCTCAGGCAGGTACTTAGAGAGTGCTTTTATTTTAATCACTTTTTTCTTTCTCAGTTACTTTGTGTAAAATATCTAAAATACCTCGTACCCAGCATTTCTGGAGGTGGTGCTCTGTGAGTTAAATTATTCCTACATTAATGCTCTTATGTGGCTCATTTTATGGCATGAGTTGTTGACAACCGTTGTTCCTGTCTTGGTGTGTTTGATGATGCCTTTACTTTAGAATAAGAACTGTTAGAATTTGAAGCAGTTTTAGTTGCCTGGATCCAGGGCATAAAAGGGGATTGGTATCCCAAAACTCACTTTTTTTTAAGACCAGCTTAGGAGGGAGTGAGAGGTAAAGAGCTGTTTTGAATATAGAGCTGCCTTTGGAAAGCGTAAAATGTATCAAAACATGTTTTTTTCTTATTTTCCATTTTGCAGTCTCAGTGCTGTGGTTCCAAAATACTTTGGTGAAAAATAACCACCATAATCTTTGTCCCCGATTTACCTGAACCATTCAAATCCTAAAATGACCTGTGTGATTTGAGTCTCACAATACACAAGTGAGTCAGGACAGAATTGCTCTTCGCATTCAGAGTCAGGGAGTGGCTGTGACCTCTCAAAGGATTCTGATCTAAGCAGAGCTGAGGCTATTTTAATTTCAGAATTCAGGCTCCCATCTTTTGCTATATAGCCTTGGAAAACCACCAAATAATAGAAATATGGAATCAAAGAGGGTTTGGGTTGGAAGGGACCTTGAAGATCATCCAGTGTCACCCCCTGCCATGGACAGGGACACCTTCCACTAACCCAGGTTGCTCCAAGCCCTGTCCAACCTGGTCTTGGACACTTCTAGGGATGGGGCAGAACAGCTTCTCTGGGTAACCTGTACCAGGGCCTCACCACCATCACAAGGAGAAATTTCCTCCTAACAACCCTATCAACAACAATAAGGACAAGATTCTGCAGCAATCATCACAAGCCAGTCCTGAAAATCAGTGTGAAGAGCCACTGGTATGTGATGATAACCTTGGGTACAGAAACCCCTGCATTCTGCAGAGTGAGTACATTGGTGTTTCAGGCTTTGTGATACTCAGGAAACCTCCCAAAGAACAATGATTTAACAAAGTGTTTTGTAGAGGTTTTAAATAGTTTTACAGTTTTTGGGGGGCTCTCTTCTTGTCAGCAAATGACCTATTTCTTTTCTAGTAAAAGTAACAGGTTATCAGCACATCAGTGAGTTTTGGGTTTCATGAGAACCCCTCCACATTTTAACTGTGGTTTGTGTTACAGTACACACTCCCATGATGGCAATCACCCCACATGTCCACCCGTGAAAATGGAAAACAAGAGACCTGCTGCAGGTTTCTGCTTTGAAATATTTCTCATGGTTTAGATGCATGTCAGAATAGCAACATCTCACCCCTTATCCCGAGCCTGAGGTGCAGTCCTTGCTGCAGCAGTGCAGGGAGCCTCAACTGGTCACAGAGAATGCAAATTCTCAGTGTGCCAAGAGGTGGCTGCTCCCCTGTCTTGGAGACATTCACACCCTTACAAATATTGCAGTGTTGTTAGGGAAATAGGAAATTTTGTGAAAAATGGGAATTCCTGGGGCATTTCCATCCAGTTGTCTGGGCTCAGCAGAATGTTGGGTAACAGAACCAAGAAGAGGGAAGATGGAAAGACTCTCAGGAGGTCATTTTCTACATTCCATTTATTTTTTCCCCCTAAGTGTAGCACTTTGCATTTGTGTTTGGTAAACATTCTCTTTCCATTACTGACCCTTTCCCTACTTCTCTGCATAATTTTGAATTTTGGTGGTTTTTTGAATTCCTCTCAAGCTTCTCAACCTGGTCTGGTGGAAGGTGTCCCTGTCCATGGCAGGAATGTGGAACTGGGAGGCCTTTAAGGTCCCTTCCAACTCAAACCATTCCCAATTCTAAGATTCTCACACAGACCCATCTTTAGACACAAAAGTGCTGTACATGCCATCATCCCTAACTGATTAAAATATTCAAAAACATCAGGATTGTAGTAACCATTCTAGTTGCTTTTTAGTGCCAGGCTTGCAGGTTCCAAATGTGGAAATATTTCTAAAAGAAAAGTTTTGTGCAACAATGTAGTTGGAGCATTGTTCCTGATAACCATCTCTCTCACATTGTTCTCATTGCACAATCACCCAATTCTGTTCAACTCTCCCTTCTTGAGTGACCACACAGAGATGCTACAGGAAGCAATGCCTCTAATTTCAGCTCAGCTTTGTACTTGAGGGGTTTGCTAACGATATCTGCATGTTCTAAAAATTCTACTCACGTTGGTTGGCGTGGCAGAAACCACACTATGGGAACAGCTCAGAGCAGGGTGAGTGCTGGTGTGTGCTTGGGGCTGGGAGAGCATCTGCTCTCCCTCCAGCTACAGGGTGACATGGTGGCTCAGAGATGGGTGTCCCACCCCTGCAAGTGGTCAAGGCTGGGTTGGAGGGGGCTTGGAACAACCTGGTCTAGTGGGAGGTGCCCCTGCCCATGGCAGGGGGGTGGAAAAAGATGATCCTTAAGGTCCCTCCCAACCCAAACCACTCAGTGAAGCCGTGATGGCCAGGGCACAGAACTGTTTGGAGAGGTGGCTCCTCACTCAGCACTCACAAGGCAGCATAAAGAGTCTTTCATAATGGATAATTCACATGGGCAGGAAAAGTGTCCTCTGGAAGTGTTTGATACAGGCAGGATTACATCTGAGATGTACACTGAGATGGGCACAGTGCTGAGAGCAGCACGGAGATCTCTCAGGGGAGTCAGGGGAGAACATCCTCAGTCCTGGCTGAGCAGGAGAGGGGCACCCAGCTTTAAATGTGCTGAGATCTACCCCATCTTTATACCATATAAAATTCCATGCTTAGGAGCTCCACTTCCCATGTAATTCCAGAGTCACTGATTGGATCTGACCAAGGGGGACAAGTTGATTTATTTTGGGCTGCAGAGTTTCTTTCATCATCCTCACAGGTTTTTTGCTTTCTGGTCCTGCAGCTGAGCCATCAGAGCCCTGAGCTTGCAGGATATCCTGAGATCCCAGGCTGCTGTACTTTCAGTGCTTTGGAAGTCTGGATTTTCTCTATTTGTTTTTTCTCAGTGTAATTTTGAGCAAAGCACTTGACCATTTCTGTCAGTCCAGCCTGAATTTTATTTTTAGATACATGTTATAGTGGGATAATTTGTTCTTTAAATCACAATGTGCAGTAGTGTCATCCAGAGGGAGGATAACTGAAGGGGGACAGAGGGTGTGATTTCTTCTCTGTGTTTGAAAAGACTTTAGAGAATTTGGAGTGATGAAAAAAAGGTTTCCTAAATGCTAAATATTATTCTTGGATTGTTTAATAAGTGATCCAGAAGAAAAAGTTAGATGAGATAATTTTCAGTTAGTTTCTGGGTACAAAGAGCAGTGTTGTGGGTGAGAACCTGTATAACCACCTTCATCTTACTGGGAGCAGACACTGTTTCCCTAAGGCCAGGTTGTGAAAATGTCATCAAAGGCCTTTTGTGGCCCATAAATATTATTTTTTCTTGAGGAAAAAATAGCCAGTAGCAAGGAGTCAAAGATCTTAATGTGAAAGCAAAGACCCTCAGCATTAAAATAAAAGGGCAGAGAACCACAAAGCTGGGAGGTTGATTCTACAGAAGTCCCAGAATATGTTATGTAGGTCAATAGTTACTGTCTCTGCAGATCTTCTCTGAGGAAAGACTCTGTTATCCCTGCAGGAAGCTCTTGTCTGCCCTCCTGACATTAATTTAACAATTAAAGTTCCCTTGGTGGCACACAAATAATGTTGACAAGTCATCCCTGATATGCTACGTGCAGCTTCCATTGTGCTCCTGGTGCTGGGAGGGCTGAGAGCAGCTCTGCACTGAGTCCTGTCAGGATAGGGAAAAAGACTGAAAATGTGGAATTAAAGCTTTACTAGAACAATCCTTGGGTCCTCGGGGTGCAACTCCTGGAGGTAAATACTGAGAAAAAGAGGAACTAGAACAACAAAATCAGAAAAACAAAGAACTGGTAGGGACCAGGGAGCTGCTTTTATGTTATGATTGAATTGTGTTTTCCTTCTTTTTTTTACAAAGAAAAAGTACATTTTTGACTACACAGCACTGTTTGTATCCTTTTGTTCAGGGTTGTTGGGGTTTTTAAAATTTAGTTTACTGTTGTTAATTACTTGTGCAATGATCCAGTCAGGATTATGAGGTTTTGGGGTTGGGGGTAGTTCAAACCTTGGACTACAGCAATCTAAAGTTAATATAAAGAACTCGGGATGCATATTCCAGACTTTGGAGCATGAGAATTAAACAGAAGTCCTGAAATTAAAAATCCTATCATTTTCAAGACCAAACTAGAGCTTCTGGCCCAAGCCCAAGCAGGTGATTACACTCTGCCTCCCTCCCTTCCCCTCAGAGTCTGCCTTAACCTGGTGTTTCGTCTCACTTTGTGCAGCTCTTACATCGTGTCTGAGTATTTCATGCTGGGAGCAGCCACGAATATATTTATGGGAGCCTCCAAACATACTGGAGTCATTTGGAATAAAACTGAGACTAGAAGAGCAGTGTGTTATTACCTCCAAGGCACTTCATGGCCAGCACAGGGCTGGTTGTCACGTACATCCCAAGGTCCCCAGGACTGTGACTGAGTGGAGCCAGGCCCTGTTATCCCATCCTCCCTGACTCATATTCGTAGCCAATGTTTGTGGCACCAAGTGCCTCTGAAACACTTTACATTTTCAAACTGCTGAACAAACATGAACAAATAGTTCTGGCTGAGGTTTGGTGAGTCATGGTTTGTGCTGACTGAAACTCGTGTTATCAGGAGCAGCACTGACAAACAGGTACAGAGGACAGGCTGAAACACTCAGGGAAAGGCTGCACAGAGCTGGGAAGGATGAAGCTGCACTTTCAGCTCTTGCTCTACTGGGCAAACAGAAATTTAAGTCTGATACTCAATAAATCTACATTTACCAGGACTGAAGTGATACCAAAGCATTGCTATTACTTTCCTCTGGCGCTGCTTAGGTTATGCTTCATATATTTAGGGGGACCTCATTTTGGCCTTCCAGTGTCTTAAAGGGTTTATAAAAAGGAGGCAGAAGGATTTTTTATACAGGCAGAGAGTGACAGGACAAGGGACAGTGGTTGGTTTTAGACTGCCAGAGGACAGGGCTGGGTGGGATGTTAGGAAGAAATTTTCCCTGTGATGATGGGGAGGGCCTGGCACAGGTTACCCAGAGAAGCTTTGGCTGCCCCATCCCTGGCAGTGTCCAAGGCCAGGTTGGACAGGGCTTGGAGCAATCTGGGATAGGGAAGGTGTCCATGGCCATGGCAGAGAGTGGCACTGGATGATCTTTGAAGTCCCTTCCAACTCAAATCATTCCGTGTTTCCATGATTCTATATTTAGATATGTTGGTGTATGTACAGTAACACAGCAACCAGGACACTTTCACAGTGAGATCCAACCTTTAACCTTGGGAAAATAAATCAGCTCCTTTGTCCTCAGCTTGGAGATCCTAACTCCTACAGACTTGGGGAGTCCAATAAGGTGTGTCCACTTCTCAGCACAGTTATCCTTGGCACCAGTACTTTTAGCAACGAGTTTACACTTTATTATAATTTTTGATATAAAAGCACCACTCCAGATGGGTGTTGTTGAGGTGTGAGCAGGGTTTGGGGGAAGCCACAGCAGTTACGATCAGTATTAGTGTGGTAGTAGTGATATGAGGTGGCAGCTCTCCAGCTCAAGACCTCTGCAGGCTCCAGGAGCTGAGAGCAAGCACAGCTTCTGTGCAGTGCTGGGCACTGCTTAGCACAGCTCAGGAGAGCTCTGGAAAATGGGAAAAGCCTTAAGTGGCCTGGTCCCAAGGGAGTCATCACAGGGCACAGGTACTTTTCCAAAAATTAGAAATCTGGGAGGTTGTAACAAGCTTTAAAACACAAAGGAAACATTCATAGTTAGTTTTAGCTGTAGCGTTTAGGAAAAAATATTAAGTGACAGTAACACCTGGGAAGAAAAAGAGTTAGAAATTTTGAATTTTGAAAGGTTTTATTGCTTTTATTTTACTGGAACACTGATACATATCATACAAGTTTCTTAGTGATTCGTTAAGACATCTATGACTGATATCTGAAAAGTGGAGCAAGAGGACTGAGTGTCTCCTCCTGCAGCTCGAAACACTGTGTGAGGGTGCAGGTGTCACCCAGCCTTACTCAGAATAAAAAAGAAAGGCCAGCAGACTTCTCTCTCCATCTGCAACTTAACCAACCTTCCAGCCAGTTCATTTACTTCCTCTCGCTGGCGACAGTTCTGGTTTGTGCTCCCCCCTGAGTGAGCTCAGGGCTGTGCTGCCACTGACCACAACGAGTACCCAGAGAGCAGGAACGACAAAAAAAGCAAAACCAACTTTGCATTATATCTCCAAACTGTTTCCTCCAGTTATGTGGCCAATTGGAGATTAAACCAGTCAACTCTTCCTTTTTTTTAATCTTTTTTTTTTTCCTTTTCACCTACGTGTTGTGTTTTTTTCTCTTTTTTTTTTTTTCCCTTCCTTTTCACATTTTCCAACCTAGCCAGCGTGGAGGCAAGGCACATCAAGGCAGAGATGGGGACTGAAAGAGCCCTTGTGCTGGACAGGCTAGCGAGCAACGTGGCAAAGAGAAAAAGCTCAATGCCTCAGAAATTTATTGGTAAGAACAAAACCCCTTTTCATCTGCAACACTTAAATACGTGCGGGTCGGTAACAAACAGTACAATGCCTCTGCTTCTTTTAAATATCCTGCTCAAGCTTAGCATCTAATACAAAAGAATAAAGTAACATTGATTTTTCTGATGGGGTTTTAGTGATTTGTTGTAGGGGGTTGATTAAAATAAAAAGAATTTATTCTGTTGGCTGCTTAAACTGGGTGGAAGATACTGTTGTGCCTTGTGTCTTTATGTAGGTGATTTATAAGTATATTTTGTGAGTTTCCATGTGCCATTTCTGTACCTATGCATTTGAAATGTTCTCTGCTAGGATCTAGAATAGGCAAAGAACAGGAAGGTTAAAGTTTTCTCAGCAGGAGCTGAAGATTCCTTCAGGATTCATGTGTGGAATAAGGCCTGAAGACAGAAAAGTATTGGATTTCTCTTAGTCATTCTCCTAAATTTGTCTATGACTAAAAAATATCAAATCCTTTCTTGTGGTAATTTAAGCAAGCAGATGTCTCCATAGTATTTTCTTTGCATTTAATTGTACATGATCACAGTTTTGCATGTTGGGGATCTTAAATACTAGTTGGGCAGGTTCTGGGTTTCAGCAAACACCTGATCCTCTTGGCCAGTCTTTTTTCATCAACCTGCCTTTAAAGAAAATAAAGTGCAACCCTGTGTCCTAAGGAAAACCTTAGTCAGCAGTTATATAATATTGGTGCTGGTGAAGCCTTATTTGGGCTGTTTGTAGGGTTATATAAGGTAACAAGTGCTTTTTTTTTTTTATGGCTTGATATAAAGTTCACCTTCCGAGTGGGGCCCATGTGGGGAGGGAGAGATGTGGGCTGGGAGAGCAGGCAGGGCTCCCACAGCTGCTGCAGCCAAACCCCCAGCATGGGGTGCAGGGGGTCCAGAGCCAGGTAAGGGTGTGCAGCCAGATCCAGCCAGGTAAGGGTGTGCAGCTGGATCCATCCAGGTAAGGGTGTGCAGCCAGATCCAGCCAGGTAAGGGTGTGCAGCTGGATCCAGCCAGGTAAGGGTGTGCAGCCAGATCCATCCAGGTAAGGGTGTGCAGCCAGATCCATCCAGGTAAAGGTGTGCAGCTGGATCCATCCAGGTATGGGTGTGCAGCTGGATCCAGCCAGGTAAGGGTGTGCAGCCAGATCCATCCAGGTGTGGGTGTGCAGCTGGATCCATCCAGGTAAGGATGTGCAGCTGGATCCATCCACACAGGAAACCAACTCAGGTTTTGAAGGTAATGGAGCTCTTAGTGGCTTTGGTGGGTAGCATTGGGCTTTCATATGTGAAAAGTGGTCTCATTTATTTATTTATTTTACATTAGTGTGGATTTCTAAAGGTGACCTCCTAGTGCAGCCACACCAGCACACTCCATCTGAATGCTTTTGGTGCTCAGGACTGAAAGTGGGCCTGTGAGGCTCGGCCCTTACCCATCTTGCTGTGATTCAAAAAGCAATATTAATGCAAATGCATTTGTAATTCTTTAGCTTCCTCTATTTTAACTTTTTTTTTCAGCTCTCTCATTGAGCAATCACCACCAGTTTGACCTTTATGTATTTTATTAAACATGCCTGCAGCAGGATGCACCCCCTCAGCATAGGCCAAATGTGAAGAAACTAGTGGGTTTGGGGTTTCCTTTGTGAGCCAATGAGTTCCTGTGTGGCCCAGATCCTCTGGGATTTGTGCTGGTGCTGTGTGCCATGAACTGGCACTGCACACAAAGGTGATTGTGTGGAGAAAATGGAGAACTCATCACAGCTCATCTAAAGGCAGAAAATAACCAATTTTTGAAACTTGCTGTTTTTCTACGACTTTTGTGATTCTTCTTTTAAATTGCATGTTAAAATATTCCCCCCTTGGTCTCTTTTATCCCTGGGAAGGATATATTCAGGAGCAGGCTGTCCGACCTTGCTCTGACTCCTGTGCCTTTCTGACCTGTCCTTGTCAGAGCCCGGATCTGCCAGGCCAGCACGGGGATTCCTTGGGAAATCTGGGAAGGAGTGCTGATGTCTCATTTAGTCAGGAAGCAGGGACAGGGATATACACTAACAAGGCATCTTTGTTTGGCTCGTTTCTCTGAATGAAGGCTATTGATCGGAAGAAAAACCCCTTTATTATAATTGGAGAGCTCTGCAGAGATTCCGACAAGCACCAGGAGTCTCGCCCACTTTATTTTTCACATTTCCATCCCCAGTAGCTGCCTCGTGTGCACCAGTACAAGTCCCACACAAGGGCAGGGATCACCAGACCCTGCACTTGACTCTTCACCTCTGCACCAGGCCCCTCTTCAGAGCCTTTTCCTGGGGGGAACCTTAAAATCCACCAGGACAGTGGAATCACAGAGCAGTGTGAGACCCTCAGTGACCTTCAGGAGTTGGGCTCGATGGTCCTGGTGGGTCCCTTCCAACTCGGGATATTCCACAATCCTATGATCATGCATCGTATTTTTTGTGTCTTACTTTACAGTAGTGAATCTTAACACCAAAAATTTTAGGCAGTCCTGTCTTTCTTTGCTTTTGTTGCCTTCTTTTATTTTTAAATTTCCAATTTATTCACATCTTTCACTTGCCTGGAGCTGGTTTTATGAGTCACCCCAAAGTACTGCAGCATTTTGTTTCCTTCCATGTGAAGCTGGATGGCAAGTGGTGCTGAGGGCTGGAAGCAGTTACACTCTTGTGGTTCGTTAACCTTTTGGAGTGTTTTATAAGAGAAACGTGAGCTCCTGGTTTTCTGCCTCTGCAGTGAAACCCCATGAGTTTCATACACATTGAGTCACGGTGTTGACAGGTGACTGATAAACATCTGCACCAGTCGAGTTACCGTAACTAAGAGAGTCGTGGATCTAATGTTTGCAATGTTTCACTTGCACGTGAAACCTTTCATCTTGTCTTTTTTTTTGATATTTTTTTAAGCGATGAACAAGTTTTTGGTTTTAGTAACCACAGAATTCAGTTACTTATTTCTAGACATTCACCCCCAAAATGGCTTTAGTGTTTTTGGGGTGCAGTTTATTTTCTCATTGCAGCTGGCACAGAGAACAGGAGTTGCACTGTGCTGCCCAGAGAGGTGTGAACAGAATTTCAGCTGCACTGTCCTCCACTTCTGTCCCGTCCAGAGCTTTCCAAGCCCCAGCACAATCAGAGGAAAATATTTTTCTTTCACTAACCTTGTATCAAGTGACCCTAAATGTGGGGGATTTATATCTATATTTATATCTGCCAGTACTAGATTACCTGAATACCTGTGTAGAGGCCTGAGAAGCCAGGTGTGATGCAGAGGAAGCTGTAGTTGTCAAAGGACAGCGGGGAGAACTGACTTCAGTGTCCAAGGAGATGTCAAAGATGAGTCTCTCAGAAAGTACCCTCACCACCTCTTCTATTAGACTGGTTTGCTTCTAAGCCTGAAGTTTAAGAAAACATAAAAACCAAAAAACCCCAAACCAAAAGCTACTTGTGTCTAAGAACAGCCTCTTTGAGCAGAGAACATACCATACCAGTTCACTTCCCAGAGACCCTTTAGAAAAGTCATCAAGGGGTTTAAATTGTTCTTTACCCACCCAGGTAATTATCACCTCTCCTCTCTCGCAGGTGAGAAACGACCCAGCTTCGATGTCAATTACAACACCAGTTTCCTGTACGAAAAGGAGAGCGAGATGATGCACGGGCGCATGATGGACCAGGCCATCAACAACGCCATCACCTACCTCGGGGCCGAGGCCCTGCGCCCGCTCGTGCAGACCCCGCCGGCCCCCACGGCCGAGATGGTGCCAGTCATCAGCAGCCTGTACCCACTGCCGCTGCCCCGCGCCGACGTCCCCAACGGCACCACTCCCGAGGCCGACAAGAGCCACGGCCACCTCAGGGACAAGAGCCTGTCATCCGACAGGGGCCTTTCCCCAAACAACAGCGGCCACGACTCCACAGACACTGACAGCAACCACGAGGAGAGGCCCAATCCCACCTTCCACCAGAGCCAGGTGATCCCAGCTCCGACCCGCAACGGCCTCCAGGCCTTGAAGGATTTCCCGAGGCCGTACGACATCATCAAGCCGCCCGCCATATGCCCGCGCGACGCCTTCAAGGTCATCAACAAGGAAGGGGAGGCCATCGGGGTGTACCGGTGCGACCACTGCCGCGTGCTCTTCCTGGATTACGTCATGTTCACCATCCACATGGGCTGCCACGGCTTCCGTGACCCCTTCGAGTGCAACGTCTGCGGCTACCGGAGCCACGACCGGTACGAGTTCTCCTCACACATAGCTCGGGGAGAGCACAGGGTCGTGCTCAAGTGAAGGGACCGCTTCTCCAAGGTCAAAGGTTGTGTTTTCAATCGGAGGGGAGGCTTGGTTGGTTGGGTTTTTAATTAGCGTAATGAAATTTCTTGAGTATTTTTCTAGGCCAGTTTTAAGAGTGTCACAAGGAGGTGACGCCTTTTTAAATTTGTTTTTCCCAGTAATTCAGTGTTCTGTAGCATCTCTGCCTGGCTGCTGTGGTGAGTAGGACTGTGGGAAACACCAGGAGCAGAGACTGGTTTTGATATGAACTTTATTTTTGTGAAACTTCAGAGCCATTTAGGGTGTTTTCAATTTTTAACTTGTGTTTGTTTCTATAGAGTTTGCTTTAAGTCAGCACAAAAGATTTTCATGCCAATTCCCCTGCTCATTCAGGTGTATGGTCAGAGGTGTGTTGGAGGAGCTTTTCCTAGCTGTAATCCCAATGGACTCCCAATGGCTCATCACCAAAACGAGGAAAACAAGGGCAGGAAAAGGGAGGAATTATTGATTACTCCTTAAAGATTTTCCCCTGAGCCCTAAGGAATGTGTGGCCCTACCACACTTTCATTTTTCTTATCTCACTGCTGACTTTTTTGAAAGTCACTCAGTAAGAGGAAAATAAGAAATGAGACCTATTTGGGGTTGAGATTTTTTAACAATACATATTTTTTGGGATGCCCAGTGAAGTCACTGGTTGGCTCATCCATGCAGGCTGGGGGAAATCCCAATTTTCATTGCTGGAAACTCCTCCTCTCTGATGGGTGCCGAGAACGAAGATGAAGCTGTGCTGTGTGTTGTGCCTCTGCCTTGTTCCCACAGCAGGACACGTGGCTGTGCCATCCCTGTCCCCACAGGGTGGCCCTGGCCGCCTGTGGACAGGTGAGACCCCAGGCAGGCGTGTGAGAGCCACACCCGCACTGGGATGGCCCTCGGGAGGAGCTGCTCCACACCCCCAGCAGGTGCCATCCCTTTGAAGCTGTTTTTTACAACAGTTCTTTGAATCTCCCCATGGCCCTGCAGCTGTGTTGGTGCCCCTGTGCTGGAGAGGGGTTTTGTAACAGCTTTGCTGAGTGAAGGTTTAGTCTTTGCAAAGTATTTTTGTATCCTGTAGTTAGGAGTGTTCTGATGGACTTTCTGCATCTCTTGTGTGGTTTGAGAGCTGAGTTGCTTTTGTGTTATTCATGGTGATCCAATCACTTCCCTGGGGGAAGGCTGGAGAGATGAGGGTCAAGAAATACTGAAATTCATCCCTCCCTCTGAATTCTTTTCGCTCGATTATTTCCTCCCTGATTTTTAAGGTACAAAAGAAGAAATTTATATCCATTTTTCCCACTAAGGGTGGGTCTCAAGTGGAATAAATCAGCTTACAGTGTGCTTGAGTATCCAGAGTGCTGTGGAAGGGCTAATCCAGGATCCTGCTGTCCCTGGGGTTGAGAAGAACTCTTTTACTGTTATGTGTGGAGCTATAAAGCAGGGTTAGGATGCTTCCCAGTGCCCCATCATGAGAAAGGTGCATGTTGACTCTCCCATAATGAACACACAATGTGACCAATGCTCCTCCTGTGAGGGAGGCTGCAGTTCCACCAAGGATCTGCCCCAAGGGCCAAGCTCTTGCATCCAGAAAAGGGAGGGAAAGGGAGAGGAAGGGAGCGAGAGAATTCCCAGAGAACAAAGAGAAAGTTCCATTGCTGCCCTGACATTTCTAAGTCCAATATTTCTAGGACATTGTGGTTTTTTTTATCGACTTCTAATTTTGTGACAAGCTTGCTTTTCAATGGCTTAGTTTTCAACACCAAAGAATTGTCAATAAATGCATAAAACATTTAAATAACGGCGATGTGCTGACTTGAGGGCAGGCAAAGGCAGGTTCTTAAAGGAATCTGCAGAGAGATGCCTCCTGGAGCCATCCAAAAATCTTATTTTCCATAAGTGCATTGGGTAATTTATTAATTTAAGAAAACACTTGAACTGTCCCTTCACACACCCGTGTTCACCCCTGTCCCACTGTGCTGACCTGGAGCCACTGGGAAGTGGGAATCTCATTGGGCTGTGTCCGGATGTTGAGGGGCTGTGTTGGTCCAGGGCAGGTTTCTGAGCTTGGAGGAGCTCTGGAAACCACCTCATCTGGGAAAACAGAGGGGAAAACCACTGGTATGATTGGGACCCTGATTTATTCTTCTCCTGGCTTGGTTATTTTGGTCTGGAACAGGTTTAGAGCATTCTCCAGTGCCTTGCTGTGTCCATCTCTCTTGGTTCTTCACTTACTGATGAATTACACCCCAAGAGTGGGCACGGGAGCCTCAGGGAAGAAGATTTTGCCACCAAGAAATGAGCCTCTGGTGTTTAAAGGTTCATTGAAATTTTTTAAATGTCAATAAACTCATGTCCACTGTGTCAGCCATTAAAACAGAGCTGGGAAGTGACCAGCAGAGCTGGCTGAGGAGTGGGAATGAGCGCCGGGGTTGGAGCTGCCTGTGTCCGTCACCTCTGGGAGCTGCAAATCCCACAGGTGTGATGGAACCTGTGAGCAGCACTCCTGTGGCCGTTGAGCGTCCCCAGGGCGTGCCGAGCCGTGCTGGGGGCTGTGCTCAGCAGAACCTGTTANTAAATGTCAATAAACTCATGTCCACTGTGTCAGCCATTAAAACAGAGCTGGGAAGTGACCAGCAGAGCTGGCTGAGGAGTGGGAATGAGCGCCGGGGTTGGAGCTGCCTGTGTCCGTCACCTCTGGGAGCTGCAAATCCCACAGGTGTGATGGAACCTGTGAGCAGCACTCCTGTGGCCGTTGAGCGTCCCCAGGGCGTGCCGAGCCGTGCTGGGGGCTGTGCTCAGCAGAACCTGTTACTCAATGGAGTAACTGATACAGTCAGAGGTGTAAAATAACATCGCCTGCTCCTCTGACTCCTGGAAAATGGGGTTGGACACAGTTTTGGTTAATAGGGGAAAGATTTAACCCGAGAGCTGCGGGCTGTGGGGTGGGCTCGTGGTTCCCGGGGGGTGCCGGGGCTGTGCCCGCCGTGCCGGAGCGCGTCAGCCGGATGGAAACATCCCGGCGGCGGAGGGTGGAGGCTCACACCAACCCCCCCGGCCCTTTTAGCACCTGCTTTACCGGGCTGACGTTGTTCGCGCTTGTTTCATTCCCCCCTGACACCTTCTGCCGCAAGAGTTGGACACGCTTGAGAAACAGAAACGAAAAAAAAAAAAAGAGAAGAAAGTCAGAGGATCCTTTTATTCTTTTCCCTTCACTTCCTTCCCAGCCCGGGTGCAACACAAGCACTGAGGGGTCTTTTCTCCTGCTGCTGCCGGGTGACTCCGGGGGCTGGGTGAGACAGAGAGGGCTCGGGCCTGGGCACAGCGAGTTCCTCCAGCGTCTTCCCATCCTGGTTTGTCTCTTAATAAGAATTGGTTGGATCCAAAACCCCTCAGTCTTCTCCTGTCTGGAGCCAAACCCCTTTAAAGTCTTACAGAAACCTTCAGTTGGTGTTGTGACAGAGAGATCCTTATCTGCTGATAGCTGTAATCGTGATAGAGCACAGAGGAACTCGTTTTTCCTCTCGTCGTGTTGAAACAGGCTTCCTAACGCACAAAAGATCCCATAAAACTCTTCCGGGTGCTGCGCTGCATCCTTGGAGCATCCCGGCCGGCTCCTGCTCCTACGGGGAGCGGTCCAGCACCCAAACCCCGGTGGTGCCGGGAGGGGACAGGGAGGGCTGAGTCACAGCCACCACCTCCGCCGTGTCCCAATTCCCCTGCCGTGCACTGAGTCACGCTCCCCGCGCCGGCCCGACGGGGATCCGGCCGCGTTTTCCCACCCTCCGCGTGGGCAGGGGGTGAGCAGAGCCACCTCTGTGCTGAACGACAGCGGGAAGGGGCCTTGAAGTGTCCCCAGCTCTGGGGGAGCTCTGCAGCCCCCGGGTTCTCATCGGGACACGCGGGTGCAGCAACAAGAAGGGACAGGGCCGTGATTGTCACCGGGGCACCACGGCGGGGGCAGCAGGTTTGTGTCACGCCTGATGCCCCCCTCGCTGCGCCGGGAGGGAAGTGGAGCCCCCGGGGAGCCGCCGAACCGGCCCCTCCAGCCCCTCCAGCCGGGTTATATCTGGCGCCACATTTGCATGGCAGCGAGTCGGCACCTGGCAGGGAAATCCTCGGGGGATCGAGGACACGGGGAGCGGTAGGCAATTGTCACACGGAGGCGACAGGAAAGTCCCAGCAGACGATTGTTTTTAGAAGAATCTACTTCCAACCCGCACGGCTCCGGCCCCTGCGGCAGCGCCTCCACCCCGGTACCGGCGGGGNCCATCCTGCCCCCCAAGCGGAGAAAGTTAGTCAAATCTGCAGAAACCGCAGCGGGGGGAGGCAGCGATTCTGTCACCGCTTTGATGTCACCCCTGCACGTCCCACAGGTGTTGCCATCACCCCGGGGCCGCGGTCCCACCGCCGCTTTGCCATTAACTCGTGCGAGAAGGGGGGATAATGCAANGAGGTGTAAAATAACATCGCCTGCTCCTCTGACTCCTGGAAAATGGGGTTGGACACAGTTTTGGTTAATAGGGGAAAGATTTAACCCGAGAGCTGCGGGCTGTGGGGTGGGCTCGTGGTTCCCGGGGGGTGCCGGGGCTGTGCCCGCCGTGCCGGAGCGCGTCAGCCGGATGGAAACATCCCGGCGGCGGAGGGTGGAGGCTCACACCAACCCCCCCGGCCCTTTTAGCACCTGCTTTACCGGGCTGACGTTGTTCGCGCTTGTTTCATTCCCCCCTGACACCTTCTGCCGCAAGAGTTGGACACGCTTGAGAAACAGAAACGAAAAAAAAAAAAAGAGAAGAAAGTCAGAGGATCCTTTTATTCTTTTCCCTTCACTTCCTTCCCAGCCCGGGTGCAACACAAGCACTGAGGGGTCTTTTCTCCTGCTGCTGCCGGGTGACTCCGGGGGCTGGGTGAGACAGAGAGGGCTCGGGCCTGGGCACAGCGAGTTCCTCCAGCGTCTTCCCATCCTGGTTTGTCTCTTAATAAGAATTGGTTGGATCCAAAACCCCTCAGTCTTCTCCTGTCTGGAGCCAAACCCCTTTAAAGTCTTACAGAAACCTTCAGTTGGTGTTGTGACAGAGAGATCCTTATCTGCTGATAGCTGTAATCGTGATAGAGCACAGAGGAACTCGTTTTTCCTCTCGTCGTGTTGAAACAGGCTTCCTAACGCACAAAAGATCCCATAAAACTCTTCCGGGTGCTGCGCTGCATCCTTGGAGCATCCCGGCCGGCTCCTGCTCCTACGGGGAGCGGTCCAGCACCCAAACCCCGGTGGTGCCGGGAGGGGACAGGGAGGGCTGAGTCACAGCCACCACCTCCGCCGTGTCCCAATTCCCCTGCCGTGCACTGAGTCACGCTCCCCGCGCCGGCCCGACGGGGATCCGGCCGCGTTTTCCCACCCTCCGCGTGGGCAGGGGGTGAGCAGAGCCACCTCTGTGCTGAACGACAGCGGGAAGGGGCCTTGAAGTGTCCCCAGCTCTGGGGGAGCTCTGCAGCCCCCGGGTTCTCATCGGGACACGCGGGTGCAGCAACAAGAAGGGACAGGGCCGTGATTGTCACCGGGGCACCACGGCGGGGGCAGCAGGTTTGTGTCACGCCTGATGCCCCCCTCGCTGCGCCGGGAGGGAAGTGGAGCCCCCGGGGAGCCGCCGAACCGGCCCCTCCAGCCCCTCCAGCCGGGTTATATCTGGCGCCACATTTGCATGGCAGCGAGTCGGCACCTGGCAGGGAAATCCTCGGGGGATCGAGGACACGGGGAGCGGTAGGCAATTGTCACACGGAGGCGACAGGAAAGTCCCAGCAGACGATTGTTTTTAGAAGAATCTACTTCCAACCCGCACGGCTCCGGCCCCTGCGGCAGCGCCTCCACCCCGGTACCGGCGGGGCTGCGGTGGGATGGGGCTGATAATCCTGGGCTCCAAGTGGTCCTCCATGGCCACGGAGGATGCTCCGGGTGGGACGTGATGTTCCTCAGCCTCCCACATAAGCCAGGTGCCCCCCACCGCTTGGGGATCCTCTCATCCACAGCAGGTCCCTGTTCCCCCCTCTCTCGGCCGGGACCGTGAGTGGGGCTGGGGTTCTCACTGCTCCCCCCAGACCCCACTGCCCCCACCCGCATTGAACGCTGGGGCTCATCCTGCTCCCCCCAGTTCCCCCAGTACCAGCCCCATTGCTGCTCCCCTGGGCACGGGGGGACACCGTGGGGCTGGGTGTGTATGAGTGGTGGTGTCCTGTCCTCCCTCAGCCCCGTTTCCCACAGCTGTGCCTTTGTGCCAGGGCCCCCCCGCTTGTTGCTCCCCGGGGCCTGGCAGAGTCACCCCCACCCCCCACGCC
>VZTN01022919.1:87271-97442 GCA_013400515.1 Erpornis zantholeuca
TGGGAGGTTGGGAATTGGGGGTGCAAGGGGCAGCAGAGCTGTTGTGGGGGTACAGGCTTGGGGGCGCTCCTTAGTTCAGAGAGGGTTGGGGTCTCCTTAGCTCGGGAAGGTTTTGGGGGCTCCTTAGTTCAAAAAGAGTTGGGGGCTCCTTAGTTCGGGGGGGATTTGGGGGCTCCTTTGTTTGGGGAGGGTTTGGGGGCTCCTTAGCTCAGGGAGGGTTTGGGGGCTCCTTAGCTCAGGGAGGGCTTGGGTCTCTTTAGTTTGGGGAGGGTTTGGGGGCTCCTTAGCTCAGGGAGGGTTTGGGGGCTCCTTAGCTCGGGGAGGGTTTGGGTTTGCACCCCTGAACTGCTTCCCCCCTCCCCAGCGAGCCCTGCGGCTTCGAGGCCACGTACCAGGAGCTGGCGAGCGCCGTGCGGGACGAGTACCCCGACATCGAGATCGAGTCCAGGCTGGGGGGCACCGGTGAGACCCCACAGCAGCCCCAGAGTTGGGGGGGACACCCCAGGCCGTCCCCACCGCCGTGCTGGGGGTTTGAGGGAGGGGCTAGGGTGGGTTAAACCCAGCAGGAATGCTGGGGAGGGGTCTCGCCCTCGTTGCTGCCCCTCAGAGGGGCAGAGCTGGGGGTGTGAGCCCCTGGGGGTGCCACGTGTGCCAGGGTGGGCACGGGCTGGGGGTGTCACCAGGGGTTTGTGGGGGGACACAGCTCAGGGCTGGGCCTTGGGTGTGCCCTCAGGTGCCTTTGAGATCGAGATCAACGGGCAGCTCGTCTTCTCCAAGCTGGAGAACGGGGGCTTCCCCTACGAGAAGGATGTGAGTACCCCGGGGGTCCTGGGCTGGGCTGGGGGTGTTGGGTTTGCAGTGAGCCCCTCCTGTGATGGGGTCTTCCCTGTTTTGTCACCCTCCGGAGCTGTTCCCCTTCCTGCCACCCTGCCAGGACCTGCTGCAGGTCCTGCTGGGATGTAGTGAGAGGGGCAGGGAGAGAGAAGAGAGAGAGAGAGAGTTCCTTGCCATGGCTGGGATTTGTCCCTGTGAGCTCTGTGGGTGCTCCCCAGCCCTGCCCCTGACCCCTGCCCTGCCCTGTCTCCCCAGCTGATCGAGGCCATCCGCAGAGCCCGCAATGGGGAGCCCCTGGAGAAAATCACCAACAGCCGCCCCCCCTGCGTCATCCTGTAGCCCCCCAGGGACCCCCTGTGCTGCCCATCGCTGCCTTCCTTAAATCCCTGCATGGCTGGGGGGGGCCAGGGGCATTGGGGGAGCTCAGGAGCCTCCTGGGGACCCCCATCGTGGCGCTGGGAAGGGCAGAGCTGCACCACTGGGGGCACTGGAGGTCGTTCTGTCCCCTGCCTGACCTGCTGTGGGGTGTAGCCGTGGTCTGGGGGGGTCTCTCCTTTGCCTTTGCCTTCCCCCCTCATCAGCTGCACCTCCCTGGGGGGGCACAGGGGAGGGTCCCCATGGCACTCCCATTTCTCTGCACTGGCCTCTCCCCTCCCTCAGCTCCTGGGGAATCTGGGGGGTCTCCCATCAATGGGGAGCCAGGCTGGGTGCTGGAGCAGCTCCCAGCAGGTTCATTCCAAGGGGAATCCACTGGCTGTAACTTTCCCGGGGTTTGTTAATGATTAAAGTCCCTCTGTCACTGTTTAATCCGGGCCAGGGGCCACCCATGGGAACCCCGGCCCTGCCTCACGGCCACAGGTGTGTCCATGTCCCCCCCTCGCCATTCCCAGGCTCCTGGCTCCTGCTTCCTGCCTGGAATGACCCTGCCCTTGGCCTCGGGGCGGGGGTGGGGGCCCCCCCCTATTTATTCTATACTGTGTATAAACCCAACGGCCCCGGGGCAGAATAAAGGATGGAGAATGTGGCTCCTCTGGTGTCCCTCGGGAATGGATCCTGCCTGGGATGGGGAATTTTATCCTTCAGGGAAGTGGTGGGGCAGGGTGACAGAGGGGAGGGGAGGGGAAAGAGGGAGGAGTGGGGGAAGGAGAAAGAAGGGGAAAAGGGAATGGAGGGAAGGGAAAAGGGAATGAAGAACTGGGGGAATGGAAAAGGGAAAGGAAAAGAGGAAAAAAAGGGAAAAGGGGAAGGGAAAAGAGGAAAAAAGAGCAAAGGGAAAGGAAAAAGGGGAGAGGGAGGGGAAAAGGGAAAAAGAGAAGGAAAAGGGGAAAGGGAAGGGATGTGACCTGCTGGTCCTTGGGAGACACAGCTGGATCCGACAGAGAAGGAGGAACCGAGCAGACCACGAGAGTAGAAAAAACCAACCAATGTACAATTATCAAATATACATCGCGGTGCTGCCGGAGAATGCCGGAGCAGCCGGGGCTGCTCTCAGTCCAGCTGCTCTCAGTGCAAGTCCACGTGTCCCAGGCAACGGGGGGGTGGCAGAGGGTCCGTCCTTCTCCAGGCCGTGCTGGCTCCGAGCTCCCCGGGCCGCTCTGGGCACCACCCAGCTCGGGGGCCACCCCCACCAGTGCCACCGAGGGTGACCCCTCTGTCCCCACTCTTTGCTGCCGCGCTGTCCCACAGCGTCCTGGGCTCTCCCAGCCCTCCAGGGCCGGTGCCACCCCTGGGGCAGAGGGGATGGACCCCCAGCCCCCACAGCCATGGCTCATCCCTCTCTGAGCTGCCTTGGTGAAGTTGGGGAGGTCTCTCCTACACGGCCGCGGCATCGGGGGCGGCCAGGCCCAGGTACTCGGGGTTCTCAGCCGTGGGCGTCGTGCCAGGGCCGCTCTCGGGGCCCCCTCCCTTGGCAGGGTCCTGGTTCCAGTAGTAGGGGTTGTCGAAGGCCTGGCTGAAGGGGAGGGGGGCGCCGGGGGGTGCCAGGTACTCAGGGTTCTCCACGGCATGGCCGAAGGGCCCCGGGAAGGAGTTCTTGGGGTCCTTGATGAGCCCATTCTTCCCCTGGTGCCCCTTGGGCTTGTCTGGCGGGGACGGGGGGGCACGGGGCAGACGCTCCCCAGCCTGGTTCACGTACTCTGTGGGGTGAGTGAGGCGTTAGGAACCCGCCAGGGGTCACGGGGCAGGCAGACACCCCCCAGCCACCCCCTCCCCGAGGGTCCGGCCGTGCCCTCCCTACCTGGCATGGTGCTGGGAGGGGCTGGGACGGTGAAGCCCTCAGGGTCCTCTCCGTCCTCGGCCGCCAGCCCAGTGGGATCCTCGCTGTACCGGGGTAGGGTCCCAGGCTCCCGCCCCGGGGGGCTCTGCAGGGTCGCCTTGTCCCCCTCCAGCACCTCTGGGACAGGGCCCTCCGGCCCCTCCGCCAGGCCCTGGGCGGGGAAGGGGAAGGAGGCCAAGCTCTCGCCCTCCTCCACCTTGGTTGGAGACTCCGCCGTGCTCTGGGTGTGGGAGAGGACATGGAGTCAGGCACTTGAGCCACCCCAGACATCGCCCCGGCCCTTTGCCCCTCACAGACATGGCACGGGGTCATCCCTGCTCCTATGCCAGGACCAGGGGCTCCCTCCCAGACCTCCCCACGTACCCGCACAGAGGAGATGCGGCTGCGGTAGGTGGTGGAGGTGTCGGCACTGAAGAAGCCGTGGTGAGGCACCAGGTACTCCTCGGCGTCCACCAGGTCGTCCATGTCCTCCTCATCCAGCAGTGCCCGGTAGAAGGTGCTGTCCATGGAGCCGGGCAGCCCCACCAGGTCATTCTGGGGTAGTCACACCGGTCAGTGCCCGCCCCGGGCACCGGCGAGGGGACGGGACCCTGGGGGAGCCACGTACCTGGATGACCACGAAGCGCTGGGGGTCGCGGGCCATGCGGGAGAACTCGGTGACCAGCTCCCGGAACTTGGGCCGGCACTCAGAGTCGATCATCCAGCCTGGAGCAGAGCCATCAGGGAGCCATCAGGGCCGGGAGCAGGGTGACACGGTGCCCTGTCCCCTCCCAGTCCCCACGTCCCCTCCCCGTACATTTCACCATGATCATGTAGACGTCGATGGTGCAGATGGGTGGCTGCGGCAGCCGCTCGCCTTTCTCCAGCAGGTCCGGGATCTCCCGGGCGGGGATGCCATCGTATGGCTTTGCCCCAAACGTCATCAGCTCCCACACGGTGACACCTGGAGGGGGTGGGCGTGGGGGTGAGCAGTGCATTGGGACCCCCAAATCCACGGGGTGGGGACACCCTGACGCACCGTAACTCCAGACGTCGCTCTGGTGCGTGAAGCGCCGGCGGAGGATGGACTCCAGCGCCATCCACTTGATGGGGACCTGGGGCAGGGCAGGCGGAGAGGTGAGCGGGCTCTGGGGGGTGGCTGTCACTGAGGGGAACATGCCACTGTTCCCCAGTGCCCCAGCCCCACCTTGCCACCATCAGCGTGGTACTCGGTCTCGTCGATGTCGAGCAGCCGCGCCAGCCCGAAGTCGGTGATCTTGACGTGGTTGGGGCTCTTGACGAGGACGTTGCGAGCTGCCAAGTCGCGGTGCACCAGCCTCACCTCCTCCAGGTAACTCATCCCCTGGAAGTGGCACATGTCCAACTGTCCCCTGGCTTCCCTCAGGACCCCCCCAGAGCCCCCCAGGTCCCCCATCCTACCTTGGCGATCTGCACACACCAGTTGAGCAGGTCCTGGGAGCCGATGTGGTCCTTGTTCTCCCGCACGTAGTCCAGGAGGCAGCCGTAGGGCATCAGCTGCGTCACCAGCTGCACCGTGGAGGTCAGGCAGATGCCCAGCAGCCGGGACACGTAGGGGCTGCCCACCCCTGCCATCACATAGGCCTCCTGCAGGCACAAGGGGTGTCAGGGTGGGCAGGGGTCGCTGCCAGCCCCGTTCTCCCCACCAGTGCCGGGGCCACACTCACGTCCAGGATCTCCTTGTTGGCTTTTGGTGACGTGTTCTCCCGCAAGACCTTGATGGCCACCGGGATCTTCACGCTCTCCCCATCGGGGATCCAGATGCCCTGAGGTGAGGACACACAGGTGAGGAGCTGCAGAGCAGGGAGGGTCACGTCCTGCTGCGCTGCCCCCACCCCTCACCTTGTAGACAGTGCCGAAAGCACCAGAGCCCAAAACTTTCACTTTCTTGAGCTCTGTCTCTTTGAGGATCCTCATCTGGGCTTGGTTGGGGAGGGCCCCGCTGGGCGTCAGTGGCTCCACCAGCTACAAAGCACGGAGGAATGAGTGGAACCAGATTCCTGACCCCTCCCAGGCGCTGAGGGTCCATCCCTGCCCCCCCGGGAGATCCCCACCTCGGTCTCCTGCAGCAGCCGCCGCATCGTGTGCTTGCGCTCCTGCTGCCGCCGGCGCTTGACGCAGATGACGGTGATGAGGAGCAGGACGATGACCAGCAGAGCCCCCACCACACCAGCAATGATGGACGTCACCTGGCTGCGGGGCAGGAGGCCATCAGAGCGGGGGATTTTCTGAAGGATGACCCCCAGCACCCGGTGTAGGGGTGGCACAACACAGCCACACTCCTACCTTGGCTTCTGGTCCACGGGACATCCGTCCTCATCCCGGATCGTGCACCTGTGGACACAGGGTGTGGCCCCCGCCGCTGTCAGCAGCCCCCTGCAGCTGCCAGCACCCCCTGATCACCCCCTTCTCCACCAGGCACCCCTCCTCACTCACGAGTGGGTGCAGTTGGTGGGGCAGAGCTGGCACACGCCGAATTCATCCGGGTATTTCCAGACGGGCACGAAGGAGGCGTCGGCCTTGACGCCGCTGGGGCAGCGCCGCACGCACTGCTGGGCATCCTTGTAGTGGGCACAGGCCACGCACTGGTCCGGGTCCTGCGGGAATCGGGGGGTTCAGGGACCTGGATGTGCGGGGGTGGCCCCCACCCCACCCAGCGCGTGTCCCCGTCCCCACCGATCCGAAGCAGGTCTCGGTGCCGTTCTGGGGCTGGCACTCGGGGTGGCACGGCAGGCACCGCGTCCCGTTGGCGTGTTCCCGGATGGCTCTGCAGGGCAAAGGGGCAGGGATGGGGTCCCAGCCCCTCCTTGCAATGTGTTGGGGGGGGCTCTGTTTGCCATTCCCGGGGGTCTCCACTCACCCATCCAGGAGGTTGCAGGAGGCCACGCACTCCTGGCCGCGCAGGAACCGCTCGCAGGCCACGCACTGGGTAGGGCCGGGCCCCCAGCAGTGCCCCTGGGCACAGAGGTGGAAGCAAACCAGCCCCTCGCTCTCTGCGGGGAGCACCAGGGGGTCCATCAGCACCAGGGGCTTCCCCAGAAATAGAGGGGGGGGTCCACCAGCTCCCCCCACCCCCACAACTCACCGCACTGCTCGGGGGGCTTGTTGTGGGTCTGGAAGAGGCGCTGGCGGGGGTTGCGGAAGATGCTGTGCCAGGGCACCTTCTGGAGGAAGCAGAGCTGGGGGTTGTGGTGGACGAGCACCATGCCACTGCTGATCTCCCGCAGGGCCCGGAGCCCCAGCGCCTGCACCGCCAGGTCCTGCAGCGTCAGCGAGTAGGCGCCGCTGCCGAGACACCCACGGGTGAGTCCCTGTGCCCTCCCCGTGTCCCTCCACATCCTCTGTATCCCCCACATCCTCCGTGTCCTCCCAATGTCCTCCCACATCCTCTGTGTCACCCCACATCCTCTGTGTCCTCCCAATGCCCCCCCACATCCTCCGTGTCCTCCCTGTGTCCCCCCACATCCTCCGTGTCCCCCCACATCCTCCATGTCCTCCCCATGTCCCCCCACGTGTGCCCCCTCGTGTCTGTGTCTCCCTGCATCCCACCCATATCCCCTCATGTCCTGTTGTCCCCCATGTCCCTCCCCATGTCCCCCCACATCCCGCAGTGTCCCCCCATGTTCCCACATCTCCCTGCATGTTCCCACAACCCCCTGTGCCCCAGCATCAACCCACGCCCCCTCTGCATCCTCCTGTGTTCCCGTGTCCTCATGTCCCCTCCGTGTCTCCCACTGTCCCCTCCGTGTCCCCCCACATTCCCGGCCCTGCTCACTTGTGCAGCACCCGGCCCCGGATCACCCGCAGGTTTTGGAAGACTCCCAGGTCCTTCATGTCAGGTGGCCAGGCCGCGATGTAGAGGAAGCCTGGGGGGAGCTGAGTGTCACCACCACATGTCCCCCCCAGACCTGGAGCCCCCGGTCCCCCCCAGCCTCTCTGGCTCTCACCCGTCAGCTCCTCCAGGCTCTCAAAGATCCGCAGCAGTTTGGGGTCCAGGGGTGGGGTGTTGGTGCTGGGGTCCCTGCCAGGGGTGGGAGGGAGGTTAGGGGGATCCCTCTGGGGGTCCTGGTGGGCTCGGGGAGGAGGGGGATGAGGCTCACCCAGTGAAGGTCTCGGGCAGGAAGGCCAGGCTCCCAAAAATCTTGGTGCAGCCAGAGAAGTGTTGGATGTTGGAGGCGTTCACGGCGCGGACACCCTTCAGGAAATCCACTCCCAGCCCATAGCACACTGCAGGGGCACGGCAGGGCTGGGGTGCTCCACTAGGACCCCCGAGCCCCCCAAAACACCACCCTGCCAGCCACAGAGGGACCCCCACAGGGCATAGCAGCATTCCCACACAGCCTTGGGTTCCCCAGACTGCTCACCCCCATCCCTGGGGTCCCCAGAGCCACTCTGGGGGGCTGCTCACCCACATCCCTGCGGTCCCCACACCCATCCAGATATTGGAGGGCCGCTCACCCCCAACCTTGGGAACCCCATGAGCCCCCCAGGACATTGAGGGGTTGCTCATCCACAATCCCGCAGTCTCCAGAGCCTCCACCAACCCTTGGGGGCTGCTCACCCCCATCCCCAAAGCCCCCCCAGCCTCGGTGTTGGGGGGCAGGATTTGCTCACCCTCTGGGCAGGGTTTGCTGCACTTCTCACACTTCTGGACGTTGTTCACCGTGACCTCCTGGCTGTTCTGGGGGCACACGAGGGTGCAGGACCCCACCTCGGTGGCGAGGTAGTTGTCTGGAGGGGGCAGGAGTTGGGGGGGGGGTCAGGGCCACGCTGGCTGCCCCTGGCTCCCCCCAGGGTGGCACTCACAGGGACACTGGCTGACACAGCTGGCACCGAAGGTGTAGCGCCCGTCGGGGTTGGGCATCGACTCGAAGGTGTCTGAGTTGTAGACCACGAGCGGGGGGCAGTGCAGCTCGCAGATCCCGCTGCGGTTGAAGTTCAGGCACGCCTGGTGGGGGGGGGGGACAGGGATGGTGTGAGACCCCTGCTCTCCCCCCCCGCCAAGGACCCCCGGGACCCCCATCCCGTGCTCACCAGGCAGTCGGAGTGCTTGGGGCCGGTGCAGCCAGCGGCGCATTGCTCGTGGCAACAATCCGTGGGCTTGGTGCCCTTGCAGCGTGGGCAGCCGTGGCAGATGCTGTTGGTCACTGCGGGGGCACAGAGGGACACGCTGGGGACAGGGACCCCCATGGATTCCTCCCCACTACAGGTGATGGGGGGGGTCTCCAGGATGAGGGGCTGGAGGGTCGGGGGGTTCCCAGGGCAAAAATCGGCGTGGTGGGGATTCGGGTGCCAAGTGGGGGCAGTGGGACAGGAATCTAGGGGGGTAAGTAGGGGGTCCTGGGGCTGGGATTTGGGGTGTAAGCAGAGGTCTTCAGGGCAGGGATTTGGGGTGGAAGGGGAGGCTCCCCGAGCAGGGATTTTAGGGGGTCTCTGAGGCCAGGGTTTGGGTGCCGTGTAGGGCTCAGAGGAACAGGGATTTGGGGGATAAACAAGGTCAGGGTGCTTCTAGGGGCAAGATTTAGGTGGCAAACAGGGGTCAGTGGGACAGGGATGTGGGGGTGGAGGGCAAATAGAAAGTCCAGGGAGAGTCTGGGACAGAGATTTGGGTGCCAAGTGAGGATCAGTGGGGCAGGGGCATACAGAGAGAAGGAAAGGGGATCCCAGGGGCTTTGAGGGTCCCTGGGGGGTCAGAGCCTCTGTGGCCCCCACACTCACACGTCTGGCAGTCCTGTTTCCCCTCTCCCCAGCAGCGCCCCTCGGCACAGAGCGCCCGGCAGTCGGGACCTGCGCGGAGGAAAATGTGAACGGGGGGGCTGGGAACCCCCAGACCCCTCCCTGGTCCCACCACAACCCCTGGGGCGCTCACAGCTGCGGTTGCGGGTGGTCTCCACATGGATCTTGTCATGTTGCTCGTTGTGCCGGTGGAAGATGTCGCTCCAGAGAATTGTCTCCTGGAAGCAGAGCTCAGGGTTCCTCTCGATGAGCACCCCTCCCTTCAGGATCTCTGGGGGGGACAGGTAGGGGCGTCAGCATGGGGACAAGGGGGAGGGTCCTGCAGCCCCGTGGGGACTCCCAGTCCTTGGTAGGGACCTGCCACTCTACGGGAGCACCCAGTCCTGGGTGGGGACACGCAGACCTGGGTGGGGACTCGCCCTGGGGACACGCAGACCTGGACCTGCCATCCCATGGGACCACCCACCCCAGACCGGAGCCGGCAGCTCTCAACCGACCCCCAGCCCCGAGCACGCCGTGCCGGCCCCGGCTCGGACGTTCCCCACCTGTGAGGTGCCTCATGCCGAGCTGGCGCAGCCCCGGCGCCCCGGCGGTGCCGCCGTTGCCTATCACGGCCAGGGCGTAGTAGTCCTGGAAGAGCTGCGTGCCGCGGATGATGCGCAGGTTCTGCAGCTCCAGCCCGCTCACGTTGTTCTCGGCGATCAGCACGTACCCCTGCACCTCCTTGATGTCCTGGGATGTGGGGGGACACGGGTGAGGGGCCGGCCGGGCCCCCGTCTTATCCCCCCTGCGGGTGTTTTCCCGCTGCGCACCTTGAGGAAGGCGGTGTCGGCGTCAGCGGGCAGGTAGGTGAGCTCCAGGTTGCCCTGGACCACCTGGCAGCCCTGGTAGAGGTGCCGCAGGGTCTCGAAGTGGCTCTCGGGGCTGGAGGGACGCAGCAGCTTCATGTCGGTGCCGGTGCAGACTGCGGGGACAGCGGGGACTCAGCGGGACGCCGACCCCTCCTCTCCCCCGCGGGACACCGAGCTCCGGCCCCCGCAGGAAACGCCGCGGATCCGGCGGCCGCCGTTTATCTCCGGGGCTGCTCCCAACAGCTTCCGATGGGTTTCCTGCATCGTGGCTCCCCCGGCTCCCACCCCGGCACGCGGCAAAGCTGCTCCCGCTCTGGCACCGGGCCCCGCTCGAGGGACAACGGGGACCGGTGTCGCCCCGTGCTCCCCGGTGGGCGTCGAGGACTGCGGGGGGCTGGGCTGGGGACCCCCAGAGCCGCGGGGCCGGAGAGGGGGCCGCGGGCAGGAATGCGCTACC
>VZTN01022922.1:11196-106910 GCA_013400515.1 Erpornis zantholeuca
AGACTGGGTGTGTAAAATGGTAAAAGAGAAAAGGAGGAGCCATAAGACAGCAAAATATCAATATCAAGGCTTGGTGCCCCTGCCCTGCCCACTGCCTGCATGCAAACACTCATGGGCTTCTTACTCAGGGTTGTGAGCACAGGAATGTTTAGACTACAATTTTGGTAAGTGTAGATGCTCCTTGCGTGTGTTAACTAGCAAATTATCTCTTTGGTATTTCAAGTTATCTGTGAAGCACTTGAATGAACACTAAAGGCTGCCTGAACAAAATGATCCAGGGAGAGTTTAAAAAAGAATATTGAAAAGAGCTTTGTCAATTTTACTTTATTTCTCCATTTGGAAAATCATTATCAGCTTCTGTTTGCTATACTAATCTCTGGTTGGTTAGATTGGGAGTAGAAACCAACAGAGAAAAAAAAATGAAACCTATCAGGTAAAATACTTCACTATAGTAATTTGTTTGGTTTTACACCCCACACTATGTAAAAGAAACACCTAAAACTGGCAACTCCCACCACATTTGCAGCCTCTATGTTTCTGACATATTCTTTGTTGTCCTTATCTGAATCTAAAACACTTCAACTTGATATAGACTTCAATGATAAGAACAAAGATTCTAACATGGAAGTACATATATAATAGAGAAAAAAGGAGAAATATAAATGATATATACAAATATATTCTTCCAACCAGTGGGGGAAATATGTGAATTGATCTGTCTTTGAAATTAATTTATCTTATGGAATTATTTTCTTCACAATTGCTATCTTTCTTTAGTTTGAGGAATCATGAGTTGAACAAAGCCAAATTTATTTAACCATTACATGCAGCTAAGCTCTGTGGAACTTATTTAATATTCAGACTATTTTTATTATAAAAGCATTTATCATTTTGCTTAGAAAAGAGAAATATATCAGAGGTACATAGAGGTGGGAGACAAAACATCTTGTTTTGATGAACATTTAGAAAGTTCTTAGGCTGTATTGTGGAAGAGAAGAGCAAATGCTACCTCATAAAATGAATCTGTAGTGCATAAAATGTAAATCATGCTTCCTTCAGTTTACTGTAGTAAATACAAGATGGAGTGGATAATACTGGAGTAGAATATAAGATGGAATGTATTTTAGGATATAATTGTACACTGTCTGCTCTGAGAGCAGGCAATGAAAATGGAAATATTAAAATGTAATAATGCCTCTATTGAAAAACCAGATGAGAGAAAACCTGTCTAGAGCTATTTTGTTCTCAGGTCTTTATGTGGTCTGACATTTCTAGCCAGAGTAGCAAGCAGCAGCTGCACCACGTTGGGAGCTACACTAACAAAGATTGCTCTCCTATAGAGCTGAGCCATCAGGACAAACTTCTTAACATTCTGGCATGAAACAGAGACCTTTTCTAGGATGCCTTTACGGCCCAGACAAAGAAAAAAGAAGCTGACACCATGCAGGCTCCCTTTAAACAAGTTTGAAATACTCTGTGCCCTCTATGTTGGGCTCTCCCTCTGTAAACAATACACCTACATCTTTGATTTTCACACCTCTGATACGCCGGGCACAGCTGAAACATTGCCAGCTCAGATAACAGGTTCCACACCTCAGCATCTTGGGTTTTCTCTTTCATGTTTCCTCCAGGAGCCTTTACAATTCCGCCTTAGAACTATGATGGAGCCTCTGCCTGTGTGAGATCTGGGCAGAAGGGCAAAGGCATCCTTGTGAACTCTGCAATGAAAAGGTACCTGGCAGTTTAACTCTACTGTGATTTCATTCAGCTCCCAGCAAAAGGCATGCTATAGGCTGGAGGTGGGGCCTGACACAATCACTTTGAACATGCAATGGATAAAATATAGACACAGAAACAGGTAAAGACTTCATGGGAGGATCACCTTACCCAGAAGCCCATGACAGCATAGCAGCCTCTGGCTTTGACTGTCTCACCTGTCTGTGTAGGGTCTGAAAAGATTTAAAGGAGTCTCTTTACATTTGGCTGATGCCCAGCAGTAATTTCAGTGCATTGCTTCTGCTTGCAGTTAAGGTAACCCAACAGAGAGGGTCCCAGAAAACCTCTACATGATCATGAATACTTTCTCACTGCTACAATGTGCTTTTCAATGCTAAAAACCTACTCTGGTCCTACAAAGACTGCCTTTTTTTCATGGCTCCAGTGCTGTAGGGTTTATATACTTTAAACCAAACATTTCTGAATGAGGAGCCTTTTAGAAATGCATGGAGAAATGCATTTTAGTTCTGTTCCTAAGTTTTGGGTCTTTCTGTTCCTCTAGAAAAATAACTGGTGAATTACATGCCCAAGCTGTTCCTTGCATCCCAAGAAATACAGTTCAGACTGTTTCACGAAGCTAAAGGTATCAACACAACAGCCTTCTCACATCACTTGCAAATAAGACACAATTATGTAATTTTGAGATTTAAAGTAAACCTGGGATGAGATATTAAGTTTGCTTCCCTTAGAAATTATTTTAGGGATTTTGTAGCAAGAACTGAATATGAAGTTAGAGTGTTTTTTTTCCCTAGTATAATATTCTCCATCACTCCTGATTGTCAGATGAGTATTTTGTACATATTTCCCTGTCCAGACAGTGTCATATCCTGAGATTGTTTTAAGATGTTTTGTTGTCAGATTTTTAAGCAGAGATGTACAGAGAAAACTCTTTTTGAAAACAATACGCCAAAAATACAAAATCGATGTTTTCCTTGATTGCATGTCTACCCAGGAGAAATGTTCTAGTTCATTTACAGGCTATTAGATTCAAAGGAGAAATGACTGGATGAAATTCAGTGAGTCAGATGAAGCGATAAGTCAGAATAGATAATGCTTATGGCTTAAAATCTACTCAATAGTTTAGAAGGAAAAAACTCTAGTAATCTAGATAGATATGTAGTACACATTGTGTGTTGTTTTTCTGAAGGGAAAGAGTGACAGCTCAAGACTAGAAATACAGCCTTTCCTCAGAGATCTCTTTGGTTTATCAAACTAACAGTACAATTCTACATATTTTCAAAGGCCAAGAATTGGAGCTGAAAATTTGGGCACTGATTCATCACAGTACCTAAGAATGAGCTCAGTCTTAAAATTGCTCTAATCAAAGACAATGTTCCTGATGCAGCAGCTTGATCTTAGAAAGAAAATTTAGCACTAATGAAAAGGTGCCAGAATGAAACACATGAGGGCTGTCATTTCTTTCTGTGGAGCAAAAAATTACATTGGAAGAAGCAAAGCAAGATTTTTTGGGCCTTTCTTGCCCACCCCATCCTCACAACCCTTACCTCCATGTGTTTAAACCTAATTTTATTCCTGATGCAGGTTCTCAGTGGCAATTGTAGCTCATGCCAACAATGTGAATGCTGTATGGAACAAATTCTAAGTAATTGTATAAAAGGCAGTTGGTCCCTCTAGCCAGTCCTCTTAACCAGCCAGTTACCTGAACAGTTCAGCATCCTTTTTTCCTCTTCTTGTCAAAAAATTCACTGCTTGGACTTGTTTTCCAAGGTTCCCATATTAGCAACACCTCAGCACGATGTCTGCTATGTTTTTCTCTCACTCAGAGCATGTCAGGACACTTGTCTGACTGACAGGTTTAATTATGAGTAGCTGGAGCGTGATACAATCAAATACACAAAGGTGACAAAGAGAAATGAGACCTGGGGTGGATTATTGGAGGCCTTTAGCATCCTCATAAGCCTCCAAAGGTGTTAGGCTGTGAAAAAAAGGGGGTTTTGGGTAGAAAATTTTCAGAAGTGTCATGGTTTCTTAACCAGGGAATAGTTTTAATAAATAACAATGAGTAGTTTAACTGAGGCCTTAACTTTTATTCTGCTGCAATTCATTTGGCATTGATAAGCTTCTCATCAGCATCAGGTATCACAGTGTCTCTAAAACACTGAGAACCACCATTCTTCTTTGTGTTATGATAAGGGAAAGAACTTTGGCCGGGATTGGTTTGGAATGGGGTTTTTTTTCAGGGTGTTTTCTACAGTGTCCTACTGCACTGAAGAAGAATTCTGCAGCTTCCAGCAAGATCTTACCTGAATTTGATGAAGACATGTGCTGTCATGAGTTATCATGCACCCAGAGGACAGGACTGGGAATCACCCCACACTTCTCACAAGGGACATAGGGAAGCTGCCCCGAGTTACAGTCCCTACCCTGAAACACTGCAGAATTTCTGCAGCCTCCTCCAAAATCAGGCTGGAGACAGAAACGAGCGCCAGACCCAATTTTTCTCTCACAGCTCTCTGTCTCTGACTGTGCCTGGAAGATGTCTAGGGAAGAACATGGCATAAAAGCAAGGAATGAGTAGTTCTCCCTGAGTACTGGCCTTGTTTGGGGAAATGAGAAGTTACAGGATTTAGATGTATTTTTCCAGCATTCAAATGGGCTGATAATGTTTATACCCACGACGTTCAGGAGAAAAAGTCCCAAAATTGCCAATTCACCATTGAAAAACCACTTCCTTGTTAATAAGTTTTGAGATTTAGCTTTTGCTATTATGACTAATTTTGTGTCAGCAACAAATGTTATCATCTCACTAATTTCCCCTTCTTTTTGATCGTTTGTGAATATGATGTACAAGCTCTACAAGGACTCCTGAGTGAAAATATCAATGGCAAGCCATTTATTTACATTTGCAATAGCTTTTCAAAAATTCATTAATTGAATTGAAATTCAATAATGCTGTATTAAGCAAGGCCCTTTTATTGCTTGTTTTTTAGCTGTTCCAAAGGACGTGATGGATTTATGGTGCATGACAAAAATGTTGATTTTTCCCTTGTATATCAGAAAGTATTCCTGTTTTATTATGATGTCTGCCAGTTTTCCTGCTACAGAAAGCAGATTTACTGAGATGTATTTTCATGAAATCACTCTTAAAAACTGGCTTAACTTCCTCCTTTTTTTAATCAAAGCCTTATTGAATGCTTCAGTAAACAATTTAAACAGTTATTATCAATTTTATACATTTTTATTAATATCTCTTCTGCAGATCTTTCAACTTTTAAAATATTCTCAGATTTTTACCTGAATGTAGGACTCTCTTTTAAAGCTTTCCACAGTGAAAACTGGGCTATAGCATCAAAATTTAATTTCTTCATTTTACCCCTTCCCTCTTTTACACCTGCATAATTTTCTGTCCTGGCTGACTCTCTGCTTCACTCTTTGCTTTAATGTATTTTCAAAATTCCTATTAAGTTTTCCTGCCTTCAGCAGGTGTCTTATCAAGGATGTTACTGATGTACCTCCCTGCCATTCTGTGTGTCATGTGCTGCTTTCTGTTCTTTTTTTACATTTCTTATTTGGTCAACAGAGGGAACACAAATACCTATGTTTCCTCTGAATCCAGCCTTGTTCAACAATGGGACAAAGGAAATACACTACACTGGACTCTTGGAAGAAATCCCTTCATAGAAAAAGTAGGGAAGTTTGGGAGAAAGTTCTTTGAAGAAAAAGTAGCTTCCTTGAGGGAAACTGCTACCCTGAAATGGAACAACTCCACAGCACTCCCAGTGCTTCCAAACATTAGGAAATATAATTTTTTTAAACTGTAGGTTTAACCTTTGAGTGCAGATATTTAATACTTCATGAAATATGAGCTGCTGAGTGACGTTAGCCTAAAATGTCACCTTCTAAACTCCTGAATTAGAACTGAGTCCTTAAAGAAAGCACTCAAATGTCTCCAGTCACACTGGTTACTAAATTTCCTAGCTTTTTCCCCGAAAGGCGTTTTTTGTGGGTGGATTTTTGTGGATTTTTTGCAAAAGTATTAATTAGTCAGGCAGTTGTAGTCACTGAAACAACTTCACCTGAACACAGCAGTAGTAGAAGGAACAGACCTAAAAGCAGGGGGGAAAGGTTTGTCTTGACTCTTCAGGCTTATCACAGCAGACACTGCATGGCTCCTGTTCTACATAGTCATGTTTATTTTTCATTGCTGAATCTTCCTTTTTTCCATTTAATTTCTTTTACCTTTCAAATTTGTACTCATCCATAATGGTGGACCAAGACCAGAGATCAAAGTCAAGTGAGAAACAAATCCTGTCATCCACATCCAGGACTTGGTGAAATTCCACTCTTTTTCAGCTTCCAACATTGTGTACTCCATATCTAATAAAGTTCCAGCAGAGCACTTCATATTTCTAAAACATTTGTAAGCACTTCATTCAATTTATAAAATATATCTTAACTTAGCTGTATGTGGAATTGATAGAAATTGAAGCACTTGACATTTCAGATCACTTGGTGCTGATTAATTTATTGCACTTGGTTTCTGCCCATTTCAAAACCAGAAAATAATTATATGCACTTTTTTTTCCCAATTATACAAAACTCTTCAGATGTGTGTTCTGAGGAGTTCACAGGCCATAACCTCATTTCCAACAGGATTTGCAGAGCGGTTGCATACAAACAAAGCCTGTGCAACAAGGGCCCTCTCTTCTTTCCCCACACACTCATTCTCTCAGTTTGATGCAAATCACAGCCTGTGTGAGGTCATGGCCACCTTTCCCAGGCTGATGGATCAGCTCCTGATTGGAACACTCCATACATATCTGCCTGCTCCCACGGTCTGAGCCATCCAGGATGAACACTGGAAATGCCACTTGCAGGGACTGATGGCTGTTCTGTAATCACTGCAGAACACAGGGCGTGCTGGTAACACGGCCCATACCTCACCAGCTGATAAAGTGCTGTCTAGGACATGTCCTGGGAAACAGACAGGGGAAGGTGGCATTTGTAAAACTGCTCCTCTGGCTTAGAAGCCAGTTAAAATAATGAAGGGAAATTTAGTCCTAGCAGGCAGCTCAGCACCACACTGCCACTGACTCGTGCCCCACATCCAGGGGGATGAGGGACACAAGAGGAAGAGCGAAAATGGGAAGACTCATGGAGCATCACACGAGCTTCTACAAAGAAAATTAACCTTATCCTAGAAAAAAACCTTGTACAATATTCCCCCACCCCTTATTCTATGGCATTGGACAGTGTGGGCCCTGATGTTAATGATCAAGAAGGCCCAATTAAGATTACAGGGAGTTCAGAAGGATCACCAGCTGTTCTGATAACACTGCTGTGCTCTGACTCTTTCTACAATATCTGACAAATCCATTTGCAAACAATAAGTCCCACATTTGGGGAAACATCTGAAAAAGTTTTGCAAAGTGTTCTGCTGATGACTAGACCTGCTGACAGATTCAGTGCCTTTGAAGAAGAGTTGGAATCAGATTCCCCTCTGGTGCATTTTTGTTTTGCAGTCACAGAAGGTTCTTCCTATAGTTGAGCCTGTATGGGATGCAATAAAAATGTTTTCCGTTTCTACATGTCCCAAATAATTTCATAATAAGCAAGGAGATTGTCTGCAGCAGTGAAGTTGCAAGGTCTGTTACAAATTTAAAGCACTCTGGTTTCATCTCTTTTCTATAGTTACTTATTTTTGTCTAATATTGGCTCTTTCATTACTATATTCATATAAAATTTGTTCTTGAATCTTCATCCAAACTCACAGTTGTTGACTGCATTAAATCCAAAATGAGTAGTAGGGTCCTAAACATTTAAAACTCTTATTTTGTTCCTGGCAGTACAATGGCGTCATACACAGATTATTCACTGTTGGCTCTGATGGAAGTAAAAGGGAAAAAGAGAAAAAGAAATATTGATTTAATTTGAAAACTAATTTTACACTCTTTGAAAAGGGAAGATTTGAAAAAATGGCCTGAATTTTATAGACAATTTAAATTTGAAATAAGCACAAAATTTTTACTTTTGAAAAGCGAAGATTTTCATAAGAGTCTTGAATTTCTTCTTCAGAGTGCTTTGAATATATTGGGACTTGTTTATTTTCTCTAGAGGACCTATTCCCTAAACTGCAAAGGAAAAGCAAATTATAAATATTCATCTTCTCTATTACTCATATAAACAATAGGTGAATCTCTGTCCAATTAATTTTTTTTTAAGCAAATCTTCCCCAAAAGGGCAAGGAACTCTTATTCCAAGACACAGGTGCAGAGCGTTAAAACTGCGAGATGCAAGTACTGACAGAAGAAGAAACTGGTTAAAACTTAAGTTTATTACTTGCCTCCTATGATACAGCATAAATCAATCTTTCTAAAATACAAGCAGAAAAGAATGCCTTGAGAAAGCAAACTGTGTTTACAAAACAGGGGCTCTTGGCTTCTCCTCCAAGCGTTGCTAGCACTTGCTGCTCTCGTTTTTGCCGCGCACAAATCCGCGCAGGACTTTCCGTAATGCGCCCGTGTCCCGGGGGCTGTCCTGGCAGCCAGCTTCCCCCGGAACCCGCTCATCCATGCTGCTCCCCTTCTGCTCGGCCTGATGCTTCCCAGCGCTGCTGGCAGCCAGCCCCAGGCCAGCTGAGCCCCCAGCACAGATTTACGTGGCACTGGGCGAGCTGGGGCTCCTGGAGCCGCTCGCCGCAGCTGCTCTGGCATCTGCTCTCCTGAGCCACATGGTGCAAGTGCTCAGTGCTTCCCACTGGCGAGCTTTATCCAGCCCCGGCTATCCAAATGGTTAATTGCTCCTTTTAATCATCCCAAAAGGAAAATATTTAGCTTATCCTTTGGCTTTTCTGAGGTCATTTTCTTAGCAGCAATGATGAATATATTCCAGTGGAATACAATTGCAGTGAAGTCTCATGGACAACTTTAAAAATATCATATCTTTCGTCATAGAAAGTTAATTCAGATACACCATCAAAATGTTTGCTTTATATCTAAGACTCCTAATAGCAACATCCTGCAACAAACTAAGGAATATCTCAGCAATATGGTTGAGAGGAAGAGCATTCACCACTGCTAATTTGGTTGATAGGGAATTTACTTGCAGCTTACTTTACTTGGCAGCTTGATGAACAATCCAAAAGAGTTTCCAGTTTTTTTATCTTTATCCTTATTTAATTAATTTATCTATCTTTACATATTTTCTTCCTTTATCTATTTTTTGGTGCTACTGTAAATTAAGACTATCAGTGCTCCATGTAGTGAATTTGAGGATTTAAGCACTTTGAGGTGCCTATGCAGTTAATTGTGCATCACCTAAGTATGATACACCCTAGTAATCCTCCGATACTAATTATACTGTGAAATCCCCCCAGTGACTAGTCCTCTCCTGGTGTCCTATGAACAATAAGGCTTGATAAAACCCTTGTAAAGTAGATTTCATTTCAACTTTTAAATAGTAATATAAAGTGAACTGCAAAGAGATCAAGTTTCTTGCTCAGTGCTGTGCTGTGAATCAATGATGGACTCTGAAATGTACTCAAAATGACCTACAGCATGTTCCTTTCCATTAACTGTCAGACTGTATTTTCTCAGATACTGAATTATGAGATGCACAGGTCTTGTCTTTTCCACTATGGAATACAAACGATCAGTAATTGGAGTTAGGCAGACATTTTTATTTTTGCTTTATGAGGCTCTGTAATGTTTCACAATTAGGCAATTTCCTGATAGGAAAGTTCTGCTTCTTATGGTTTTGTAAAGGTTTAGAGCATCATGGAGCATGGGCTTATTCTATTGTTTTAGCTCTTATTTTCGTGAAAAAAACCACAAAAATGAAAAACCAAAAAAACCCCAAAATACCCCCAAAAACACCAACCCAACACAAACCAAACCAAACTAAACAATGACAACAAAAAAACCCCCCACAAAAACAAACAAACAAAAAAACCCCAAAAAGGAAACAAACTCACAGACACACAAAAAGGCAAAATTTTGAGCTTGGGCTCATTTGTTTTGCCTCTGTACTTTAAAGATCTGGACTGGAAGATGGAAATTGAAATCTTCAAACATGTTCTTTTTCAAAGGTAGCAATTATGAACAAATTGGTTTGAGAAAGGAAGAGAGAATAGCCATTCATTATAAGTATTTCAGAAGGAGAAACTGCTCCCCAGAAAGAGATGTAGGCAATTGTTTATTTCTTTCAGTCATTGTTAATAAAATGGAAGTACTGTTTTACAAAACTGTGGGAGAAGTTCTGTCAGAAGTCTCTCTTCAGTTGAGCCATCAATATAATGTATTCAATTTTTCGTTCCCGTCTCATTCTTTTCTTCCACTAGCGTCAGTGCTATTTTTAGATCCAGACTGCCATGGTGTGGTGTTTGTGTCTGGGGCAGAGTTAATTTTCTTCACAGTAGCTACTGCAGACTAAGTTTTGGATTTGTGCTGGAAACATGGTTTATACTACAAAAGCATGGAAAGCTATTGCTGGGCTGGGCTTACCCAGGGTCAGGGCTTTTTCTGCCTCTGCCCTGTGCACGAGTGGGCTGGGGGTGTAAAGAAAGCTGTGAGGAGGCAGAGACAGGAGAGTTGATCCTGACTGGCCCAAGGGATACTCCAGCCCATGTGCTGTCATGTTCACCAGGCAAAGCTGGGGTAGAAGGAGGAAGTGGGGAGGTGTTTGCAGTGATGGTGTTTGTCTTCCCCAGTCACTGTTATGTGTGATGGCACCCTGCTTTCCTGGGGATGGCCGAACTCCTGCCTGCCCACGGGAAATGGGGAATGGATTCCTTCTTTTGCTTTGCTTGTGTATGTGGCTTTTGCTGTACCTGTTAAACTGCCCTTACCTCAGTCCACAAGTTATTTCACTTTTACTCTTCTGATTCCATCTCCCATGCCAGCAGGGGAAGTGAGTGAGCAGCTGCGTGGGGCTTAATTGCCATCTGGGGTTAAACCAAGACACTCAGCAAGCACTTCCTGTCAGGGAAAGAGCTGCTACAAAATGAGGTGCAAAATCTAGAGCTGTCTCAGCAAAGAACTGCACACTCTAGTCCTATGATGGTGTCAAATCCCTTCCCCTCATTCTGATCAAGCAAAATAGTGGGAAAAAAACCTTAGCACTGAAGCCCTTCAGCATCTTTACTGTTTGTTTCATATCCTTTGACGATATTTGTCAACCAACTTCTGTTACACAATGTAACAAAGAGTAGCAACCCTGTGCTGGTTTGCACAGCAAACTTAATCTGCCTTGCAGCTCCAGTGCCTGCGACCTGGAATTCAAAAGCTCTTTATGTGCCTGCCATTTGATATCTCCTGATATTTCCCAGCTCACTGACAGCTTTATCAGACCTCCAACACACTGGTGACTTCCAATCACTATGAGAAGCATGTTCAACACATCTGGAAACAGCACTGGGATGATTCCCAGGTACATTCTCACTAGATGATGCCTGTCCTTCACCACAAGTGCTGTCTCTTGGTGTTTGCCAGCCCTTCCCCTGGGCGAGAGGTGTGTGGATCAGTTTATGCATGCTCAGCATCCTGTCTCAGTATTTTATCACTTTATTATTCACAGGCAGTGAACCTCAGTGAGCAAGTTCAGTCTTTCCCACAGGATGCATGATGCATTTGGGTATAACATGGAATCCTAGATATTTCCCACATACACTCACTCAGTGTGAAAGCCCCTTTAAGGCAATCTTGTATTGGTATTAAGGAAGTTTAATACATTAAAAAAAACACAAACAAAACCCCTGAATTTGAACTGAGAGTTTTAGAAAGAAAAACAGGCTTCTGAGAATTGAATAACTGTTTTTCAAAAGGCTTTAGACACTTAGGACTTCAAATCGCCCTGATTTGCAATGAATATTAGGTTTTCACAGGTTGTGGATGATTTTAAAAATTAAAATAATGTCCCAAATTACTGGGTCACTTTCATAAAGTTTTCACTAAATCACTGTGCTAAACACTCTTCACAAATCAGACCAGGATTATGTTTTACATGCTTGCTTCTCTTTGACAAGAAAAAGATTTCACCTTTCTTCTCACTGCAATAATCATAATGTGTTAATAAAACTTAAAGGGTTACAGGCTTTTATGTTCATAATCAGCCTATGGTTTATGTGAATTACAAAGCAGAAAAGTGCTGTTAGCAATTCAGGTCACTGAACCTCCATAATTATCCTTTGCAACATTTTAAACTAATATTAAAGCAAGTAATCTAGCCTTAATAAAAGAAAGATTATGAATGTTGTAATACATGAATTACTGAGAATAACTATTCCAGCCAAGATAAAATGGAGAGTAGTGAAAATCATCCCCTTATTCTACTTCTATCAGTTAAGTCAGCTTAGATCAAATTAAGTGATTTTAAGCTTTGATCAAAGATTTGTTTAAGATATACATTTTGCTGAAATATTAACAAAAGCCCATCTAGTCTTTCAAGTTGGATAACACAGAAAGCATTACAAACAATGAGGATTTCACACATTATCCCTGTGTAGCTCTGGGGCAAACAGGGCAGCCCTTCTGCTGATCAGCATCTAACACAGCATTTAGACTTCTCAGTCACACTGGTACCCCTGACCAAAATCTCAGTGGTCTGTAACAGGAAACATAAGATTTGCCAGTGTTGTTAACATGGCAAAGCAAAAACTCAGCAAAACCAGACCTTTCTGATCCCAAAATTAGGTTACTTATTTGCAGCCAAATCCTACAACTTTTGTGCATTTTTCCATGTAATATATAAGTTTCACAGTCTTCCTGGAAGAAACTCTGCTACCCAGCAATGGCCAGTAACTGCTTGTGCCTCAGTTTGCCTATCTGGAAAATTAATATTAGTAACACCTGTTTTCCAGGTCTGACTTTATTAAAGATTTTATAATACAGATCTTGAGATGCAGAGGGTCAAATAAGCAATAGATATTATAGCACTTTTCCTCTTCTGCCATTTATTTAGGCTTTCTGATAGCAGATACCCAAAAAGGGCAAGTAGGCAGAGCAAAACAGAACAGTCAAGATGAGCCACACAAAGTCACACAAAGAAGGCAGGTCTGAAATAATAAATCTCTAACATACCTAAGGTAAAGACTTAGGCATGGAGTTACTTTTTTTAAAATCAGAACTTTCCATGCTCAAATTTTTCCCTGCCATACAGTCCTGCCTGTGGCTCTTGCCTGGATATCACAATTGTAACCCTGTGCCTCTGTGGCCACGCTGCTTTCAGTGTTGGCACCTTCCCTACAACCTCATGGCCCAAGGCAACACCAACACCTGCCTCCCTGGGTACCTCAGCTCTGCCAACTAAGTTCAAGTGACACTGGGTTTTCTCCGCTCAAATAAACATTTGTGTGAGCCCTTGCTGGAAACTGCATAACAGGGAAATGATCTTGCCAGACAGCAGAGAATGGTTTGGATCTTTTTTGTGATTTTCCATTAGTATTCATATATTTTTGCCTTTCACCTGAATGCCATGCTTTGACATATCCAGATGAACACTGGCAGCCGGTGCCCTGCTTCATCCCCACACCCAGCAAGGCGATGTTCTCAAGTGCAAGGCATAAAGCTCCTGCCAGCTTAAGGACACAGATCTCTGTCTGACTGAAATGTCAGATACTATATTGGAAAGGTAGCAGATTGTGATGATAATGAAGTGCTGCAGCCTGTCGCTATGTTACCAACCACTCTGAACTGACATGTCAGAAGGAACAGCAAGGAAAATGCCCAGAATCCCTGTTTGGATCCCCATCCCACGTCTACTACCTACTGAACTATTTTAAATATTTACAGATACAGCCAGCATGTTTTATAAACAAAGTCTAAAATGATAAATAGATAAATATGTTACCCCAGTGAGCCTGCTGCCTAAAATCATCCTCCTACCTCTCCAGTTTGCCTCAGACTGCATGCTTCACTTTTCACAGAGGAGCATAGATTAGGGAATAGGCAATTCTCTGCCCATTCTCTGTCCCTTAAACAGGCCAAACTCACCCCGCCCCAGCACTGTGCTTAAAAGTAGACTGAAAAAGGAGACTGAAAAGTTCTTCTACTGGCTGGGGACAATGTAAGAGCTGTGGATGCTCTTCAGAATCGGGATATTCTCAGGGAGGGATATTCTCCATCACTCAGCCTGAAGATTTTAGCTATTATTGCCTTATTTATTCAGTGTTAGCATCACTGTCCTGGGCAATGAGGTGGATAATAACACTGGCTGCAGCTGGCCTGGGGGAGTGGGGGCAGAAGGAAGGAGGCTGATGTACAAGGGCACAGCCAACCCCTTGCTTTCATGCTGCAGAGCAGCACTGAGCTCCCAGCAAGCTTAATTCCTTCCCTTTCCTCAGCAAGCCCACCTACTGTGCAAAGCAGAAAACACTTCCAACCAAACTGCTTCTGCTCCCATGGAAATTTTGCATAAATAAAGAGAACAAAGCAGAGTCCTTATCGCGATGCCAGGGATGCACTGTGACTTGCCTGGTGATTTTGATATGAGATGGTTCTTCATCACAGGCCATGTTTGCTGAGGAGAGATTGTGTTGGGAAGAGCACCACACTGGGATGTGTCTCTGTCTGTGCTCGTGGGTGCCAATGCTCTTTTTAAAACTCTCTCCTAAGTCAAGCAAAAGAACTGCTTGGAGTCGCTTTTTTTCTCCTGCCCACTACACAGAAATGGAATTCTTGATTATTTTACGAGCTGTGGCTGAATTTTATGTTCATATAACGGTAGGTTTTCCTAACACTATGTAAAGTGATCCGTTCTTTTAAAACCTACAACATTTACATTAGAAATAGGTTCATTTTCTCCTAAAAGATCTAACGTATCATTATCCTAATTCAGCAGCAAAATATTTTAAACTGGTTTTGGGTGAAAGTAAATTTGTGCTAAAAATACACAGCAGATAGATTTTTCAAGAGCCAAGAACACAATTATGGAAGTGAAAATCACACCCAAATAGCAGTGGCTGACAGATATAAAACTCCAATAAAGAATTTTTTTCTTGATGATATGAAGGTAATCATCGCAAGAAGAGTGTCTGGATTTGTGCAGAGTACAGCCCCAGAGCTCCAGGTACCAGATGAAATGAAGGAAACAATATACTATTATGTGCTGCTACTTGACACGGTGCTCCATAGGTAATGGGAAACAGAATGTATAAAAAAGAAGACAAACAAAATTCCAGCTCTTTCTGGGTGTGTTTGAAAACAAATTGCTCAGGGCATAACTGAAGCTGTGTACACCTAGGAGGGTCCTGCTACTGTCCCTCTCCTCCTGGTGTTAAGGGCACATGGTGGCAACTGCTGTACAAAAAAGGACAGGAAAATAGGCATTTCACCAAATTTCTGATTAGCAGTGCACGAAAGCTTAATGGCCTACCACACTTGATCAATTCTATTTACTTTTGCCCTCACTTCTCATTGCTCCTGCCATGCAACTCAGAGGAAAATTGTAGCCAATGCAAGGCCACACTAATATCTTACAGGTGTTGTATTTACTCCTCTCTCAGCTTCATTTTCTGTTCCTCCTCCGTGCACCCACACTCGTGAATGGGCAGAATCCAGACGTACCTGAGACAATTATCTGAGAAAACATCTTATTCTTCAGGCTCTACTTAGCAACAGCTGCCATCAACCTATTTGAATAGAGTAATTTTACAGAGAAAGGAAAGAGAGAGACTGTCAGAACCAACTCCAGTGCTCTGCAGCTGCTCTACAGCAGCTTCCAGTGGTTCTGTAAAAGGCTGGGTTTTGGCAGAACAGGACAGGGCTTCAGGGGAATGTGTGTGCTTTCTTAGACTAATACTAAAGACAGGGAACTGTTAGCCCAAAAAGCCATGGGATATCCATCGTTCGAGGTTTTCCAGATGTCTGCCAGGTATATTTTAGGCATAAGGTGACAATATGAGCCTGATGATTAAATGAGGTCCCTTCCAGCCCTATTTTGTATGACTGTATAATTCTGACACATATTTTAATATATTTCCTGCTTCCTACGAAAGAGGAAATGCTGCTATGCAGTTTCTTTAACAATATTTGATGGTATAACTTTATTGGGAGCAAGGTCCCAGGAGTGCAAGATGTCAGGTGCACTCACTCAAATATAATTAATAAAACAGGTTTTTTTTCTCCTCTATTAATTCCACTTAGCCCTTACTTCCCATCCTGCAGACAGATTCCTGATTAACATAATTGGACTGGAGAGTTTTGTTTTCCCCTTTTTGGTAGAAAGTTTTGTTGTTTTTTCCCCCCCATGGGAATTCAGCTCATGAGCTCAACAACATCAGTCTGGTAGATGGAAATGTGCCTTTTAACTTTGTCTTAAGAGAAAAAAATCTAAAGGAAAAATGTGGAAGAAAAACAACTCTAAATGAAAAGTGCAAGATAACTACTACTCCATCNGCCTGGTAGATTGAAATGTGCCTTTTAACTTTGTCTTAAGAGAAAAAAATCTAAAGGAAAAATGTGGAAGAAAAACAACTCTAAATGAAAAGTGCAAGATAACTACTACTCTGTCGGATCATTGCCAGAACACAGTCAATGTCTGTCTGCATCAGCAAGACTTGTAACGAAATAAATTCTCGGGGCTGTCAGACAGTTTGTTGTAATGAGAAGTCTTCTGTGGTCAAGGCTCTTGACTCTAGTTGTTTTTATCCATTTACTGGCAGGGTGTGTTTTATAGATGAACCATTATTGGCAGGTGGCAGGCAGGCACATGGGCACTGAGGTGGACACCCAGGAGCCTCAGTAAATTGTGAAACATCCATAAGACCAAATGAAACATCGTCTAAGTAAATTTTGGCCATAGGGAAATCTGGTAAAACACCAGTCTCTCACATGCAAAGGCTTGACAAACACTTTGTACACAGGAGCTGATACCTTTATGTTCTCTGTTTTTCTGAGCCTGAGATATCCTCTGCATTATTACAATTCCTGGTGGCATTCTGAGTTAGCAGCAAAAGAGAAGAAGCCTCATGGATGTATCCACATTTCCACATTTGTCTTTATGCTGGGAAAGTAACAGAATTAATTTTCTAGCTCATAATCAATAACTGCAACACTACAGAGGGAGAAAGCATTTAAATGACTATGTAAATGTAATTTCATAAATGCAATATCTTTTAGATATCAACTTACATGGTGTGCTTTAACTTCATGATGATGGTGCAGAGGATAGAGGCATCTGTGAACCTTTCCCACCTGTGCTCTGCACAGAGACTTTGTTCTTTTCTAGTTCTCAGAAGTGCAGCTCTTACTCTACGTAAGAAAGAGGAGAACATTCCTTGGTGTTTTTAGCTTCTCTAGTGCTTCCTTGACTGGCTTGCTTCTCTTGAGGTATAAGAAAAATTTCACTTATATGATTAAAATTTGTCTGTCTCTTCCCTCTGCTTTTGAGGCATCCAAAACATATACCAGGGAGGAACATTACAGAGAGTTACAAAGAGATAAAATGGAGAGGGAATCAAACAGATCCAAAGATGGCATGGATGAGTGAGAAAAGCTGGTCCATTTAAGTTGCTGGTAATACCCTCATATATCTCTCTCTGGAGCTAGAATTTTTCTCCTGGATTTTCTGGGTTGAAAACACAATATTTAGATCCAAACTCTTTTGTGTTGGCCACTGGATGATAATAAGCCCACTGAGGTGGATTGCAGACAGACAGTGAGCATGCAAGGTATTGGTTCAGAATGGAAATGAAGAGGCATTTTTTGTCTTGAGAGTACAGACGAGCAAATTGCAATGAAATGAGCTGGAATTTAGCAGATCCCTAAGGAAAACAGCCTGCCAAGGGTGGCAAACTGAGTGGCTTGAAGTAGGCTCAGCCCCTTACTGCCAAGCTTGTATCCATACCCAACGCCAGACTCAGCCACGTGCTGCAAAAGGAAGAATACCACCTCTACCACCAGGAAGACACAAACGTAAATGGTTGAAAGCCCCCAGTCCTCCTCTGACAGCCCAATGGTGGCTTTAGAAATCACAGTTTCTGGTGATCTAAGTAAGTAGTATCCCCAGTAGATATTAGGACCAAGTGTACCCTCTGAGCATTTCATTTTGGAGCACTGGCACAGGTTGCCCAGAGCAGCTGCAGGTGCCCCACCCCTGGAAGTGTTTAAGGCCAGGTTGGATGCAGCCCTGAGCAACCTGTTCTAGTGAAAGGTGGCCCTGCCCATGGCAAGGGAGGGTTGGAATTAGATGACTTTTAGGGTCTCTTCCAACCCAAACCATTCCATGATTTTATGATCTTTCATCATAAAATCATCTCAAAAATTTCTTAAAGATTAACAGAAATCTCTTCAAGGAAAAAATAAGTTTCTGAGAAGTTACACTGAGACTAACACCCACAGTAATATGGAACAGTTATACTACAATTTCTTACAAAAACGTAAACAAATATACAAAGAAATTGAAAAAAATGGGATTTCAAGTAGAAGTACTCCTATCAAATTTCTAATCAGTTCTGATTCTTAAAATAAACAAGGACCAGCACAGGATCATACCAAGTTAAGTACATGGCAAATATAACAGGGAAAATAAAAAAAATCTGATTTATTTCTCCTCGTGGCTTGTGTTCTATACTTGCTAAGTTATTATTTTTTTATAATAGCCAATATGACTTTAATTTTCAGGGCCTGTGATAAGGCAAACATACCTTTTAAAATATAAGGCAAACGTACCTTTAAAAAAATAAAAATAGATGCCATTGTTCCCTTGGGACAATTTTAGGCAGGATAACTTCAGTTTGCTTAAGTGGGTTCACTGAAAGGATAAATTGCAACATTTACAAAAGTAGCCATTGTACCCAAAGGCTGGTGCTGTCCTCTACTATACTGAAGTATTTTGTAAAATCATGATGAACAGTAATCAAATATTATCATAAAAACTATACAAGTTGCATGTTTGTTTATCAAAAAGAGTCTATTTCAGATCCTACCAGAATCTTGGCAGAAACACTGCTAGAGCCATTTAGAAGCACATAAACAAATTAGTAATTTGGAAGACAAGCTCAGATCAATACATGTTAGATCAGAAGGGTCTCTTAAAAAAAAAAAAAATAGGTGGAAGGCACAACAGAGATGGGTCTCTTAATGGATTGCAAAGGTGAAAGTGATTAGAGGTAAGATTATTCTGCACTCTGATAAGATGTGCTCTATGCCTTCCTGACAAGGTGATTACTAGTATGGGATAGTACAGAATTATACTTACAGTTATTTCTAGAATATCTTTTAGTATAAGAGCTTGTGTATAGATATGTGAGCATCTACATGCCAAATATCACCCCCCACACACCTTAAATAAGATTATGTTGCAGAAAATGTTGGATTCAGTCTACAGATTCCTGGATTGTATTCTCTGTGGTACTGTCAGGGAGATGGGTGACCTCGCATCAAACTCTGTTACCTCTCTATACCTCAATTTCCCCATTTGCAAAACGATGCCAATCACACTGACTTAGTCATGGACTGTACTGAGATCTGCTGACAAAAAATATTTCATGTTAATGGACTGAAAATCACTTACAGCTATTTCTCACTAGCGTGAGTTAGTTGAAATAATAGCCATGAGTTCGATTTCACTGTGTCAGTGTCAGGGTTTTGCCTCCTACTCAGCAGGCTGCTTTTCACTGAATTCTCTTCTCTTTCTTATGGCATTGTGTTATAATTTAGGAGTTTTACCAGGTCACAGCACTTGCACAGAGAACACAGAAAGATTTCATTACCCCAAAGAACCCTACCCATAATGGAAGTTTCCAGTGCATTTGTGTCAGCTACATTTGTACCCTTTACATTTTTGCTTTTGCCACAACATTTCCAATATTGCAAATTTTCATGCCATTACTGTTTATCCCTGTGAGTCTCAGAAACACAAGGGGAATGAAGAAAGAAGAGAAAGTCTCCCTCTGGATATAAGAACCTGTTCACTAATCCATTTTCACACTCCCAGTATAGCAGGCCCTGAACAGCTACCTGCCTGGTTGGCCTCATGATCTTCATGTCCATCAAAAGCTTTATTGGATGGTTATTTGGCACCTTTCAAAATGTTTCTATACACCTCTCTCAAAGCAAAAAAGAATCTGAATAACACCTGACAGCCTACATAAGCACAGTCTGTAGACACAAAAACATTTTCATATTCTGCTACTAACAACACAACAGCCAATAACTTTTCTTATTTGCAAGATATGGAATGGAAAAAGAGTGAGATGAGAACACATGTGTGAAAAGGACCTTCTTTCCAATACATAATTTTCCAAAGACTTTAAGATTTTGCAGCTTTTGCACTCATTTCATCCCATTATTTTACCAGAGAATCAAAGAAACTGGACATAGATTGTTTTTCTGTTCAGGATGAGATTTGTGGGTCCCTCAGAATAGTTTTTCCTGCTTCCACTCTAAGTGCAATGTTACAAGGGTTTACTGGAAGAAAGAAGTGAAGGACCATGAAAAGAAAAAATTGCATGACAGCATTATTGTCCTCTGTGAAAAGAAAGTATTGTAGTAGCACCTTGCAATGTTGTATGTAGTTTATTGTTTTTCTTTGAAGAAACATATTCAAATACTAGGGAAGAACATGCTTATTTTACCTTGTCTGCAGCCTGGGTTTTGCAGCAGAGACTCGTCTTGGAGTTTCTGAGCTTTAGGCTTTAACCTTTGCCAAGGAGTAAAGGAGGTAGAAACAGAGGTAGAAATGTCAGAGCAAACTCTCTGGGATCCTTAGGCCGAGGGCATGGAGATAATGATGGGGAAAAAATGCTTAACTGGTATTAAAGTCAAGGATAATTTATGAACAGCAACAAAATTGTTTCTCCAAATAAAACTTACTTGCATAATTCAATTCTTTTTCTTCTGTTTCCATGGGCCTTTTCATGTGAGGTGGAATGGGGCTTCGAAAATCATTTAGCTTGTCCTGAGGTATTCACCTCATAAATAATATACTGCATGCAAAATAATTATACAGTACACAAAAAATCTAGGGAGTACTAGGATTGAGGAGACCATTTCACTTGTGCTTCTTCCCTTTGTGCAGTTCTGCACAAAGTCCCTTAAGCTTTCATTTCATGCTTATAGCTGGTTTTCTCAGCAGGCGTCCTTCCTCACACGAAGAAGCCTCAAGCCTCTCTGGAGACTGTGTTTAAGCATTCCTGCCTGAGGTCCAGGCCATCAGCTCAATAGACCATTCCAAATGATCTTGTTTTATGTGTTGCTGCACATCAAGAGCCTTGCCAGGGCCACGTGGCATGACACAGCTATGCTTTTCCGACTGTTTTAGACAGGAGGAAATTGAAACTTTTGAAACACCAAAATAAGATTTTGAAATGAAAAACAAAGATACACATCCAGTAAAAGCTAAATAAGAGGACAGTGTCTAGTGAGGCCTCATTGACTCCAGGGTATACTGGCGCAAAGGGCTCTGATTGCTAAAACAGCTCAGAAGAGGCACTTCATACAGTGCACCCTGTAACACACTGAAGAGTGTTTTTCCTCTCTATAACTGCTCCTTACCAAGGTTTCTCTGCTAGCACAGGTCTGTTGCTCAGGGATCACACCTCCTCATATCCCTGAGCAATGCCAGCACAAATTTTTACTGTAGGAGCTCATCTGATATCAGGCCTGTTAGGGGCCAGTTCAAGACGTCATGAAGGGAGAGCAGTTTGATTCCCTTTCTCCTTTTATATCTTTAAGATATGGCAGAGCATTGTGCAAAATTCCCTGAGTACAGAATCAGCTGCCGCTACAGCTTAACACTTTCATTCTTTCTTTGTTTTTTTTTTTTTTTTACTTTAAGGTTTGACATAATTATTTTCATGCCTCAGCAGATGTAGCTATAATAATTAGAGGCAGCTACTGGAATGAGCTGCAAGGATAATTGCCTGGGCACCCTGTGTACAGAGACAGGTGAGAGGTACCATTAAGTTTTCTTAGGCTGTGCCTGCTAGAGGTTGTTGTGCCCTATGGTGCTGCTGCAGCTTTGAGCTCCTGGACTCCCAGACTTGGTCTAACCTCTTTTGATCTGCATGCTGTGATTTTCTTTCCCTTGAAATCCACCTGAGAACAATAAGAGAAAGAGCAGTTCTTGCATTAACTGAGGAGTGTTCCCAATTCCAGAGTTACCATATGAAAACATCAAAAAGGAGATGATCCGTGAGTTTCTTTCTCACCATAAAACTAAAATTGTCTTTGCTTTTTGCCAGAAGATACCTGCAGTTTTCTGTTCATTACAGACAGTTGGTATGTGCTAAAAAGTGGCAGAGGTATATATCTAGCCAGCTTTCTTCTTGAACGTTAAGTGGTTCTATGTACATGTATATACCTTTGGAAATAAGGGATAAGAAGGGGAAAAGAATATTATCTTTCTGGTTTTACTAAACAGTTTGCTAAGCAGAATCAATAACCTCAAACCTGTGGGCTTCCACAGAATCTCACCCTCATATATAGAGTGAATTTTTATGAAGCTTTTGACCCTTTTGTGCATATTAAACAAAAAGGGTATGGAAAACTGTCCTTAGGTTATGTAACAGGTGAACAGGGAATCGATACAAATATTTGCTAGAATGTTACAAATTAGCCACTGTTTCTTCCTGCAATTTCATTCAAGCCCTTGGAAATGTTTCCCTTTACTATAACAGGGAAATATCTGAATAGCTGAGGGTTAAATTTACACTGCATAGTGGGTTAAGTTAAATTCTCAGTGGAGAAGGAATGGTTACTAAGGCAACAGGAGCATGCATTTGATACCTTTTATTCAAGTCTGTAACCTCATGTTCATTACCTATCACATTGTTTTTTAATATTCACTCTAAAATGGAAGTTGCCAGAACCACCCTACTTTGACCTAAGTAGCAAGACATGAGCTACTGTGAAAAGAAATTGCAACTACTATCAGTGTATTAGGATACTTCTTGAGAAGTAGAGATCTTTTTATCTGAAGAACAAGTTTTGCTTCCATGGAATAAGAAATATCAAAAAAGCATTTGTAAACACAATTCTGAAGGAGTTCTGCACTGGGAAACAGCAGGACTTATTGTGATCTCCTGAAAAAAACCCTGTGAAATTAGCAAAACAAGAAAGGATTGAAACACCCACTAGCCCTTAGGAGATATTGAGATACTGAGATACTGAGATACAGGCCAGAACTGCCTGCAGGAGAAGATTAAGGGCATCTGGCTGTATGTATTGGTGAAAAACATGAGCAGTATGAAATGTTTGAGGTGAAAGTGCAGCACTCATGCCTCTACATTTTTCACATGTGATAAATGAGAATAATACATTCATTATGAGAATATATTATCAGAATGAGAGAGTATATGCTATTTTGGTCTATGGTAGTTCACAGAGGTCAGGAATATAATGATAAGAACTTGCAAGATCTAGTACACATTGTACAATACAATAGCACTTCACAAAGCTCTTAGGACACCTTTGCGTAGCCTCCTATGAGATTATAGAATCAAACACATGTGGCAGCTTACTCAAAACTCTCCCATTCAGAAATTAAATGTCAACAGAAACCCATGCTTTACAATGAGCAAAAAATATATATACTTTTAAAATGCTTCCTTGGGCAGGAAAATTCTTTCCCTTCATAACCATCAGATCGTGTTATTTCATTTAATTTAGAATTTTACACCACACTAATATAAATATGCAATATTATACAAAGTGTACATGACACACATGAACACGATGTTTTATTTTAATAGCATATACATTTGACAGTGCAATTAACAATGTCTTGCTTTCTTGACACACTACCAGGAAGAAGTCACGATCAGCTGGATGATCTCAGTTTTCTACTTCAGTAACCTTTCAGAAGGCAAGTCATTACACTAGTCCTTTTGTAAATTAGGGCTTAAGTCCCCAGTGCTTTCCATAATTTGAAATTAGGCCTCTATCACATTTCCTCATTCACAGAATTTACACCTATGCAGCCTCAATGTTCCCAAGTATAACAGAGACATATCTATCACCCAAACAAAAGGATTATGCTATTGAAGTAAAGGTTCTCATTGTTTGCATCTAAATGAGCCTATGAAAGAGGGAGCACTCAGTTACTGAAACAGAAGGAAATTGCCTGTTCTTAAATACATATTGCAGACAAGTACAAAACACATCTTTGAGTTTACATTCATCAATCTGGTAAATTTTTTTTTTTTTCTCAAGCTAAAATCTCACATCCTATAATATCCTTCACCTTAGCTGTATGAAATCACAGTGATTCGTATGTTCCCTATAACACCACATTGGCTTAAACAGAAGAATCATTCAAATGATTCAAAAAATCATTGCGTCAAGAACTATGTACATAGCTTGAGTTCCAGAATTCTTCTTTTGCTTTTATTGCATTCTTGTAAATTTTCCTTTCTGTAAGGGCAGCTGTCACATGGAGCATGGGTATTAGTACCATTTGAAACTCTAAATCCTTGTTGGGCTTCTTTAAACTACTTAGCCCAAACCGCAAAGCCAGGAGAAGGCTTGAGGTGCTCTGGAGCTGTAATTCCTCAAGAGAAGCACACTGAGGCTCCCAGGAACAGCACTCAGGGGCAGGGCTGCCAAAGAGCATTCACAGAACTTGTGCTTCACAGATTTACTTTAATGGCTTGTCTTGCACAGTGATGGAAACTTGGGAAGTGGCAGCACAAAATTTCTTGGTAATTTGGTAACTGGGAATGTTTGAACTCCGCTTGCCAGTGAGTCTGACAGTCATCAAAGGAAACCAGAAAGTCAGTGAATACCAAATAACTATGATCAAGTAAGTGGGGTTTCTCAATTCTATGTTATGTGTGCAGTTTATTATTTGCACTGAAGAATAAATGGAAATATGAATATGGCGCAGCAGAAAGCACCAGTGTGGATTTTCTTGTGTCAGATATTTATTGAATATTTAGAGCCACAGTCCTGCAAAGGCATGACATCTGTGACTTGTCCCATGAAGTCACCTGAACTTCTCACTGCATACCTGGAAGTCTCTTCCAGACAAGAGTCCTGGAACATTTTTTAAAAAACATCTCTTGTTTCTGACATTACTAATGTGAGGAGAACAGGTCACCCTTCAATTGATCTCTATATTAATTCAGGTTATTTTAATTAACTGAAGAAATGATGTTTAAGAAAATAACACCAGGCAGTTCAAGGGGTTGGGCTTCTTTGGGGGGACAGTTTTGTTTTGTTTTGTTTTCATAAAAAGCAGAACAAACAACCTCATTATAGACATAGAAGAGTTAATTAAAATCTAGACAGATAATCTTATTCTTTTTGAAGGGCTGCTTTTTAAATTGCAACACCACAATTAGATTATTCCACCAAGTTTAACGAAGTGGGTCAGTTAAACCAATGTCTTTCTGTCCCTTATGAAATCTACTGAAAAACTTGAGTGACTTTTGGAAGGAAAAAAGTATTTGAAACAATTTTTAATTAATATTGCCTAATTCTGGAATAAAAAGATTGAAAGATGTTGGTAATATTTTTGATAATTTGAAAATATTTCTTATACCGTTACTTGAGAAAAGAGCACCATCTACTGATCATCAATCTCAAATTCCTCTATGATGCTTCCCTTGTTTTACTTGTGTACAACATCATAAACTTTACCCCAGCAGCTCTGGATGACTCTTGAACATGTGTGAAAGAAATCTCGTGTATCTTCAGCCATCAGCCAATACCACTGCGATGCTTTATTGTTTTCGTAGCCAGCAACAGAACCTTAGCAGCAGAAAGCAAGCTCAGCTTCAGACCCAAGGCACCAAGGCCCCCAGGGAGGTTTCTCCCACCTCTGTCTCACAACCCAAGGGTGATAGACAAGGCAGCCTGTACAGCCTGCTGGTGCACTCATGGCCTTAACTGCAGCAAGAAAGCTTAGCTATAAATAGGTTTTCTTTGCTCATTTTCCTGCACATTTGATAGGGTTTGAGTTCTTAAGAAGCTCTAGTACTGTTCTGAGAAACAATTTGAGAAAATTGGTGTTCTGGTGATTGCTGTCATCCTATGAGTGATGGGACTATTTCCCCAGCGTCTCACATCTGATGTGATTGTGATGATTGTCTCTAAACCAGAATGTGAGGAACTGACCCAGGAGCTCCCACAGCTGCATGCACAGCTACAGCTCGAAATGCCAGCTAAATCTCCATGACTGGCACTCATGGCCTCTGTGGGCCTGGCACAGAGTGGAATGCACTACATATCTATTATCTGCTCATGCAATTATGTCTCTCCATGAGTCACTGGAGAATTATATATTCCTTATATATTATCTACTTCTCATATATTGTGGCCCTTGTCAGGCCACAGCCCAGCAGCTAGAGCTGAAAGGTATCATTACTCAATAATTTGTTGCTTGACTCAGCCTTCAGTTCTTGATTTCCTAATCCCAGGGACATGTGATCATGGGAACAGCTCAGTTGGCTGGGGGAGGAATTGTTTAAAGAATATTTCTAGATGTTGTAGCTCCAGGATAAGAACTTAAAATTATGACTCATTGCATTCACGATACTTCACTACCCTGCCTATATATAAATTACCAATCTTTTAGGTTTGAGGGACTTTTTCATTATACATTGGAACTTCTATTGAACAGGTTTCCATTTCTCCTGGCAGGGTAGATGGTTATTTCTTTATTTTTGCATGCAAAGACTGAAAAATCTCTTTCTTCCATTAAAAGAAAAAAGAAACACTTAAAGATGGATATGGCACAGCCTCTCTGACCAGCCCACACCATCATGTGACTGACCTCACGATGAAACAGTTGAAAGCTGAGTCCAAATCAAATATAAGTTGCCGATACACATAAATATACTGAAGGAGTGGAGAAGAAAGGATAAGGCAGAGCCATTTACAGGGAGGAAACCAGAGGCACTAAGGTGTGTGGTCAGAAATTAAGCAGGTAAGTTGCAACCATCTGTAGGTTTGTGTAAGAGGAGATAAAAAGCACTAGATGTTATTATGGAAAAGATGTTTTCAACAACTTTAATTAACAATAAACTGCACCTCCAGCAGGAAAGATTTAAGATGAATGGCTACCTTTTTTTTCTTTTAGGTAGTCAATTACACTTGGTATATTTAAAGGTCATAAGTCCTACTAAATTTTTGACCAGCTGACTGCCCTGCAATTCTGATTTCTTATTACATATTGTTCGATACATGTTAAGTGCATAATACATTCTGTATCTATTGTGTACTGTAACAGTGCATGTCTACATGGCAAGACAAAAACCTCCAGGATAATTACTTCTCAGAAACCTTGAAACCACATCAGAGATTATATAAAAGATATTTTACTAAAGCAAAGCAAAGAAAATGGGCAGAACTAAAAACAAAATACAAAGACTAAACAAAAACAAAAAAAAACCAAAACCAAAAAACTTGAACAGAAAATTTAATAGATGATTTTCTGGCTCCATCTGGTGTTTATTTTACACAATTTCTAGCTCAAGAAACTATGATTTCCACTTCTGTTTCCATCTACACATTGGAAATGAGGAGTGGTATTAAAAGCACATTTAAATTTGTGCTTACAATCAAACTTGAAATTACTGAAATTACTGTGAAATTACTTGAAATTATTGTGAAAGTAAGAAAAGAATACTTTTTAAATCACTTTTTACATCCTGTGACTTAAATAATTTTCAGTTCTGAGAAAGGGCTTCTATAGCAAACTTATAATTTCTCCTTAGGATGCCAGTTAGAATGCCAAAATACTATTTCTCCCTACTCACCTTGCTTTACCTACATCCTCATGATGGCTAAATCATCCATACTACAGCTTATTCAAATACCACTGCTTTATTCAAATTACTCTCAAGCATTTGCAACATAATTATCACAAGTTTTCACATCAAATATTTTGTTGGTGCAGCTCTCAGATTAGATATTAACATATTTGCCACCTGTACAGAAAAAGCACCTGCTTCACTTGGTTTGTAATAGTTTCTAGGAGGACTTGCTCCATCACTGTCTCAAGGATTGAAGCAAGCATGCTAATGTGTCTTTAGTTTCCTGGGCGTTCTTTCGGGCCCTTCTTGTAGATGTGTCTGACATTTGCCCTCTTCCAGTCATTAAAGGTATCCTCTGATCTCCACAGCTTTTCAAATATTATAGACAGTGGCCCTGCAGCAATGTCAGCCACTTCTTTCACACTGGGCAGACTTCATCCAGGCATATAGGTTTCTGTGGATAAAAGAACATAAACACTTCTTTCTTAGCAGTTCTCACAACAGGACAGAACACCCTTCTTTTTCTACTGGGCCTAACATGCCTTCTCCTGGTATGTTCATAAGCCAACAAACTTATTGAAAAAACAGGGTAAATTAAATTTTATCCTTTAAAAAAGAGATTCTCACCACTACAAAACAATATTAAATCAACATGAATGCATCTTCAAATATGATTTAGCAATTGAGAATAATTTTGAGTAGCCAGTACTTCCTGACAAACGAGCTTTCTGCATACCTCAAGGGCTTGACTGTACTTGCAGAGCACCAGAGTGCAGCTGATAACATTGAGAAAGTCTTCCCTAGCAGCAAAAAAGAAGGTTTCAGTTGTTTTTTTTGGGTTTTTTTGTTTGGCTTCTCTCCCCCACGCCCCATTTATAAAAGCATAATAGTTGCATTTATAACTACCAGACTGAGCTCTTCCTTCCACGATCATATGCCATCCACAGTACCCACCCTCTACAGTCTCTAGCCCAAAATGATTCAGCATTCTCTGATGCAAATGGAATAGTTTTACTTTAGAGGAAAGATTTTTTTTGGCAGTCCACTAAATGTCACAGAGGAAATTCATGGCATGTAGGAAAAAAACAGTGTAGAGCAATGTTGAGCCAAGACTGTCTAACACATGTTGTATTCATTATAGTCTAAGCATATTAACATTTTTAATGAACCTTATCTCCCTGTGGAGGCATTATAATCAGTAAAATGCTTGTTTGCTCCATCTGGTTTCTGACGTACTCAGGCTGGGGTCTCTAATCCTATCTCAGTGCTCTGATCCTGCACACATGGAGAAGGCCTCAGCATTAGGAAAATAGTTATTAGCAGCTGATTTGTTCTTGTTTCCAGAACCAAACTCGTTTGTGAGACCCCTGGAAGAGTCAATCATTCCAGAGGACAAGGAAGCCCAGCTCTGTCTCTTGTGCCACATCCATTAAAATGTCTGTGTCATTTCCAGGTGTCAGCTCTCATTCAGGGAGGGAAGAACAACCCAGCAGCTTTGGGACAGCCTGAAATTCAGGAGAAAGTGGTCTCAAGTCTGGATCCTTACCAGGGTATCACCAGAACAACAACAAAAGTGTCACTTAGTATCTTTCTGTGCTTTTTTCCTGAAGTGGGTAGGAGAACTTCTTTACTTCACCATGGTACCTTCCCCAGAAAGGCAGAAGCTACATGTTTTCTATTAGATGGAGCATTTGAGCTTTCCGGGAACTGAGATATAACGTGAGTTAATGTGAGCGAGGCTTTCAGGATAAAGACGGCTAATAGTTCAACGATAGACGTATCTTGTGTTTGGTTTTTTTTGATTTTTTTTTGGGAGGGGGGAGTGTGTCATGGTTTGACGCTGGTTAGGCACTGGTTAAGTTTGGTGGTTTGTTTTGGTTTAGGTTTGGGTTTTTTTGTTTGGTTTATTTTTTTTTTTTCTTCCGCTAAAAAGTTACGGGGTAAAAAAAGATTTGAAATAAATTGCAATAAAGCCTGCAATCTCTTACTGACTTGCAGCAGGAGAAATCTTCCTAACCGATATTTACTGTCCAAATCTCAAGGAATCAAACGTAGCCATTAAAAGAAGCGAATCACAAAAGCAAAACGAATCACAAAATACAACGACCCATGCAAGCTAAAATAGAAAAACCCTAAACCAAACAAAAAGCACCGCTCAGCAGCCCCGTGCAGCCCCTCAGGAGCGGCCGGGAGCGGCGCGGGCCCCGCTCCCCCCTCAGGNGAAGTGCGCGGTCTGCGGCCCCCCTGCGACCCCTGTCAGCGGCCCGGCTGCGCCCGGTGTTGGCTCCCCGGCAGCGCCCCATCCTTGGGCGGCTTCCCCCTCGGGCGGCTTCCCTCCTCCCGCTCCTTCCCACCCACTCGTCCCCCTTGTTCCCCCGCAGAACGGTGCCTTAAAGCTGCTCTGAAAATGGAGTTCCATGGCTTGTTTTTCCTCCAAGTCGTGCTCTTAATTTGCCTTGGAGATTCTGCTTGCTCACGGTGATGCTCCCCTTGCTGCTCAAATTTCTTTGTGTAAGCCTAAATACCTCCCTCTTTTGGTGAGAGCAGGGGCGTCAGCCCTTGCCATTTTGTACACCCTCAAAAGTGTACCGCTGGAGACGTGGATTTTTGTATATGGAAATTAAGTCAAGGGATCACATTTCTTTACTGCCTTTCATTAAGTCCCCTTAAGAACAGCAGGATTATGAGACTGAATATTAGACTTCATCTTTCGTTGGGGCAAGATCATTTTGCTGGCTAATGAGTTTCATAGCAGGTGTTGATACAAAGCAAGAAGAGATGGCCTATTGTAAATTGGAAGAGTCTTGTCTGTTTTTATATAATAAATAAATGAGGCCTGTTTCTTATTGCAGCTTTATAATAACAAGTATGAAAGCCTCCGTCATTTCTGTAGCTATTTATAATCCCCTTTCCACTCCAATGAAAACCTTCAGTAAGGCTAAATATGGTTTGTATCTCTCAAAGTTTCTGTGTTTATCAACTCCACTGCTTGCTGCTAATGTTTGGTTTTTTTTTTTTTGCTAGCTAAAAATATCTTATAATTATGACTTCTTGTTAGTGCAGGAAAGTTAGACAAAAGATATGCTAATTCTGGGTTTCTTCCCTGCTTGGGTATAGATTGGGTGTTTGACTCTTGCTCTGCCTGGTTAGGGCTGTAGCAGAGAGATAAAGGAATAATCTCACAAACCTTGTGTTCTTGCAATCCAGCGTTAAGCATGAAATAAGCATTTGTTTACAATGCATCTTAAAATGCTGGTTGGAAATTGGAAGATCCTGGACTCTCACCAGGCCTGTTGTTTTTAGTCAACATGCACATTTTCATTGGCTATGTGTTTTGCTTTCCGTATAATTGAAGTTTAAAGTAGTGATTTTTTTATTGTCAGCTCTGAAAATAAATGTAACTGGGTGGATGCAGTGCTGGACTTTCCAATAAAGGAGCACACTTAAAGGAAGTACTGATCTCAGTACTATCTGTACTAAATACAGGTCACAACAGAATAAGACCTGTATTGGAAAGGTTCTACGGTAAAAGCCTTGAACACTGCTAACAAACAAGGATCTGGTTTGTGTTTTCAGGTGGCTTCCCAGACACTGTTAAAGATACAGGAAATTCTCCTTTGCTAGAGTCATGCTAGAGGAGTCACAGGCCTGTTTTGCATCAGTGCAGTATTTGTTAGTATCTCCCAGAGTACCTCCTTAGCTGGTAATTAAAACTACAAGAGCATTTGATAACCAGGAGAAGAATAATTCTTCTTGTTCTCAAATTGTTAAAGCTAAGCTTGAAAAAGTAATTATAAGCAAGGAATAAGACCAAAAATCTGTTTAAGAAAATACTGAAGTAACTTGAAGTCAGAGTTCATTTGACAGCTCTCGGCCAATTTCAGTTTTCTATAGATAGATTTTCACCAGTGCTGCTTATGGAGTCTGAATCACAGAAAAGATGAGCTGTGCTCTGTGCTGCTTTGGGCCTGGAAAAGATGTCTGGTCAGTAAGTGATGGCAAAGTTGTTTTGTGGACAGTGGCTTTAGTTTTCTTAGAATAGTCTTATTTTGACAGCAGTGACCATGAGCAATAACAATTTTCTTAAATAGAACTGGTCTCAGGTGTCACAAAGAGTGTTTTGTCTACTAACAATGAATAAAAGCACAATATTAGTGTGTCCACTTTCAAAATAGCTAAATGAGCTTTCATGGTATAGGGCATACTTATTTTGAAGTGTAACAATAAAAATAAAATGTAGGATACTACATGTAGGAGTTGCTAAATGAAATTCTCATCACCTGTCTTTGAAGAGAGGACTTTCTTTCACTCCAGAAGTATTCTTATGCTTGTGGATTTTCCTCAGCTTTCAGACAGGGTCTGGACCAGAAACTGTGCTTGTGTTTTGCTCTTGCTCTCCTGCCAGAGTGCATTTTTATGGGCACCCTTCACCAACTACAAGTTTGCACAGCTATCAGAAGAGATAGTGCCTAGCTTCCAGCCAACCTTAGAGGAGCCCCTAGATCAGAGTGGATTTGGCTGAGAACTAATCTCCTGGGGTCAGAAGGGTCTGTCTGGAAGATGCAGAGCTGTTGCTGCAGAAGAGAAGCAGGTTTACATCAGTTTAAGTTCGTGTTGTGAAGTTGTTTTTTTAACTTCATGCTAGGACATGTATGCCCTTTTCAGCATTGAGCATTGTTCTAGTGGGGTGTTGCTTCAGGCTTTCCCACTATGTACCAAGAGCTCTGTGATACGTAGGTCCCTGCTGTTATCTCCCCCTTTTTTGCAGGAGTTACTGCCTTTGTGGGTGTGTAAAGAACCTTACAAGGATGAACACAGCTTGATCCAAATAGTGTTGGGGATGTGTATTGAATAAGAAAACGGTGTGGCGTTTTGGAAATGATGGCAAGGTGTTTCTGGTGAGGAAGTAAAATTGCACCTCTCTGGATGAAAAATGAGAAATTAAGTAGGAGTGGAGTTGAAACTCTATAAATGACTTGTGATATTTCTTTTTCTTTATTTTAGCCAACATGCTTTTGATGGAAGGATGTTAACTCTTCTCCCTTTCTTCCTTTATAGCTTGGTTTTACTCTTGGCAACGTGGTTGGGATGTATCTGGCTCAGAACTATGATGTGAGTATCCTGGTATTCTCCGAGTTAAACGTATCCTGAACTGAAAGTATAAGGCTATTTTCTCTCAATTGGAATTGAATTAGTCTTTATTTTGATGATTTATATTATTTAAAGAGAATGCAGATTGTGCTGACTTTATTTACAGGAGAGCTCAGACTTTTTCAGGAAGAATTACCTCACTGAAAGAGTGGCCAGGAACCACAGGGCTGTCAGGGAAGTGGTGGAGTCACCATCCCTGGAGGTGTTCAGGGAATGACTGGACATGGCACTTAATGCTGTGGTCTAGTTGACAAAGTGATTGGTCAAAGGTTGGACTCCGTGATCTCGAAGCTCTTTTCCAACCTTAATAGCAAAAAAAAAGAGCGGAACCAAAACATCTCCATCTGTGACATCTTCTCTGTGATAGTGTAATGCTTAAAGCCTAAACTTCTGTTCAGTCCTAGAGCTCAGGTGTTTACAGGCAAAGACAGGAGAAACAGAAAAGGTTTATCAATTGGTCATGGATTTTACCAGCACTAAAATACTGATTTCTTGTCTTGGATAGCCTGGCACTCAATATAACTTTGTTAATAAAAATCCTCAAACAGACCTGTGAAATGTGTGTCTTCTGGAGCTAAAATGAAAATAAGTTTTGCCAGCCATGTATTGACAGTGAGAAAAGAAAGAGAACCTTCTTTTTCAGTTCTCAGTAAACAGATTTCAGTATGAGAGGGCAGAGGAAGCTGAGCCTTCAAAACATACTTTTAATTTCTGTGGAGTGGGCAGGATCCCTTGTAAGAGCAGTGCCACTTTACTTACTGGCTAGAGGAGTTAATATCATTTAACTTTTTTTTTTTTTTTAAATTCTTAAGCAATCTGTATTAGCCTTAAAAAAATGAAAAAAAGTTGTTGAGGCTCTGGTGACATTTATGTTTTGCTTTCCTCTCATCTTCAGTATTGAAGTCATCTTGCTTAAAAACAATTCTTACAGTGTTTCTGTGCAATATATGTTTTACAGTGTTACAAAAGTGTAGTCATAAGAGTGTATTTGGATGTATCAATATGTATCACAAGCATTGTATGGTGCTTTTCTGGCAGCACTGATCAAGTATTGCCACAAGAGGGGGACTCAGGCTTTTGATTTGCTGGAAGTGGTTCCCTGGGAATGTAACACTCACTTGCAGGATGAACATGGAAATTTTATTGCTGGTGTTGAAGATGATTGGTTTGAGATGGCATTTAATATAAGTGTGTCATAATGAGGTCCTAATTCTGCAGCTGTAAACACAACGTGCTTAGTAATAAGTGCATGGAGGCTTCTGCTGACAGTAGTGGAGTTCTCTTGGTTTAGTTTAAATGTCAGGTGTGTTACATGCTGGGCTCTTAGTATCATTTGCTCAAACAGAGGTTAGTTCTGAAAAGGAAGATAAGAGGAACTTATGTTACCAGTACTGTGAGCCTCAGACCATTCAGTAAGAGAACTACATTCTGTTTAGATTAACTTCTGCTCTGCAGTCAGGTTACACATGAAGTAAAAACTTAGGATTTTTTTTTTCACAGATACCAATGGAAAATTTTCTTTAATTTCATTTCAGTCAGTTGGCTTGTAAAATCGTGCATTGTCACTTCCCAGTTTTAGCTAGTCATAATCTTTTCTTTGCCATTAAGATCTTCAGCTTTTTTTATTTTTTTTAAGTTACCAAAATTTACTGTTGGATTATTTTATCAAAATTCTTCTATTTGCAAGAAAAAGCTGAGGTTTTGAAGCTCACAAGCAGTAAATTGAATTTTCATTCAAGTGTGAAACTGCAAAAGAGTGCCAATTTGCAATGCAGTAGAATTCCCCAGTGAGGAATTTTGTTTCCCACGAGAAGAACTAGGAGAAGTATTTCTTAATAAATTTCTTGATGCACTCAAACATCTCTTTTCTCTTGGGTTATGACCAGTACAGTGCAATCTAATTTCCCCTTTGAAAGCCTGTGTATCAGTGTTTAAATCTGCTCGTTCTTTGCAGTTTGTCTTCTTTCAATCAGGAAGCCAGACTGGTCATACTAAATGTCCTGTAAAGTGATCTTTTTTCCTTCCTCCTGTTCCCATCACCACTGGCTGACTTCTAGCCTTGATAATATAAATACTTCCTGAAGCCTCATGTGAGGTGTTTTCATCTGCTGTTCTCTTGATACTGCTTAGATTTTAATCTCTGCAAAAGGTTAAAACCTGTGCAAGGTTTAAAAGAAATATCTTCTAAAAACCAGTTTAAACTTTATACAATTTCTTGCTGTGTATATGGTATTGTCTCTCCTGATGAGACTCATGAAGCCCAGAATTTTTTGTTGTGTGGGGTTTGACTGTTTTGTTTTGTCTTTAAAGATTCCTAACATTGCAAAGAAGCTGGAGGATTTTAAGAAGGATGTGGAAGCTAAGAAGAAACCTCCTAACGACAAGTCCTGAAAGAGCAATGTTCCCCAGGTCAACTCTGTGTGTGCACCCGGGATTCAATTGACCTTTCAGGCAGCAAAGGTCAAGTAGAGGGTTGGCATGGGAGGTTCCTCCACTCTTAGTCTCCTAGAACTGGAATATCCTTCTTTTGAAAGGGCGGCTGTGAACTTTCCTGGGACTGCTTTTCAAAGGTTTCAGAATTTGGATTTGCAGCTGATGTGTGACTGGATGATGTCATTTGTATTTTTCAGTGTTTCTTTTCCTAATATTTTGTAACCTGTTTTTACCTGATCCAACTGGAATGCTTTTGGTCCTGTTACAATGTTTACCTCACACTCGGTAATACCCTAGCTCTTAGAACAGCACGAAAGAAAATAAATGCATCAAGAAGTAACCCTGAAGTTTCTTGTCATTTGTTGTGAGCAGTGGTACTCCACTAGTCTTAAGATCTGTGTTCCATTATTAGAGATGGGAGTGTTCATTCATCAAAAGCCATGTAAAGGAAACAAAACACAGCTTGAGAATTGGTTCCAGGCTGTGGCAGTCTCTGCCCCACCTGCTGTTGAGCTCTGGTTTGCATTAGGCCCTGTGGTGGATCCAAGGCTGCACATCCCATGCTAGTCCCAGAAGCTGGAAAGGGCTGTTGTGGCTTAACCCCAGCCAGTAGCTCAGCCCCACACAGCCACGGGCTCACGGCTCCCAATGAGGTGGGAGAGAGAACCACAGGGGTCAAGGTGAGAAAACCTGTGGGCTGAGACAAAGAGTTCAATAGGTAAAGCAAAAGCCACACACATAAGCAAAGCAAGAAAAGCAGCCATTAAAAGCCCTGGTGTGTGAGAAAGCACCCATTTTGTTGTAGAACTCTTCTGCTTGAAACCATAATTCTGCTAAAATCCTGTTGTAAACTCTGAAAAAAAGTTGCAATGATTTTAGTAGATGTAAATTTTATTAATTCAAGACTCTATCAAATAATTTTTTCTCCCTTAAAATAGAAGAGTTCATTCAACTCTAATGTGGCTTAAATGACAGAGTCTCTTTGACAGTCTTTTGCAGGGCATGAAGAACAAAGAAAACTGCCAGGAAGATATCCTTGCTTTTATTGAGAAAGCCTGGTGATGGACTGCTGCAGACAAGCACAGAGAATGACCTCCATTTGTTCAGGCTCTAGATTAAAGCATACCTAGAGTGCTTCTCCATTAATGTTTTAATTAGGGTAAAGATTGTGCCTTCAAAGTGGTTTGTCCTTTTACCATGTTTTCATCCTCATAGGAAAGCTGTGGAGCACATGGTCTGTATTCCTCTCAGAAGAGACTAAATCACAAGATGTACTTTGATCTCTAACGGGTGTTTAGTTAATGGGAGACACTCAGAAGGAAAAGATTCTCCTTCTTAAGGAATATAAATATTTAGAAGGAATATTTCTCCTGTATTTTTAAATCCTTCCTTTTACCTCTGCCCTGAAATGTCTAGCTGACATGAAAGCTTTCAGTCTTTGCAAAGGGTTACTTGTCAAGTTTAAAAGCCAACTCAAGTCAGACAGTCTTAGTAGTGATGCAACCAATTTTCTGTATAGTAAACAGTCCAAGAAACTCCCAACGCGGAGAAATGGTTGTACTACCTAACATGAGCTGTCAGAAACCTTGTGGTAGCAGCAGGTGTGGAAGATACCCAGAATGTGCTTAGTAAAGGGAGTTCCCAACTGAAGTACAATTACATTTAGCTTTTACTGAGTTAGTACTGTACACTCTGCTTCTTGAGAGAGCTTTCATGACTTGGAATTTTCTTCCATGCACAGAAATGTTTCCATAGAGTGATAGCACTGCACAGCTGTTTTGATGCATTCATGGACATGATGAACCTCCAGCTTCCTCTCCCTCCCCTCCTTTTCCTATTCTTGAGCATTGAAAAATACTGTCTCTAACCCATTCATTTTTCTTTGCTCGCCATATAAAATTATATTAGTGTTTAAAGTTGGATTATTTCTTTCCTCAAGCATACTTCGTGTTCCTCCCTTTCTTAACATGGGGATGAGAAGTGAAATAATGTTCAAAATCTCTGTATTTGTTGCCAAACAGGCCAGTTACTCTAAAAGTACTCTACTCTGACTCTTTCAGCTAAGCATTCCAGGCAGATGTTAGGATTTATTTTTCTATCATATTAGGAAGTGAAAAGCTGCAGCTGTAATGCTGTGGAAACAATATATGCTCATTAATATTACAGACAGGATTTCTGAGGTGTTTCACACTATTTGCAACACTTTCCATTTTAGCTCATGCTGGGTTTTTTCCTCCCACACAGTAAGCTGCAAATCCAGATAACATTATAACACGGCTGGTGTGGACTTTGCAACTACTGTATAACTCATTTAGCCTAGCCTGAGGTTATCCTAGGTGATACTAAAATTTAACCTTACCTTTTAGAGGGCAGAAGGTGAGCACAGACAATGACTGCTTGATGCAGGTCTTGCATTTGGGGGTTCAGAGTGCTTTGGATGCACTGGTGTCATAGCAGGGCACAAAGGATGGATGCTCCATGAAGATACCTAGGAGCAAGTTTCCTAATTAACGTGGGCTCTGTGAATTTCTGCCCATTTCAAATGTGTATGTGGGTGGCTATAATTGCCAGCTAAAATATGCAGGCTTCTTTCCTTTGCTGAAAACAGTTGTATTCATTTTCATGTATTGATTATTTGGAGACATATCCTGGAGCTGAAGGTTCAAGGCAAAATGGGAGAAAAGGCATATATGAGCTTCTGAAATATTTACCGTGGCTTGACAGTATTATCCTGTGTTGGAAAACACTGCCCTAAGGCTCTTCTGCCATTGAATGCAGCCAAGGGTTAGTACCCAAAATAAACAAAAGCCAGATAGCAAAGCTAATTATTAGCTTACTGGGCACCAGAAGTTAAACTTGGTGGATGCACCTCACAGAACTTCACTAATATGAATGTTCAGTGGTTTTACATCCCAGAACCACAGCCTGCTGCCTCACGATGTGTGCTCCATCCCTGGTGAAACAGAAACAAAAAATTGGAATTTTTGGAATTAACAATGTGTTGCTTTCATAAACCTGGATCATATCTGTGTTTGCAGAAACAAGATTGTGCATTGATATTCATATGTAAAAATCAAAATCAATATTCTGTATGGGATGCAAAATTATTCTGGACATTAGGAAGCGATGGTGGATCTCAGTGTGTAAGTTGCTGCTAAAATACAGAGGGAAGTCTCACACCTCTTTTTATTTTTGCCTCAGAGGGACAAAAAAGAGATATGCAGTTTTGTTTGTTAGACTTCTTGGTGGTGGTACATGTTAACATTTATTTTACAAATTCCTAAACCAAGGTCATTTTTATTGAATTTGTACTGAGATAAAATAACTCTGCAGGTTATTTGCTTTTTGACCTGAAACATACATTAATCCCAGATGATCAATTTTACTTTCTGAAAAATAAATTTCATAAGTTGCCCTCAGAATAGATGCTCCTGCCAAAGTCAATTCTGGCCTTAGTCTTTAATACACATGGAAAAAAAAATAAATACCTCAATCCTGGAAATCACTGACTCAAACCATAACTACACAGTAACTTTCCTATGCTGTGAGTCCAAATTCTGGAGCGGAACACACTGTTTGTTTTCTGTGTAGAAACATGGATTCTGCAACAGAATAGTTCCACAGATTAGAACCTTTCTCTGACCACTGCACTTTTTGGGCCCAAAGATGCAATATAAAGAGTAAAATACCAATCAATGTAGGAAAAAAAAAAATAAAAGGGCCTGTTTTAAATTCTGTTAATCAAATTTTCTGCAAACCAGAGAGAATTGAACACACATGTGCAAGTATTAAGTATAGCTATCATGCCCTGCTTTTTTCCCTGAGAAATAAAACATCAGCTATGGAATGAGTAATTGCTCGATGTAAATCACCTCAATTTGCTTCAGTTAAATTGTTCAGGTTTTAAATCAGGTATATTAAAAATATCTGTATATATGTAGCCTTAATAGGATTCTAGTAAAAGGTAATATAAAAATGTAAGGTAAAATAGTATACTGCTACTAGTTAATGCAGTTCTACTCTTTAGATAAATTATGGGCTGAAAGTAGAATTTTTGTTTTTAAGGCTTGCTGTATGTGCTGAATCTTGAAGCATCTGCAAATCACTTAATTTGAAATCAGGCTTATTTGCCCTCTGAAGAAAATACTGCCTTGGTTGTTGGTAGAGACAAATCTGAAGTTGATATAACACTATAACTTGCAAGTGAAAATTTCCCACTTCTTGTCCACTTGTCATTTATTATAATAATAATTTTTAAAAAAAATCCACCAATGAAGGGCAGAATGTGGTGGTGGGGCACACAGTGACTGATCTGATGTGGAGAAAAGGCCAGGACAGCACACTGCCTTCCCACAGCTGCCTGGTGGGACATGGCAGGGACAAGTGCCAGCAGCTGTGAACATGGAAGTGTGCCAAGAGCACCAAAACAGGAGAAACAGGCTGTTGGGGAAATTCCTTGCCTGAGACCACTCCAAATGTCTCAACCTTGTGAGACACAAGCTATACCAGAGCCTCCTGGAAATTATTCTGGAGAAATATTGTATGTGATGTGCAATAGCATCAAGCAGTTTCATTTACCTACTGCTATTGCTGTTCTTACTGACGAGCATTGCTGGACACCCAGTTTGATTTGTGAGTAATCCCAGTTCTCCCTAAGGCTGGCTGGAATGCCAGCTGCTCATCTCTCACTAATGAGAATATCCCCGCGTTCATGTCCCCTGGGAAAAGTCTGGGATAGCAAGGTGTGATGGGAGCTGAGCAGAGCTGAGAAATCAGTATTAGCTGGGCAGAGAGTGATTTGTTGCTGAGCAGCAAGGCAAGGGGAAGGTGCTGGTGGATGGAGTGTGAAGTGGAAAGGATTAGAAGAGGAGTACACAGTAAAAGGTGCAGAGCAACCCGGGAAGAAAACAAGCCAGAAAGGGTTTCTTGACAGGGGAGAAGGGTCAGAAGTAGCTTTAGGCACTGTGAGCAAAGAGATGTTCTGCTTGCTGTGTGTAAGGACAAAACTGTCGGTATTGCAGACACCCCCACCCACTATAGAGCTTGTTCCTGGAAGTTGCCCATGTTGGTGAACTGGCATTGCAGCCCCTTCCTCTCCTGCTCCCGGGGCTTCAGGGTGGAGCTTGTGCCACGGGGAGGGCAGAGTGCCTCAGCTTCGAGCATCATTTTGGGGTCCATGTTCAGCAGCAGGGGAGCGGGCGAACACCCAGGGAGGGGAGCAGAAGTAGTGTGGAGGATCTGCATGGCAGAGGCTGACGTGAGCTTTGTGTGCTGGAGTGCATCAGAGCAGCAGGTTTGGGTGAGGGGGAACACAGGAACAGGTGAGATGAGAGAAGAGTTGAAAAAGTGAGGCTGAGGTCTTGTTTTATGCATCAGGGGTGCATGGGGGTGCTTTAAGCCACTGATGCACAGAAACACTTTGCTATTCAAAATTAAATTTACAGGAACTACAACTACCAGGAATAGCAATTGTTTTGTTTTTTGTTCCTGCTTTTGGAACAAGGACTAAGACATGTTTTGTGTTTGTCCCGTATTTCTGCCCCTCTGCCAGCCTATGACCTTTCATTGTATCTGCTCATTTCCAAGACAAGTCTGTGATGTCCCTCTGTTTGGACAGAAGCGGTAAACCAACACCCCCTGCTGTCTCGACACTGCTTCTCTAAGGGTTTGGTGGGTTATGGGTGAAACATATCCAATTTGTATTCTCGTGGAGCACCTGAATGTGCAGTAGTGAATAATTTATTTTATTGCCATTTTATTTGTGCAGAATAGACATTCACACTATCAACTAGAAAGCCTAGATTAAAAGTGGAAAGCATAAAAATTCATTAAAGTGGATGTGTGATTACATGAGATTCAATTATTCTAATATACAGTTTAAATGTATTGACATTAAGAAAATTGTTAAAAACTGGAGATAATACATAGGAAGCTTTAATGAGTGTTGCAGGGATCCAGTCAAGAAAGGGCATTCACTTTGTTGGTGAGAGATAAAGAGATTGGCATTTCAGTTTGGTAGTATTCTACTTTGTGTCACAGTTTCCTATGTTTGAAGTTCCTGCTCTCTGGGCTGCTAGAGAGCAGGGGGTGTGATGTTCAAGTGAATGCACAGGATGGGGAGATACACCAGCACCACTCCACTTCAGCCCTCTCCCTTCTTACTCATGGAGCAGTGCTGAGTGCCATCGGGGATGAGACTTTCTCTGTCAGGGGAATCATAAGTGTGTAACTAAACAGCAGCCAAAGAGACAGGAAAGTGATGGGGGTGCTGGCCTGGTAAGATTTCGCTGCTCACAGCTTCCCCTGCTGAAAGAACTCCCACTGCAGTAATGGTAAAGAAGGTCTTGAACAAATTTCTGTTCCTGAAACTCTTCCTTCCAAAGCAGAGATTGCAAGAAATTTATACTTGTGCTGTGTGAAAAAAACCCCACATTCTCCTTCCAAGGAGATATCTCCTTCCTCTCTGGAGGTATCTATTATCCCTTTGAAGTGCTGTAGGTGGTAGTTGGTAGCTGGATTTCTGTCCAGGTCATATGAGTTAGGTGGAAAAGTTGTTTTTGCAAAACATGATGAGTCATCTCAAAAGAAGAATAATAATTGCCTTCAGAAGAAGTAGGATTATAAAAGTCTTCTGGATTTGGGAATAAGGCTCACCCTACATTCACTGTAAGGTAATGGTGGGACTGAATCTGCTACTGCTGCATACATCAGTGTATGTGTACTTGTCTTCTGCCCCTGGAGTCCTACATACAAGTCCTACATAATTGTTCTAAGGCATGAAAAAGCTATAGGTAGATAATTTGGAGGAGTAAATTTTTTCTGAGTTGTGGTATCCCAGAGAAAGCAACAATAGAGCAAAGCTAATCTCTCCTTTTAACTCACACTGATTTGCAGAACAGAAAAGCTGTTGCAGAAGACCTCCCCATGGATTTTCGTCATGGTTTTGCAATGGATCCTGGTGCTATGCATACACAGGTTTCCTTCTTTCTCTCCTATGTGAAATGTAGGCACAATATTTTGTCCCAACTTGCTTTGGTCTTGCACTTTTGCTTTTTTTTTTTCACTGAAGATTACGTTTGGCTTGTGATGTTGCTGACTGCTGCCCATTCTGGAAAGGTGTTCAACTGGAAGAGCCTAATTCCCCATGTGTTGATGGCCACCATGACAACAGCCAGGCCAATCAGATTTACACCCAGGCCAGCTTTCACCTGAAAAAGCAAAATGCATCAGAGCAACTTAATTAAAAACAGTCAACATAGGAAAAAAAAAAAAAGCAGAAGGATCTATACTGACTGAGATATAGTGTGATAATTTATGTATAGTGATTTCTAGAGCCAAAAAAAGCACAATGAGTATTATGTGTCATGGTAAATGTTGTGGGAGTATTCAGGAGTGATGTTAGAGACTAATGCCATTCATTGTGAGCTTCTTAGTTTGTCACTTGAACTTCTCAATCTTCATAATCTCAAACTTCTCATTCTTGGTAATCAGAATGGGGAGTTAAACTACAAAGAACAGGGTGATGCATGACTTCCTGTGAAGATATGTGATAAATCTAATTTATCATGTCATGCTCTCTTGTGCTTCTCTTAGCAAGTCAATGCAAAGGATTGAATACTCCTAAAGCTCTTTAGACCATTACATTCAGAAAAAGAAAAAAAAAAGAAAAAGATAAGAAATGTGTGCATCCTAAAGCAGATTTGTGGTTGTTCTTAACCTGACAGCTCTATTATATAACAGCAGTGCAGACATCATTACTTAGTATTAGCACCAATATAATCTTTACTATTGCACCAAAACAATCGTTGTTATTATTATTGGATGCTGGATGTGGGGGCGAGGTGTTGAAGGTGCATTAAGCATGGGAGGATACACCCAGTCTCAAGACTCACCATATCTTTGATCTGGCAGTGCCCATAACTGAAGACAATGGCATTTGGAGGGTTACCCACTGGCAGCATCACCGCAAATGAGATGCACATGGTGACAGGAATCAGGGTGTATAAAGGGTTGATAAGCAGGGTTTCTGACTGGAAGAAGAGAGGGAGAGAGGTGTTTTACCTAATCTATAAAAGTCACTGCTGACTATTAGTATGAAAGAATCCTCTCTGTTTTCTGTGAATCACATCTACCTAATTTCCAAAGTTCAGTGTGAAAGTTTTTTTTGGCTGGTTGGGTTTTCTTAGAGCAGTGCCATAATTTTGGGCTGGTCATGCTCCAGGGATCTCTCTTGTGACATTTCACACTGAGAGAGGGTGAAATTTTCTACTATTAGGCCACCTTTTCTCTTTCTTCTACTTGTTCTCTGTGTCATTCTGTATTGGGTCTTCTGGGCCTTAACACTGACTGCTGCTTCAGTCTTCATCCAAGAGAAGTCACAACAGGCTAAGGTGAAGAACTCGCTTCTTGCAGCTGCTGAACATGCTGAAAGGTTGTGTGCTGTCCTCCTGTATAGTAGTTAAGAGAACCAGCTGTTCATGATCCAAGCTTGCTTGGTGAGAAGGCAGAGATGATGGAATATTCTTTAGAGTGAGCTAAAGAATGGTTCTTCGACTGCAGTTTCCGGTGGTGATAAAATTTTGCATTTTCATTTACATTGCTTTGGCCTGGTTTTATGTCAGAGGGAAAGGGGGAAAGGGTAAACATAAAAAAACAAGGCTACCATCATTTTGAGGAGGGGAGTGTCTCCAGTTTACTTTTGCCATCAAAAAAGAGAGTTGGCCTTAAAATGGTAGTTCACACTACAATTACTACTATTTAGAGACTACTGCTCTAAATAATTTTTTTAGGAGAGTCTCTGCATGGAGCAGAAGAAAATCTGAACTCCTAGGCCACAAAAACACAATTAGTTCTTTTTGTCTGACCATACCTTCATAGTACCTCAGAGCTGTTCATATAATGTGCTTTGGGACAATCCCATAAAATCATTATAATAGGGAAAGATGGTTCATGACCTACACTCTTGGTATGAAAAGCTTCACATTACATAAAAAAAAAAAAAAGAAGAAAATTTTCTGTAATTGCTATTCCAATATAAAATGAAATTAGTTCTCTTTCTTCAGTTTTTGTCAATAGTATCCTGGGGTTTTTTTGCCCCTTACAAACATCTCTGCTTTCCATGTTGGAAGATACTATGCTTACCAGATCACCTCTTTGACCAATTTTAAATCTGAAATTAAATTCAGCACTCCAGTCTTTTCTTACAAGTAGGGAGCTGGTGACTATTAACTAATGGACAACACATTAAAAAAAAAATTAATAAAATTATCTCAAGCTTTATGTGAAGTTCACCTCTCTTGTTGATTCTGTAGCCACATTTTTTTGTACTTGGCATGTGAATTCCTCAGTGCATTTGATCTGAGGGGTGTTATAAATTCCTTGGTATTAAAATATGCTTTTGGTGGCCCGATTATATTATTTTTACTAGTTCCAAGGTTACAGAACAGTAGCTTGGGAACTGATGCTGGGTTTGATATGAATCAGTGCCAAGACCTTGACATCCTAAAAAATTCCCACAAGCCTGTCAGGAAACAAGAGACTAAAAATGTCACTGTTTTAACTCACCATGCTGCATAAAATAGGCAGAAAGATGGTTATGGTTGCTGGATTACTGACAAATTCTGTTACCATGGACACCAAAATGCAAGCCAGCAAAGTTACAGCCCAGTAGGGAAGGCTGCTCAGGGAGAGCATTTGACGTCCAATCCATGTAGAGAGGCCAGAGGTCTGGGGAAAGGACAGAAGCACAAGAGTTACTAAGTACTTGGTATGTTTATAAAACAGATTCTTCTCTCTGTGGCAGTTTGCATCAGAGAATCCCACCAGCAAATAAACAAAGTTTAGGTCAATGCTTTCTGCATTTCCTTTTGCTCAGTAAACTAGATTCACTGCAGTGTTTAATAAATAGTGAGAAGGAGATGTGTTGAGTGCAGGGAGTAGCTGCCTACTATGTTGTCATAGTTTAGCATAGTTTGGTTTTTTAGTTAAAGAGAAAATCTACCAGTCACGGAAGTGATTCTTTTGCAAGGAGCTGACAGCTTCATCCACACCCATCAAAACCCATACACATGTTATGTACAAACGTGTAAGCATCCACATCATGAATCCAACCTGAGGGGCATACAAAGGAATCAAAGAGCAGGTTGATACTCTTTTTAGAAAGGAGGATAAACAAAAAAATATCTGCACCAGTACCTTGCATCCAGCTGCTAAGGCATAACCTCCTCCAACCAGCACTACAATCTCCCAGGGCATGGTCTTCTGGAAGTCCTTCCAGGTAATGATGGGCTCCAGTGTGTTAATGTCTCCTGCCTTTTCACCATTTCCTATTTCAAATAAGGCGAGTGTGTGACCAGTATTATACTGCCCTTTTTGCAAAGCTTTTCACATTTTTCACAGGAATAGAAATGTTTGAATATGCATGGGAGTTATCTTCAGAACCACCTGAGAGAGAGGGGCAAAGAGGCAGTCCATAGCCTGTTTCTCCTGGCCTCAGCAAATGCAGTGTATTAATTCCAAACATCCTGACTTTCCCTTGGCCACTCTGTTGGTGTAAATAGTTGTAAACCCCTGTGTTTTCATGTTGCAGCTTTTTGAGGGACTGTGTGCTGTGTTGTGATATGCATGTGCATGTATCTGTAGACTAGAGAGGTGGTGTTACACTGGGAATATATTATCAGAAAAGGGCTGTGAAGTAGGCCGTGATGCTTGATAAAGTGCATTTAGGCTCCTAGATTTTATCTGAGGTTTTTTAGTGCCTGAGTATTTTCTTGAAGGGGGAGTTAGGGAGAGTGATATTTTCCTAAAACCTGTACAATATATGACAGTATAAAAAAGCATGTTTATATACATTTATAATCTCTACATAAGACTGTGCAAACAATTCTACTTTCATAGGGCACTGCTGAAAGCCTGCCACAGCAAACTGATCAAACCACTGAGTGCCACCTGAATACAAATGTGAAATAATCTCATTTTCAAGAAGAATGTGAGAGAAGCATTGCACAAAATTGGAACATCGTCTGGCGTTTTATGACCTCTTTTATGTTTATCTTAGAACTTTATGGTGATTTTCACTGTATAAGTGATGACTAATTTTTTTACTTGGGTTTATCTTCAGCTGATTTTGCATTAGAGTTCTTTAATATGGAACTCCATCTGAACCTTTCCTAAGTGCAGCTCTGAATTTTAGTAACACTGAAGAGGTGACAGTCTCAGATTCAAGACCTGTTTGTCATCCTCTGAATGAGATGATATGAATTGTGGCAAAAGAGAAGGAAGGGCTGGTGTCAGAGGAGAAACTGAACCCTGACTTACCAACATAAAGGGTTCTTCTTGGAACTTTTTACAGACAAAAAAAGTAAATCATTAGGCACAGGAAAATGTACCAGCTCTATTTCTGACTGCATCCTCCTCACCTGTTTTCCTTTTCCCAAAACTTGGCTTTTTTGCTGGAATCAGGAAAAGGAGAAACCCGAGAAATACAGAGACAGTGGCATCGGTGCGGTAACCTTTCCTAGGAAAGAAACAGTGAGGTTTTCATAAAAACACATTAACAGAAACACTTCCAAACCAGCACATTTCCAAGCACATTTCTGCAGGTGCAGTTGTATTTACACATCTGAAGTATACTAACAGCCCTCTAGAAAAATATGCCTGTATATCAAGGATACAAATTGGATTTTTTTCCCATTTATTAAACAGATGCTGGCAGCCAACTTCAATCATTGCTCAACAATTTGTAACATTTTGGTTGAAAAAAGTAATCCCTTTAGGTTTACAAATCTATTAACTTGGAAGTACAGAAAAATAGTGTGTTTCCTAGAAGTAAGAAACAGTAAGCACATTCTGGGGAAAAGCCAAACCCAAGTGATTCTTTAGAAATGAACTGTAGATTTTAAATTAAGTGTTTAAAACTCTTCCTGTAAAAGTATTTTGAGGAGTGCCAAACTCCAGCAATCATCAGAAAATCACAGTATTAGGAATTGTTCTTCTGTCAAAATTGGAATGAAAAATTAATTTTATACAGTAGCAATACAAAGAAAACTTACACTCAAATCACTTATTCTTTGATGTGAAAAGTGTGTTATAGTAATCTTTAATGTCACTTGTTTCAATATTATTTAAAATAAAAGAAAATTATTTGTTTCAGTCACCATTCTCAGCAAAATTTGATTGAATGGACATTTTCTTGATAAAACACTTTTTGTCAAAAAAATTAATTTCAATTATAGTTGCAATATATTCTAGTGACAACTTTTCTATGAATGTACAAAAATGTTTTAAGCTCAAAGTCTGACCCTCCTATTCTTCTACATTTGAAATGGTTTAATTTACTTTCTCTAATTAACTCTTTTTGAATAATGAAAAAGAATGGACTTTGCCACTACATGAACAAACATAATTTAAGAAAAAAATCCTAATTTTTGAATAAAGACTCCATTTTTCACTGCTTTATTAAATGTGGCTGATGATGTCTTAGGGGGAAGAAATACTGTAGAAAGTCATAAGAAGCAAAGTTGTATTCCTGTGCAGAATTTAGGGAATTTTACTCACTTCTCAAAAAAAGATGACCATCCTGGGACAAAGCCAGGCTCACGAGTGAACCACAGCAAGGTCATCAGGATGAAGAAGAATCCAGTCACCATCTCAGGATAGCTAGAAATAAACAGAGAAAGCTAGGAATTAATTCCAAGGTCAGACCAAAAACTCAAAAGCAACTTCCAGAAGTAAGAAAGTAGAAATTGGCTTCAAATAAGGATAAAGAACATATGAAAAATAGCAGGGAAGATTAGTTTGAATTAAAGTATTCTGGATTTGGCTCCCAGCTGGGAACCATCTAAACCCAGTAAAAAATAGGCTAAAAATATCCATCCGTATTTGCAATTCAATCATTCATGGGCAAGACCTGGAGGGAAAATATTTCTAAATGCTTGTTTTGTATTTGCATTATTATCTGATTAAATGAGTTAACAAGGTGAAGCTCATATTAGCATTCCACTGTAAACACATTCTCTTGCATTTTTTAGAAGGGTAGAAAGCCTAAGAGCAAATGACAATGTAAATTAGCACAGATGGTGCACACAAGGTGACTTGAGGATACTTGAGGTGACTTGAGGATTTTTAATTTAGCATAGATTTAAATTGAGAATGATTTCATATTTAGGCACACCCTGAACAACAGTCTAGTTTCAAAGTTTTTCACATTCAGGCAGTTGATCTGTCAACATTTCAGTTGAACAGCACAAAAATATTTTGTGAAGAAGGAATTCTGTGGCATATCAGCCCTTTTGAAAATTAAAATCTTGCCAAATAATCTCTTCAAGAGACATTTTTTGCCATCGTGCATAAAGATTATGGGCAACTGAGAGGGCTGGACAACTCATGGCATAGGAAAAAGCCTTTTTTGAACTTCTATCCACTAAAATAAATATGTGCCTGAATTAGAAAAAGGGGTCCTTTAGGGTTCAAAGACAAACCTTGACTCAGGTGACCTTTGAACCCTGAGATAAACATGAATCTTTCCTTTCTCTTTCTTTTTCCTCAGAAATAAATACATGATTTACATGTTGACACTCATGCTTGCAACAAAGTCTTTGATTTTAGTTCATTTTTGCACTTTATTCTATTTCTATCCCAGAAGGGAGGACAAAGACAGCTGACAGCTTTAGAACAAACTACATGAGCCAAAGACAACATGGAGGGCAATATGAGACAATAGTTCTGCCTAGAGAGGCAAATTCCCAAGGAAGGCAGGTCTGGTTTACCTAACATTTCCCAGTTTCTTATATTCCTCTTGAATTCTTCTCTCTGACATTTCTTCCCGTTTGGTCTTCTTCTTCTTGCTCACAGAACAGGTCTCTTTAAAACTGAGATAGCACAATAAAATTAGGCAAGTGCATAAGGAGGGGGCAAAAAAATAGTTAAAAAAAACCCAGCAATGAGGTAGACTGAAAATTCTGGTATCAGGGACTGTTGGGACAAGATGTGCCTGGGGCAAGGCCTGGCAGCAACGGGAAAGGAAATTACTGTGTGTGATATTTGATTAATCTGGTTTCAAGTTCTCTTAAGATTCAATTCTAGTCATAGTTGGAAGGTCCCCAGGGTGCTCTGACTACTACTTATTGGTATCACTGAGCCATCTTGAACCATGGCTGGGCTCCCTCTGCGTAGGCTTCCTCAAAGAGCTGCCAGAAGCCTCCAGAAGCTATGGCTAGTTTCTATCATCACATGGAAAATTGTGGCAGAGGTCAGCTATCAATAGAAATTTCTAATGGGCTAACTATGCTTTCCAGTTGGATCAGGGTTATCCAAAATATTTGGAGCCTGCTCTGACTTTTGAGACCATATTTGACTTGGATATTCAGGATTTACAGTAAATAATGGAGGAAAGCTCTGCTTGGGATCCCATTAGCTGCCACGACGAATCTGCTTCTGCTTATGCTGTTGTAATAACAGCTGTTTCTAAACCAGGCACAGCCAGGAAAGCACACATTGCCTCTGCCACAGAGGCCAGGGGAGACAGCCTGGTGTTTTGTCCAGGAGAAAAATGCCTGTACTTCTGCCAGGGACATGAAAACACGAGCACATTTCCTAGCTGGATATATTGATCCTGCTATACATTCTTATTAATGTTAAGTGAAGTCCTTAGTTTGCCTTCATTCTGTAAGAAAGCATGGACATTCTTAATTGAAATTAAGATGCTTTCAAGTTCACTTCAACCCTCTCCTTTTCTTTTTTCTAGAAGTGTTACTTTGCTGTGGTTTGAGGCACAGATCCTTGCTGTTTCACTCCAGCTGTACCCTCTGTCACACTGAGGGGTGAGGGGATCTAAGTAAAAGAGGCAGCAGCAGTGACTGAAGTACCATGGCAGCACAACTTTTATAGTTCTTTAAGGTGACAATAGGTGCTTTTACGGTTTCTGGTGTTTTAATATCTCATTCAGTACCTCACTAGACACCCAAGCTGCAGCACAGACCAAACCACGGACTGCAATGTCCCTCAATGTATTTGCTTAAGGACAGGCTCTCAAACGAATTTGCTCAAGATCCAGACAGCCCTGTCTGATCAACAAAAGGACATAGCCAGGGTTTTCATGTCACGTGGGCAAATATGTAACACTTTCTTTTAGCTCAATTAGCACTGCCTTTCACCTATAGGTATTTTAAATTTCCTTGCAAACCTTGTTGTTAGACTTCAGTAAAATCCACCAGAAGAGCCTTCCAGGCAGGAAGAGAAGAGCTATATGGTTCATAAGGATGAGTTCTGTGGTAACAATTCCACCCTTAGCTTTTCTCTCCTGTCAAAGATCCTTTGATAAGTTCATTCTCTTTCGCCTTTGAACTGGTCTAGGGCCTGAAATGCTGTTCCAGCTAAGCCAAGTAAGAACAGATTGATGACACAGGGCTTCCTAGGGAAATAACATTATGGGAATTCATTAAACATTTATGCACAGGGATTAGGCAGCTGTTTCAACACATTCTCAGGAGGATGAGAAGGCAGGGTATCGAAGCCCAGCTCCTAACATAATATGTTCTTTTCTGAACTGCAGTGAATAGAAGTCAGAGATTAAGGAGTCTTGGAATCAACTAGTACTTCTGAAAAAGTCAATAATGCTTCAGTCTCTGGTATTATTTAGAACAACATTAATCAGCATGAAGTCTTAGATGCAATGTGGAATTTCAATTTTTTTTTGTGTGTTAAGCCAAATTAAGTGAGGGTCATGTTAGGGCCTGTTTCTTCTCAAGACTAAAAAAAATGGTGGAGGGAATTTATATTAGCCTTTTAATTTGGAACTACAAGACTCAGAGACTCACTGAGAGGGGCATGGAGCCATTCACCTCTAAATTACTTCTTCAAATCTAGTCAAGGTCAGCAGCAAGCAGAAGTCACTGTCAATTTATTCACTGTCCTGGCTGAAATAGTGATGTCAGTTAAGTTTACCTTTAAGAGTAAACTAAATCAAATTAAGGCCAATTTAATTCTGAGTAAATGTGTCTGCATTACAATTTAATGCAGATTGACTAATCCACTCTAAATGCACACATTTAGGCAGTTTTCATTAACTTTGTAAAGACAATATGTGGTACAATAAAACAGAAGACTTAGATTTTTCTTATTTTGGTGCTTAGGGACTTACTGGTATTACATGTATTTGTCTTAGGCTGTCAGTCTTTTCCACTTTAAAGTGTGGAAATATATATGGAGTCTATTTACCTTTAATTTTACCTGGTCTTACATTAATTTCGTTGAGTTGGAGGCAGATCTGAAAAGTAACTTGTTCATTTGCAGTTATTTTTCTATTCATCTTTTAGACTGTGCTTTTCCAAAAGGACAAATAACAAGATTTTTGGTCCACATGAGAATCCTCATGGTCATAACAGTGAATGAAAGCCCAAAGCAGTTGAGTGCTTAGTAAGGATTTCTATCAGCAATACCTGGGCACTTCAGTCTCAAGCAGCAATACTCTATACTGCTGCCTATGCAGGGCAGAAAAGCAGTGAGATTTCCTCTGGTAATTGTTCTGGGAAGAAGAAGGAAATTGTGCCTTAAATTCAGTCATTTGCCGGTCAAAATGTCTTTATGAGACACGTTTGGGAGGAGCCTCAGATGCCCTTTGTAATTTGCATATCTTGAACAACCTTCACTCACTTGCAACCCAAGAACAGCCAATGCAGCCAGAACCAAGTCAGCACCAACATGATGAGTGAGATGGGGAAACTGAACAGAAACCAGGTTCCAAAATTCACCACTTCAGCTTTTGGGTACTGGCTGTAAAGTATAAAAGAGGATGCATGAGAAGTTAGAAAAGCAAAGGGACAGGGACCTCCAACAGTCATAGCTGCACACACATCTATAAGCTTATATATCTGTCATGGCAAGAGAGAAAAACCCCATCAGTTTGCATTTAAAACAGCTGCATTATTACCTATGCAGAGTGGAACCAAGAGACAAACAGTACAGCTCTCCAAACCTTTAACACCAGATGGCCTGGATTGTCTGGCCAGCTTCAAAAACACTTGGAGATGCCACGAGTGAAATTCCATCCCTACCTGTGGTTTATCTTAAGGCTTCTTTTAGAGTTGTCAGGCCTCAGAATGATTTCACCCAGAATCTCTTTGTATGTCTTCTCATGGGCCCCACAACTCATGACTGCATTCTGCTGTGCTCTGACAAAGATGTTGGATGTGCACTTTTGATGCAACTGTCATAAAAGCAAGATCTTGGAAAATTCTGTAAAATCCAAATCCTTGGATTAAGCATGACTTCTGAAGTTAGTCTTCTTTGCTACCACCATTTAAGAGGGAGAAATGAAGGGTATCAAGGCAGTAGATGGTTAGAATCAGGTTTGAGCTTGGATGCATATCTCTGCATGAGGAGAAGTACCACCAGTCTTCTGACAGAAAAACGTTCATGTTTCTGACATGTCTTTGAAAGCCCTGGGCCTATGATAAAGGAAATACTTAGCTGATCAGAGACCTGCTTCCCATCTTCTCTGAAGCAAATGTGTAACACCACTAACCTGAGGTTTTTTTTGGACTACACGTTGAGCAACTGATTTTATGACATTTCTTCTTTTATGAGCATTTCTTTGTCTTCTTTGCTATACCTTCATGGGTTTAGCATTTACTTTCCCAGAGTGCCTGTTGCCTTCATTATAATCAGTATATCAAATCAAAAGATGTTGCTGGAGATACTTAAATATTACCACATGTATATGTGTCTATTTGTTTTCCCGACAGTCCCCGGCTTAGTTTTCTTGTGTCTTCAGTGTCCCATGTCCCGAAAAGATGAAATGAGACTTCTCTCTGCTTTTTCAAGGTTGTTTATTTTTCTGTTATCAGAGGCTTGGGGGCACAGCCAGCGCTGTGACCTCCAGGAACACAAGGGCAGAAAGAGCAGAAAGGGAAAGGGCAATGGCAGCTCACAGCAGCTACCTTTTATATCTATTATTGACCATTAAGAAAACTCCACGTACTTTGTTTTGTTCCCAACACCAGTAAATCCTCATCTTATTGATATGTCTTTTCTATACTAACTTTTTTCTACACTAACCAACACACCACAGGAACTGGTGTCAGAGAAGAAAGGAAGAGAAGCAAAGAAGAAAGAAGAAGAGACCGACACCCAAAAATCTCCATCTTTGTCTCTATATAATACACAGAGCAAGATCCTAAAACTACAACTAAACTCTCTGTGGTACACTAAACAAAAATTTCTTCACCTTTCTGGTGCATTCAGGTTCTCCCAAAAGTGAAGGGATATTCTCCAAGAGCCTAGGTCGCTGGCTAGGCCATTTTTGAGGAGCTCTGGGGATATAAAGAAATCACCAGAGGAGCAGGAGAAGCTTCCAGGCTTCCCTGGACTCCAACGTACATGTTGGACTTTTTACTTTGCATGGGAGAAAGACATGGGTATGCATTAACTTTCAAACATTAACCATTAGTAATTACATTAGAGTGGAGGAAGAAGCAAGTTTTCCATCAGAGAGACTGTCTTACTAGGGCTCCTTCGGGTAGGAAATGACTCACAAGGATGACAAAGACTCAGCCAGCATTCTCACAAACTTCCAGTGTCACTTACTTGTTGAAGTGCTCTAGGAATATGAGGCTGGTGGAGGTGCCTATGATGGTGGTCAGCCCCCCGATGGTTGCTGCGTAGGAGATGCTCAGTGAGAGGCACTTGCAGACCATGTGGTCATGTCTGCTCTGGTACCGCTGCTTGGGGCTCAGGCCGAGATCAGAGGGCTCCGAGGGCAGGACCAGGATTTGAGCCTGTGAGGGGACACATTTGCATGGAAAGAAGGTGATCAGAACACCAGCCCAGCTTGCTCTAATGCCAGAGTGATATGGGGCCCAGAGATGCAACAGGTTTGTGTAAGAGAGGGCAGGTTTTTCTTCACAGGGATTGACTGGGATCAGTTCTGGAAACTTGGCCAGGGACCTAAAATCTCCTGTCTGTGACAGAAATGTCGGACAAGCAGTAATCAGAGTTCTGGCTGAGGTTTGGGCCAGCTCTGGGTCTGACTGGAATGTCAGTGGGATACCAAAAGCCTTTAAGGGCTGCAGGGACAGGATTCCAGCACTGCAGCAGAAGGAATCCATAATCCTTGAGGTTTAGGAGCAGCCACCACATAAACGCTTGGTGAACTTTTCACACTTAAACTGGCTCAGGGCCTCTAATCAGGGATGGAGTTCTGGGGATCTCAAAACGTCATGGAAAAGTCTGGGCAAGGGGAATATGGAAGGATAAGATGCCAGAAAATTTTGCTCCAAAAGAAGCTTTTTAAGTGACAGGTAACTCTCTATAAATCAAGTCCTTTTACTGGGAAAAAGAGCTACAGTACTTCAAAGCACTTCACATGCAACCTGTAGTTTAGGAATGAGGAAAAAAGACAGATAGTGGTTCAGATAGGCTTGTTAGATTTACTAATTCATATTTTGATTTATTTTTTCACTGTGAACACAAATTTGTGTGCTGGTTTTAGCCTGTTCTTTCGTGGGCATAAATGTAGGATGTTAGGACACTACAAATTTGTCATCCAAAGAGCAACCTCTTCTTGGATCCACTCAAGAGAAGTGGAAATACTGCGATGAATTGATTTAATGGAGGATTTTGAGGTGGATATTTTGGAAGACAAAAGGAACTGGATATTAAAACTACCTGCCAACGTGGCTGAACAAATTAGTGACCCATGCCTGCTGCTTTTTTCATTCTGTGTAGGATTTTGTGTGCCAGGGGTTGCTGTTTTTGAGTTGGGCTATTTTTCCAAGGAGGATTTGCAGAAACAAAGTGGCTATTACAGTAAAATAAGAAAAGAAACTTGTGATCACATTACTGAATATAAAGTTAAATAATTTGTCCCAGCCACTGGGGAAGGGTCTTCTGAACATAGCTGTGCTGGTTGCATCTAAATGGGAGCAAGAACTAGCAAAGAATCAAACCATGGCTGTGGTGAGATGATGGAAAATGATTCCACTCAAGGAATAAATACAAAACAGTGTTGAACAGGAGGTATTCACATCTATCTTTTGCCTCACCCCCAGGCCTAACATTTCCTTACCTGAGGTAGGTGCTGCCCATTGCTTGTAGAATTCATTGTCCCGATAGGGTTGGCTATCATGTGCACACCATTCATACTCTGCAAGGAGGAAAATGCCTTTGGATTAGCCTTTATTATGTTCCTAGGAGCACTTAGAATAGAATTTGTGATGCTTTGTAAGGGTACTGGGTAGCAGGCTTTAGGGACAAAAAAAGAAAAAGAAAAAAAGGTTCCAAAACTACAAGAAAATCCAACCCACTAAAAATTAGCTGTTAATTTTACCGGGGGAAAAAAAAGGTTTAAACCTCCCACTTTTTTGTTTTAAAGTGATTTTTAAGTCACATTATTATGAGATTAGGTCTTCCTCTGTCATGCAGGAGAATCCAAGTGTTCCCTTGAGCCTGTGACTTTGTGATATGTGATGTAGAAACTGAGGAGTCTCAGCTGCAGAAGCTCCGAATACCCAAGAAATAAAAGATCATATCCATTTGATATCATCCATATTCCAAGAGAATTTGCTGCAAACCATACAGAATTGTCAGTCTGCCAACTAGATCTCAGGATCTCCAGCAAGAAGTACTGCAAATTTATACTGTTTTGTACTTATGTTGTTGTTATTATAGAGCTAATGTTCCCCAGCTGACTTGTGCAAGCAGGCTGACAGGTTAAATACAAAGCAGGACATTCTGCAATATATGTATTTTCTGCCAATGACCACCACACATTTGGAATAAAAGAAACAACAGGTTTTTTTCAGAGCTGTGTGCATTTTGCCCTGCTGGTTCCTGCATTAGAAGACAGCGTAGCTCAGAAGATGCCGCCTATGACAATACCTTTGAGTGCATCAAGGAGCTGAAGTCAGTAGTAGTAGCACTAAAAACAAAGAAAGGAAAATATGCTTTAAAAATGCCTGTTCACCCAGCTCCTGCAAAAGGCACACATCATGGGTGGGAGGGGCAACATCTGCAGGAGAACTAGTGCCTGCTAAGTGCTGAATACCATTTATTAGTACCTCTTATGTGGGCTCTTGGCCAAACAATAAGAGTCATCATTATGTTTCATAGCTCTCTCTCCATCTGTGTAGCAGTGGGGTTCCACCTTCATGCAAAACCAAATTTGTTTCTTGGCAGTATTCACCCCATCCTAGGAGAGGATTCCATTCTCCGTGGAGGGAATCACCAGGCAATCCAGCACCACTGCTGCCTGTTCTAGTCAAGCTCCTCCTCTGCCAATTTTCCAGTGCTGTTTCTGAGTACCTACCTGTAACACATTAAAGCCTTCCCTAAAACCTGTCCTGTGTGACATGTGGATCATGCAAACCATCCACTGAATTTATTTCCAGAAGATGTGCTACTTTTTCCGCCAAATTTCAAGCTCTTTTTCAAGTAATCCTATTTCAATAATAGTTTTGTATTAAATATCCCACATATACTCTTCAACAGGGTTTAAAGGGATTAATGGCACAATTCCAAACTGAAGATTTGATTCTATATTGCATAGAAAATATGGCTGGGATAGAAAGAGATATCAGAGGGAATATTGGAGGACCAATTAGTCTCTAGACTAATGAGAAAACTATTTAGATCTTGCAAGTTAACTTGCAAGTCATCAACCTGTACTGTTTGAATTATAATACTTATTTAAAGTAAATTAAAATTTAAAGTAAAAGAAACTTGTTTCTCTTTTATTTTGAACAGTTGTGAACAATACAGAAGGGGCTCAAAAAGGGACTGTGCAATTTGTTCTCATGTTTCATAAGATGCTCGTCAAAATCGGCCTACAATAAATTTTTAGGACATTAGCTTTGTATACTCTCTTGTATATCGTGAACTGATGGTTAATTAGATAATGTGACAAAGAAACTAGTCCTTTACTTGATTGACCCTTTCCCCTTACTAAATTCTACCTCAAATAGTGACCTGGTTGAAACTGTTAGTGTTTCAAACCTCCGAAGAAATTTGTCTATATTTAAATAAATCTTTTACAAATGTTGTGGGGGAGGAGAGGTGTTTTTTTGTGGATTCTGCCTCCCACTCTCCAGTTCTATCTCCCTCCTAAATTTAGGCAGCTCAGACTTTCTTCAGGAATTCTCTGTAAGTGATTTCCCTCTGGATATGTCCATGCTCTACTTGAATCCTCTCCATCAGTGTTCTATCACTGGGCAACAGAAATAAAAATCTGTGAATAGCACTTTCTCAAACAGCACAAACACAGACTTCAAAAGAGCTTTCAAACCCCTATAAATATTCTCCTTATCCCTAAAATATCTGCAGTGTTTACAAATAAATGAATCCTGTGAAGTTTTAGCGAGATCCAGACCATTGCATTAATCCCATTTATCATGTAAGCCTTCCCTGTCAGTCGCATGTGAAACATTCACTTGTAAGATTCTGCTTGCCCTTCCTGGCTCTACTCCTGGGTTCATCTCATTGCAACCTGTGTAGGGCTCAAATGTCCAGTCCTGATGAACAGGGCTCATTCTTACTCCTCATTGATGAAGATAAGCTCCAGTGAAGGCTGGCCATGCTTTTCACCGAGACCTGCAATGAAGAACAGAGAGCAGCCCTTGGCGTGAGAACCGAGATGAGCCCAGGTCACAGCACTGGGCCTGGAGAAGCTGCTGCAAACAAAAGCTTGTCCAAACAAGTCTCAGATGCTCTCTTTATGCAGTATTTTATTATTCTGTATTGTACTGATCATGTGCCTCTGGCAATTAAAAGACTGTGATACCTACATATAATAGAGGTTGGATGAAATTATTTTCAGCCTGGAAACTGTAAAGTGAAAGAAAGTTTTTCTTCCTAAACCTTTTCCTTCTGGGAAGGAATGAACAAAATGAACCTTAGAGCTCTTATCAAATTTTTATTACAGGATTGTCAAGAGAAAACTTCTGAGCCTCTTCCAAATTTCCTGGGCTTTATTCTCCGAGGTTTTCTTCCAACCCTGTAAAATCCTATGACCCAAAGGTTTATGACATACAGCTACAGCAGATGCCCTAATTCAGCATAGTTTCCTGACTCCTATACTTCCATCACTGCTTGAAACTTTCTTTCATTTTTTGGAAGGAATATCAGAGTACAAAAAACGAGCACATATCAGTGTTTTTGGCAATGCCAGTCAGACAGATCTGACCTCGGTAGAATTTGAATAATATATATCAGCAAGTCTGGTCACTGATAAACAAATGAGGAAAGTGGCCCATGCTGACAAATACCTATTGGCTTGTTCTCTTCAGCAATGGTGCTGCCCGCAGTCGTGGTGACCTCACACTCCTCCTCAGCATTCACCAGCTCCCAGAGCACTGCCTCCACGATTGGCATCACCATGGCTGTGGTGGAGGTGTTGGAGAGCCACATGGAGAGCACCGTGGTGCAGCACATAAAGCAAAGGAGCAACCTGGAGGGCAGCACGGGGAAATACCGAGGGGTCACAGGTGGGAGAAAAAGGAGGGGAAAATTTGTGAGATTTAAAACTCTGAAAGGAAAGATGAGTATGAAAAATGCCCCAAGCCAAGGTGGCTTTTGCCCATGGGTGGGAAGATCAGAGAGGTTTCAAGCTGCTGCTGTCAGGTTCAAACAACCCCCAAGCCAAAGGTTCACTCACATGCCTGGCTTGGCTCCAGCCATCATCACCATGCGCAGGGCAATTCGCTTGTGGAGATTCCACTTTTCCACGGAAGCTGCCACACAAATCACACCCATGAGGAGCAAGGTTGTGTTCTTGAAATATTCAGCAGCCACCTGCATGAAGGCCCCAGGAAGCAGTCAGTTAAAAAAGCAGCAACTACCCTACACAGAAAACACACTGAATGAGAAGAAATATAGCATCGGGCAATTTTGCTCCCTGGAGTAAGAATGACAGGGAGCTGGAGAAAATGAAGAATTCATAAATCAAAATATTCTCTTTAATCTCTTTCTTGTTGTGTTTACAAATAAGGCACTGTATCCTATTGTTTATAGGATTCTCAGTTTTGAAGACATCAAGAGAAATGTTATTTTTTTGAGCAGGATATTCAGTGCCTGCAGTAAATCAGTCATTCTCAACTAGGCTCAGATGGAAACAAGCGCAGGCAAAACTGCACTGAAGGCAGCTTATTCATGTGATTCATCTGCTTTTTCATTGCTGTCTATCTTGCTTATATTTTTTCTGTCTTGTTCAGCTTTTGGGCAAAATGTGGCATCCCTAGAAGCTACAACTTCAGAAAAGAAGTCCTTTGGGACTTGCTCTTTGAATGCAATAAAAAAGGGTTGGTATATTGCTGCAGTGATCCACAAACCCTGTGCCAAAACCTTTCCCATTGGAAATCCATTTCCATTTTATCCCAGGAAAATTGGGAAAAGTTACAAGAAAAACTTCAGTTTAAAGACAATGATCAAAACTGGTAACTGGCTGAGGAAAATGTTCAGAGACCACCTCCAAAGCAGGAATCATGCATGTGGGTCTTGCTAAAATATGAGAAAATATTCTGTGAAGAAACTACAAAAATACCAAATTAAGCAAACTATAAAATTCTTACACAAACACACACATATACTTCTGTAAAAACAAATAAAATGGGAGAAAATAAAAGTTACAAACAGATGCTTGGAGTCAAAATTTTTCATTTCATTTTGGTGCAATCCTTCCTAGGTTTTTGCTGGAATATTTTTCAACAAGCATAATTCTTCAAACTTCTTAAAACTATTTCTCTAACCAAATGTAGGTGTCAGCATTTAAAAACAATTAAGATCAGAGGAAACAATAGTTTTTCCATTGTCCTCAGTTTTACTGATGCTCCTCCATAAAGTACAAGAGTTGCAACAAGTTATATATTTGATGACATTTATTTAACAAATCCGTATGGTGACCTAAATAGACTTGGCCATCACAGTTTTGTGCTGAACTCTTAAATATCCCCTTTTTGGCTTTCTGCCACCGGCTTCTTTCTCATTAACTTTCTTCATTTTCCTGCTACCTTTTCAAAAAGTAATGAGGTGAATGAAGGAAATCCATCAAGCCAGCAGCATGAAGAATCTGTTTTGTTTTTTTTTTCCTTTATTCATTTCACAGCCTTTTTGGATAAATAAGTGAATGCTAATAGTCTTATTAACACCAACACACATATATATGACAAACTGGTTCATGTTCTTAAGCCCCTGTGAGTAATTTGTAGCTTAAATAGCAGTAATTTTCTAGGCAAGAGTCACTCCAGAACAGCAGATTGGAAATGCTGCAACATCATCAGAGTTGTTTATTTTTGAATGCAGGGATTTATTTCTCTTCCTAAAGCAAATAAATCATTCTTTGCAGTAGACTTACTATCATTTTATCTGATATTATGTTGACTTTCTCTCAGGCTGCCATTAAATTTTCCTTCTGCAACGTGCTGCCAAATTTTTAATGAAAATGCCCAACTACTCTACCTTTATTTTAGGAAAAAAAGATTCTGAAAATAGTGAATTGTGTTTGTATGAAAATGTATCTCATTTTATTGCAAAACTTGGGAGAATAAGCAGTCATAAAACTCTTGGCTCATGCTTGTCTATATCCATTTATGGGTATTCCCAGTGCTAGATTGTGAGAGAAATCTAACAATTTTACATTTGCTACATATTCCTCTGCATTCTTATCTGTATTACTTGTCCTTAAATCAAATGTGCTGTCCCCTCATCCCCAAAAAAAGGGATAGAAAAAAGGAGGGGGAAAAAAGCTGTAGGCAAAATAAAATAAATTCTTGGCATGTAATGAAAGAAATTAACATTAAAAAAAACCCCAAGTAGGCAAATTCAGGACTGATCGTATAGACTTTTTTTGCACACATATTTATTTCCCTGAGAACTCATGGCTACAATGAAGCACTAGGTTACAGCTTTGAAAAAGGACTAGAAATTCACCTGGATAACAGAATTATCTAGCCTTTTACAGTAACTGGTTTTAGCATATGTAGCCTCTTCCCTTAAATGACATCCATAATAAATACAATAGGAAGGAAGCTTTACAGTGTCCTATCACTGCTGTTTACGTGGATTTGAGGAGGGGAAAGCTGGGATCCTTTGGAGCAGCAGGTTGTGATGCAGCAGTTGAAAGTATGGACACCCCTCCTTGCTGATACAGCCTGTATGATATCCTCTATTTTCAGTCAAAGGAAGAGCTGGTGGGACCCAGTTACACATTACAAGGTACGCACTGCTGCTGCCTCTAAGCCTCTCTACTGCACGAAGATCAGCCTCATCCCAATAATCAGCCAAGAGGGAGAATATTAAGTGATGAAAGTGTGCAATGGCCTGACCTCGCTGGACTTCATGACTCCAAAGAGAGGGTACAGGAAAGCAGGGACCAAGGCTGCTGCCCCGAGGGGCACTGCTTCAGAGACCCAGTACACAGCCGTCACCACGAGCACGTAGGCGCACGAGGCTTCCTGCAGGGACAAAGCACAGAGCGTGAGTGTTACTGCCCCACCACGTGCTGTGGGAGCTCTGTCAGCTCACACACAGCATTCTTCAAATTTTGGGTGCCTGGGTTTAAAAAAACCAGGAAGGATTATACAGGGACCTCCAAAAGTGCGGCTGTTTGGGTGTGAAATCTTGGCTACCATCTGCAAGGACAGTTTCAGAGGATGACAAAAATAAAAGTTTTCACACATAATCCATAAATTGGAATAAGCCTCTTTATGAGCAAAATAATGACTTCAAGTGCATTTACAAATTTGCTTGATTTCCATAATCCAGTATTTACCAAGCATTCAATGGTGACTCCTCACATTAGCCCTGTTGACCTGTTATCTCTGCATGTGTTTCTCTCCATTACTGGACAAAGACAGGAACTGTTAGTTTTCAGGACCAGATGAGAACATTCATATTTGCCATAAAACTGCCTCTTAGTTATTTTGGGAAATGCTCTGGAAACTTAAGTTGTTTTCTCTTATTTTTTATTTTAAACAGTGTGCAAACACTTTTGTTAGCTGATTTTATTTGCTCAGGTAATTTCTACAGCCCTTTGGAAGAAGACCACAAGCCTGCGGGGTTGGAGACAATGGGTGAATGGAATTAAACAAACAAATTTGCTGCTGTCCAAGGTTCTGGTAGAAAAAAGCATGAGAGTATCATGCTGAGCAGTCATGGGGAGTGGGATATGAGGTAGAAAAGTGCTATCTGCTGAATATTCTTACAGGAAAACACAGCTAGTGCATGGAAGTCTTCTGGTCCATTTCTAAGATATGTCTTTATTTATGGCGCTCATTGGATTTCCCATTACCCTCAGTTTGCTATCTTAACAACAGTTTCTATACTTAGAAACCTGGGGATATCTGATAGTAATAATTACAGAAACTACCCTCTAGAAAATGTTTTTCCTTTCCTTTCCTTTCCTTTCCTTTCCTTTCCTTTCCTTCCCTTTCCTTTCCTTTCCTTCCCTTTCCTTCCCTTTCCTTCCCTTTCCTTCCCTTTCCTTCCCTTTCCTTCCCTTTCCTTCCCTTTCCTTTCCCAGTCAGTAGGTGTGCACAGATTTACTCCACTTATAAATTTATCTATTCTTCAATATGCACCAGATGTTGCATATGAACTTATTGAGTCATATGGAGTCACAGCTCACAAATGGCTCTTGTTTAGAAAATTCACTGTTCACAAATGCTATCTGAGTCTCTTAAAATATAATTTCACTACTTTTGTTTCCTGACCGGATGACTTCCAAATAAAGCAGCTTTCAAGAGGTCGCAAAAGCAATTCTCACAGATCCCTGTGCCAATCAACGAGCATGTTTTACATCTCATTGTTTTTCAATCCGTTTTATGAGCAAGGTGGTAAAGCTAGTGAAATTATACAGGGATGTGGGTTCAGTGGAATGAATCAGTAGTTGTGTTTAAATTCATGTTTATACATGTCATTCTGACACTACCTCTAAAAAAGAGTCACAATCAGCTGTTCCTCTTTTTTGAAGTACAGCCAGAACACAGCCCAGAGAGTGAATTAAGATAGACTGATATGTACTATTTCCTTTACTTGTGTAAGAATTGTAGCCAAAGTTACTCAGAAGCTTGGATTTAAATGAGCTGCCAGACCTCACTCTATTTCAGAAAAGTGTAACATTAAACAGTTATGATTTAACAAAGACAGGGTAGGTTTATATGGGATTTTAGGGAAAATTTCTTCTTTTGTAGTGTGGTCAGGCCTTGGAACAGATTGCTCAGAGAGGTGGGGGATCCACCATCCCTGAAAGTTTTCAAAGGATGTGTGGATGGGGCCCTTGGGAATGTGGTTTAGTGGTGAACATGGCAATGCTGGGTTAGCAGTTGCACTTGATGATCTTAGAAGTCTTTTCTAACATTAATTATTCTGTGACTCCATGATTCTATTGAGCAGGGCCAGCAGAATAGCTGAAATAAATTTATAAGGAAACTTAACTTCCTTTGTGCAGATAAACTTTTAATTACTTGAGAGGTTATAAAGAGTATCTGAAAGGCTGTTGGAGAAATTTAGCTCTGGATTAGCCAACTTGCTGCTCAGTCACCTTTAACTACATTCTACTTCAATGTTAATATTCTACAGAGGGCCATTTTTGTGACCTAGTGACTCTGACTCACTTTTAATTTTTAACTCATTAGCTTCTGCTAGCAAACTACTATGTTTCCATGGGCCCTGTATGAGATCCAGCAGTTGTCTGAGGAGAAAAATAACTTCTAATAAAAGAAGAATCAGTGGTTTTTATTTTAAAGCTGTGCAGATGTAAGATCCAAGGGGTACGCTTTGCCAAAATTAATAAAATTACTTTCATCCTAACCCGAATCCAAACCATTTTCTCACTCTAAAAATGTACTTCTCTTTAATTTCTTTGAGCAGTGATTGTTGTTTCACAGAGGAGTCATTTTCTATTGCTCTATGTGTGGCAATAAAGCAGGCTGATAGTGAAAATGGAATAGGACAAAGGGACGTTGCATCTCCACCAAAACCTAACTGGGATGGGCACAGAGTCTTCGTGTTTCTGTACAACAGGCTGTAATCATTTAAAAAAAACACCCGAAATAAACTGCATTTTTAAAGGGTACAAAACTGTAAGCAAGTACTGGGAAAGCCAAGCTTACTAATCTCCACTAAAAACCTAATCGGCTTGTCTGGCAACTTTATTTATTTTCTCAGTTGGTTTCCAAGAGAAACCATATTAATCTCTCCTATTTAATTGAGCTGAGTTTACATATTTAATTAATGGTTACCAGAGCTACTAAGTACTAGACTGAAGCAATGGCAGTATAATTTTAACTGTTTCACCCTCCTCACTTGTTATACAGATGAAAATTTCTGTTAAGCCAACCTCAGAGCTTGAAGCAGGGAATAGGAAAATGTGATGGCTGGAGGGACTATCATCAATTTATCTGTCTTCAGTCAGTTCCTCAGGTGGAAATAAAACAGGAGCTGAAAGGAAGTTGTGGCTAAAATCTCCACACTAACGGTCGTGCATAAAACTTTTGTAACTAAAATATCCAAGGATCTCAGAATGATTAAAAGGAAGAATAAACTCTGTGTTGGAAATTTGTCAACTTAAAGGTGTGCATTGCATATCTTGAATGCAGAGGTGAAGTTAAGCTCTGCAAAGAGGTAGTCCAGCCTCTGGAATAACAGCTTTGGTTTTATGGGATCATGCTGAAATTCCACTCTTCAGTCTGTGTAAATAAAACCAAAGGTGAGCACAGAAATGTCATCTGTGGCTCTTCAGAGCATGTTCTGTGCTTTAGGGTCCATTCTGCTGATATGGCATATCAGGATGCCAGCATCCTCTGATACTGCAGGACTCACACCTCTGCCAAATGCTGACTTTTGAGGAGTAATCCAAATGTCCTTGATTGTGTGGCCACAGAAACAGTGGTCACAGAAAGCCTGACCTCAACTGACTGAATTCATGTGGCATGCTTAATGGTATCTCTGGTGGCTCTATGACAAAAAAAAAAAAAAAAAGAGATGATAAAGATTACCAAAAAGAAGCAAAAATGCTCACGTGTGACTGTGAACAATGAAGGAAATAAGGACAGAATGAAAAAGACCCACAGTTTGTAAAGCACACTTTTTGATCTGAAAGGCATTTGTGTGTTTTCAAACCTGGGGTACAAGTTCAGTGATAACTCTGGAAGGGGAAAAAGATTTCAAGCAAATTTTCTCAAATTTATTTTTCACCCAACCATTTCTTGTCACAAAATAATATAAAATAAACTCTGGACTTTATTCCCATTAGCAGTATCTACAAACAATTCTGAGTCCTTGTGCTCCCTTTGATCACTCTTGCCACTATACATGTAGTGCTCCTTTGACATTTCCAGAGATGTGATGGTATCATCAAAGAAACTGCAAGCTGATTCCCTGCAGAAATGTAAATATAAATGACCTGGTAATTTCAATCTCCATAAAAAAGACAAAAAAACTAATATAATTGTAAAACATGCAAGTCTGTGAGCAGGCATCAAATTTAATGATCACATTTAAAAAGTAATCATAGTCCATTGATTGTAGCAAAGTAAAATCTGCACAAAAGCCCTTGGATAATGTACTGTCAGCTGAGTTTGGATGTTTTCTTAATAACACTATAAACATTTGTCCAGCTTTTGATCAGACTCTCAGCTGTTCTCTACCCGCTGGGGTCACTCATGTATATACAAAGTGGATGTAAATCACCACCAGATGGATTTTCACATCACTTTGCAGCAAAGCAGCACCACAAGGTGCAGAGTAATAGTGCAGAGGAGCTTGTACTGTACAACAGCAATTCTTGAAACAATCCTGTCAGTGAATTCCTGCTTTAGCACCCATCTGGTGCTTTACAATTCCCTTGGTTGTGCGTGTCAGGGAGCATCTATTTTCATGTTACTGTTCCAGGGACATGGGGGGAGATTAAAACAAGCCTCTGTGAAAGGGTGAGCCTTTCTGTTCCCTGCAGAGCACAATTGTTTGTCATTCCCTCTCTTGAGATAGAAGAGGTGAAAAAGTATTGTAAGAGAACAGCCAAGATACACTGACATTCAGAGCAGGAAAACTCAAAGGGCAACATACAGTTCAGTGCAGGAACTTTCTATGGATCCTGGTTGTCTTTCCAAACAAAATATTACTGATTTGTTTTTGAAAACAGCTATATAGCTCCTAATCCTTTGCCTTTCTATTTGATAAACTAGTAGTATTCATAAATTCCCTGATACTATAAGGAAGAATTAATCTTTAGCAGGGTAGAGGATGGAAGGGAAATTGCTGCACCTTTTGGACAGATTTATATCTAGGTCTATGGGGAAGGACAAGCTGCAGATTCTTAATACACTGCAAATTCTGATAAGTTAAATATCACCACCTCTATAAGGTAGGAAAACATTGCTATATTATGGGTTACAGCTGCGGAGATGTGCAAAGAAAGGACTTTACCATGTGTTCAAGCTACTCAGTATCTCCAAAGCAGTGTCAGGAACACAGCTGCCTTCACTCCTTTCCCTGGTCTGTGTGTTAAGCACAGGCTGTTCCCTCCTTTGCATTGCTGTGTGTGTCTCTGGGCCAGCATTTATGAGTCAGAGCTGCAATGTTTCAGAGAGGTACCTACACCTGCTCTGGAGCAGTCAATGCAGTGCCTCCGAGTCCTAGTTCCTGCCCCACCTGAATTGCTGTCTTATAAACCTGTACTACATTGAAAGTCCTTCCATGCATACTTATTACTAAAAAACTGAAGACTCTGTAAGTATTCCTTTTAAAGACCTCTCCTGAAGGAGCATTTCACGGATATGTTTCTTCTGTTCCCCCTTCCACACAGATTTTGTTTTAGAAAAAGAAGACACCCAACATTTCTGGTTTAAAGCAGTACTTTTCTAGCTTCACCTCTCTCTTCAGCTCTGCTTGTGACATGACTCAAGGTAGCCCTGGCTCTTACCTATATGATTCACAGTCCTTCAAATTTGAGTCTTTCATTTTTCTAAGATCTGTGCTTCTTGAGATCTTTGTCTTACTTACTGCACACTGCAAACTTAACCAGCAGGACCACCTGCTGCACTCAGAGGCTTTGCTGAAAAGAAAATGAAAATGTACTTACACTGCTGGGGTATATGAGTGGCAGAGGAAGCAGCAGAAGTGGAATGAGAACAACGAGCAAGAGATTTCTGGATCGAAGAATCTCCTTCATCACTGCCATACTCTTTCACAGTCTGGTGGCTTTCTTCCCCTTCAGATTCTTCTCTGGTTCCTCAGATATTCCAATTTTCATGCCACGTTTTCCTTCACCTGTGCCTGGATTTCCCAAAAAGATCTCTCACCACTTCATCTCTTATCCCCACTGTCACCTAAAATATCTTTCTTGCTTTATTTATTCTTCAATCCGTTTTTTTATAAAGGTTTTTCGACTAAAAAGACATTCAGTTTATGTAGGGCTCACAGGCACATCCAGTTTATTATTGCACCATAACACACAGAGGATTGCAAATTGGAGCATAGTGATCTTTTGACAAATTTTCTTTTTCATTCAGACTTACAGTTGTAGATGTGTTGTATCCTTATTCCCATGTTTTATAAAGTTTTTTTCTTCCATCATCTAGTGGAGGCAAGGTATGTTTTGAGCTGCTGCTTTTCCTCCTGTTTGATAGTCTGAATTTCTCAAATGTAGTTTCCTTTCTGCTGGAAAATTACTAAATCAAACAATTTATTGTTCAGTGCATAGAAGTAATTTTTCAGGTACTTCTTCTTTAAAGAAAAGACCAAACCCCCTCTCCATTTGCAGCTCCTTCGGATTTTATTTCTTCTATTTTGTATCTACCTTTACCCTACTTTTGCCCTGAGCTTGGAATTCACAGGGCAGTAATTCCAGCATGGATTATACTTGATCTCAAGACAAAAATTTGTTAAAAAGCTACAGGCAACTCTAATTCACCAATGAGGACTGCAGAAAGTAGAAGTTGCCCCACCCACTGCCCCAAACACAGTCAGAACATTTGAGAAAATCAACAGGGTTCTGACATTCCCACAAATATATAAAAAGAGCTTTTTTAAGTGGCCGAACAGTTTGTTATTGTTTCAAGGTCCCTGTACCGATGATAAATAAATAATCATTGTTTTCTGAACAGTATCTTTTGTCTTCATGTTTCTTCCATCACGACCCCTGAATGTCACTTATTCACAAGGCCTGGGCTGATCTCTGCTGACTCGTGTCCCCTGAGTAACCACAGGGCTCGAAATCACACTGACAACTTTTAGGCTTTCTAGTCTTGTCTTCTAGTGAAGAGACATTTCTCCAACTCTTCTGGTGTTAGTGCTTATTGTGGGGCAGAAAGCACTGTGGATTTAGGACTAAACCCACGGGCTGGTTACATGCATGCTCTGTAGCCCTGTATTGATGCCTTAAATGGAGACTTAGAAACAGAGACTAGACAGGAATCAAGGAAGAAAGGAGGTATTTATTTCAAAGCTCTTCAGAGGTACACTCTGGCCTCCAGAGGCTCCTGCCTCAGTGCATCCCAACATGGACAATGACAGCTCACGAGTTCTTCACACTTTGATATCAGCATCAATTCCCCAACCAGAACCCAGCCAAGGATGGAATTTCCCCAAGCTTTCCCCCTTTCCCCAAGATGAAGGTTTACAGTTCTTGGGTCTAGGACAGTCTGGGTGTCCTTGGAGAGCAAGCTGGAGAGGCTTTGTTGTGTCTGTGTGAGCATGAGAGAACAGCACTTAACAAGCTGCAGGAAACTTGAGAGTTCCACTAGCAGTAGAGGATTTGAAAAACATAAAAGTTAAAACCTAAGGCATCAGTATCTCATGGGAAGCACACATCCAGGATTTTCCATGCCCCCAAAACTTGCTGGTATATCCTCTCCCCACCCTCTTCTAGTCAGGGACAAACTGAGCTCCCCAGACTGGACTGAGATGCCTCTGTGGCCCTGAGTCCTGGAAAACTGGCAAAGGCAGAGCTGCAGAGGAGTGTGATGTGCAGGGTGAATTCCTCCTGAAATTAGTAATTGTATCTCAGGCTGTGGGGTGCTTCTGTACCTTGAAACTCCCACCAAGCAACAGAACCTTGAGACCTTTCAGGTAAATTTAACAACTGGTTCTAGAAGAAAATCCATAGTTAATATGAAAATTTTGAGTTGGCCAATAGGGCTCAGGATCTGTTTTTCCAGTCTTTTCAAAAAAACTAAAAAAATTATTTAAAAAGTTTAAAATGCTCAAAAAATGAAAAATTGTTTTGTTTTAAATGGAAAAAAATTTTATAATCTTATTTCATATTTTTGTGGTCTATAAGGTCAAAGGGTGGATAAAGGGTGCCATTTAGGGGCAGTTGTTCTTTAACCTGTGAGATAAGAGCTGGCCATAAAGAAGGTTCGGCCTGAAGTGACAAGATGAAAACTGAGATAGGGAAAAGGCAACCTAAATTGCATTTTAAGCAATACCGAGGGAGGGAAATGCCCTAAGCCCAAAGAAATCCCCTGAAGGCAGAGTGCTCCTTCCCACCTGAACTCTGGAGAGAGGAGGCAATCTCATTCCTATTTATTACCTCCTTCAGAGGGAAGGGCTGTTCCCTCTTCCCTCCTGTACCGTTGCTCCCACAGAGAGTTTCACAGTCTAAGATAAGCAATTTCTCATGCTGAAGTTGCAAAATAGTAAATCTCCTGCTGAAATCAATACAATGCAAAGGCATGTACTTTTATGTAGAATGTTTTTATTATTACATTGAGAGTCTCTGTTAAATTAACCTGGGCAGTCCAAGCACTTTCCCAAGTAATAAATCTTTGTCTTACATTACACACAGTAATGGGAGGAGGGAAACAAACTCATAAAACCTTTATTTTCTGTTGAGAAAATAAATGTTTCAGCTACCAATTTGTAAGGTACGGTAAGGTATGTATGCCATAGGGAATTATAATATATTAAAAATTATCTGTAATTCTTTTCTATGGGATATTTTATGATTAGTAAACTCTGCTGCAGAGTAGTCCCGTTGTGGGGTGAGGAGCATGGCTGGGAGGCATTTCTCTGGATGGTGACCACTAGCAATTAGTATTTGTTCTAGTTCTCTTTCTTGCTATTTTTGCAGGCTTGGAGCAGCCAGCTGTGAGGGATTTAGGAATTGCCCTGGTCCCAGGCTCTTCCAGCAAGTGGTGTTTCAGGGAGCCAAGAAGCAGAGCTGCAAAGGAAGTATTGCACTCTGTGGCATTTCCCCTCGGTGTGTTTATAAAGCATGGTGGGGGAACAAGCAGGATCATCAGCCTTAAAGCCGAGGGTTCAAAGGGTGTGTGGGCAGCTTTGGGGTGCTGAGCTCTGTGTGTGCAAGCAGAGGGGACAGAGATACTTGTGGCCTACAGCCTCGTGGCTGAGGTTTGCTGCTTCCTTTGCCATCTGCCAGACAGGCTTTGAAGATGGCCAACAAAACTTTTCAGGTATTGATGCCTTAAATGGCTACCTAGAAAGAGAGACTAGACAGGAATAAAGGAATAAAGGAATAAAGGAATAAAGGAGGGATTTATTTGAAAGGCCTTCACAGGTACACTCTGGCCTCCAGAGGCTCCTGCCTCAGTGCATCCCAACATGGACAACAGGTCACAAGTCCTTCACACTTTGATATCAGCATCAATTCACCAACCAGAACCCATCCAATGATGGAATTTCCCCAAGCTTTCCCCGTCTCCCCAAGGTGAAGGTTTACAGTTCTTGGGCCTAGGACAGTCTGGGTGTCCTTGGAGAGCAAGCTGGAGAGGCTTTGTTGTGTCTGTGTGAGCATGAGAGAACAGCATTGAACAAGCTGCAGGAAACTTGAGAGTTCCACTAGCAGTAGAGGATTTGAAAAACATAAAAGTTAAAACCTAAGGCATGAGTATAAAAGTGTGCCTGCACATACCTGTGTCCAAACAAATACGCGTGCTCGTACACGCAAATCCAGGAACTCCTGGGAGGAACAAGTCTGACTCTGTCTTTCATAAGCCCTTTGTCCAGCTGCTAATGCCGTGGCCAGACTGCCCCTAAGGCTGCTGTGGTTCCACATTCCCACAGGTGTTTGCCAAATCCAGTGTGCTCTGACTGCTTGCACTCTGCTCTTTGCTGTGCTTCTGGGTGGATTTTTTCAGCTTCATTGAAGTGTCTGTTTTGAGGGACACTTAGAAGAATTCCTTTTTCTCAAGTGATGCAAAAGGAGCTAACCATGATTCAGAACTTGGGCTAGAATCCTTAGGCCTGTTTTAGTCTCAGGGATTTGTTATTTCGGCCTGCATCCTTAAGATATTATGCAGTAAAGAGATAGAGAATGATGGTATGAAAGGATGAAAGAAATGTTCAATTATTTTCCCATGGTCTGGAAGTAGAAGCACCTTTAATATCAATAGGAAAACTGAACTTGTATCTCTTGTGCACAAAAACTAGGGGATTTGATTTAGAATAACCTGGATTTTTGATAGCTAATCATCTGTCTGACAAAATATATCTTCTTTTTCTGTCTTTCTTCTGTTCATGATTTTTTGGGGAGTTTATTATAATCGGTTGCACTACTCCTACAGTTTTTCCTTTCCTGCTCCCAAATTCATAATTCGCACCACTGAATTGGTAAATAGCCTTTTCTGCTAAGTGGTCAGATGCAATTGTTCACTGACTGAACAATTTGGGATTCTTCTATGTACTCAGCACTTATGTGCACACACATGCATGAACACAGACACATACACACACACACACGAATACTCAAATGAATATACAATTTACTATAAAAGAAAAGGAACCCCAGTGCTAAATTCAGCACCTTCCTTCCATTATGTCTTAATGCACCTAACTCCCTTTCCTCAGGGGGATTCTGAAGCATGGGTTTAGATGACCTATGTTTAAGTGATGGAATGAGAAAAAATGTGTCATTATTAAATTAAATAGGGCCTTTGTCTTGCCTTGGATTCCACTGAGGACAAATGCATGTTCCTTTCAGAAAAACAAGCAGCAGAAGCAAAGTCATGTGCAAATAATGAAAGAATCATTGCAGACTGTTTGGGAGGACAGCTCCAGGAAGCAGGGAATGCTTTCACAGGCATTGTTTGCTGCTGGTCTTCACAATGCCCTTTGTCTTCTGCAAATGTTATTGCAATTAAACACTGTCTCAGCCAAATGAAGTGAATCAGAGAGTACTTATTTATGAGAACATTTGGAATGAATAATATGTGGCATAATTTCTGAAGGCTGACAGTTATGAAACATCTTCCTTTTACAGAGGCCTTCATGTCTGTGCAATATTCTCTTACTGGACAGCCAAAATATGAACTTGTTTCCCCAGCTAGGAAAGCAGCACTCTCCAGCACTTACACACCAGCATGTGAGCATAAACACAGTATATTTATGAATTGCTTATAGAAAACCCACAGGAGGAATCAAGGGTTTGCCTCGAACGAGGGTCTGCCTGGGTGTACACCAGACTCCCTTCTTTACCTGTCACAGAACGTGCCTCCAAGCCAGCAGAAAAATCGAATTCTCAGGGCTGACGACGTTTTTCACCCTTTAACATGGAACTAGAAAGCAGATTCCACAAGAGGGAGCCAGAAAACAAATAATCTTTCATGAAGCAGGCTATTAAACTCTTTACAGAATAAAGTGGTGGACGTGCTATGTTGTGTCCATTACCAACCAGAGCAGGTGGCTGAGCTGCTGCTCCCCTTCCACTATGATGGCTGTTTGTTGTATGGGAACATCAGGTCGTTCTTCAGGGCTTTGTAAAGATTGACAAAGGATTCAGCCCAAGTGTCTTTCTGGTGCCCCTGGGACCGAGCAGCTCTGTAGGCCGTGTAGACCATGGTCAGTACTGTCCTTTCAAAGTCTTCTTTCTTGAGGACCCTTGGGTAGGAAGCCAGCCTGCTGCTCAGCCTGCGGATCTCTGTGATGCTCTTGGGGATAATCTCGTTGCAGACGGTGTCAAACTCAGCAGCCTTCCTCAGGGAAGCCAGCTCCTCGTCTTTGATGGAGATCCTCTGACCTTTGTCAATGTCAAGCTCAGCTAAAAGAAACTGGTACAAAATCAGAACACAGAAAGCTATTTATTTTCTCCAAGAGACTCTAGACAGAGTAAATGTGAATTAACAACATGTTCTTGGGTCTTTATTTTTGTCAAATGGAGACAATTGCACTGTCTGGAGGTGGGGAAGACCAGAAAGTTTCTATGTGAGCATTGGAGCCCACTGGAGCCTCAGAAAACTAGAGACAGGCTAAAGGGAAAGGAAAGAGGAAAAAGCAGGTAGTCTTCCCTTGTCCAAAAGTGCCACGGGCTGGTGCCACATGGGAATTAGAGAGGTGGAGACAGCAGCACAGTTGGGAAATGCTGTTTACCCTGCCAGGGATAGCCAAGGTCTGAGAGAGCACAGCAGTGGCTTCCAAGCCCATCTCCCCCATTTGCACATCCAATCCTAGTTTCTGAAAATGTGGGCTAGGTAGATTTGAGGCATACACCTTGTTCAGCTGGGCCACTTTCCCTTACTAACCATATGACCAGAATGTGATTTACAGCTTGCTCTGCTGTGAAAGAAGGGGCATGAATTGCTCTGAAGAGAAACAGTCATGCCCTTGGGATTACTTTGCAATGACTGATACTTGTGGGTTTAATAATTTGGGTATGAGACATAGACCAAAGAATCTAAATGCATTGTGTTGTTTGTATGCAACTGTTCTGTGAGAAAGTTGCTTTCAGTGGAAAGCCTTTTGCTCTGGTTTTCACTTTGCTCAAAGACCCGAGTTAGTCATGCATATATATATGTTTGCATATAGGTGTTCCCACACTTCTGGTAGCTATGAAACAGCCATGGATTTACTGCTGGCAGGAATAAAAGTGACATGAAGCCAGATAATGGATAGCCCCAGTAGGGACAGTAGCCCCAGTCTTGGTTAAGGCTTAAGGTGCCAGATACTGTACCTCATACAGCAGGACCACATCTTCCAGAGAGTTTTGTAACACTGGGTTGAGGAAGGCAGCTGAGGACCTCTTGAATCGCTGAGCAGCTGGGAAAAGCATAGCTGGAAAACAATAATGGGAAAAGAGAGGTTCTATAAGGTGCCAAACATTGAAGGGAAGCAGCATTTTTGCATGGCAGAGCCAAGTATAAATCTGCCTGTAGCAAAGCCTTACTGTACAGTATGGCCTCTCACTGTAAATGAAGGGTGTGGCAGGGACTGACCCTGATCTACCAGGGATGGAGGTTAGCTCTTTGTCCTGGATCCACAGGGTGCCTAACACAGTGCTTTCTTATCTCAGCTGGCACTCTGAGAGTTGCAGCCTCGGAAGTGAAAGGAATAATGACAATTGCAGCATCAACATTGTCTGAAATCCATGTGCATTTCCTGGACTTAAAAGGGGAAATCAGTACTGACATTCAACAAAACCTACTTTTTTTCAGACTATTCTTCTATTGTCCTGCTTCTGAGGCTCTACATTTCTCCTGGTTTCAGTTGTCTAAAAGTTGATCTCCCCTTATTTATTAGAGGCAGATCCAGAAGAGAGTAATCAGTTCGTCTGTCCTGGGCATTCCCACTTGGAAGGAGTGACTCACCCAGAGGTCTGTGTCTCCTCACTGAGCCTGTTACCAGCTTAGACAAGACAGCTACATCCCGTGAGGTGAATCCCAGCTTACTGTGCCTTTAATACTCTGCACTGTAATAACTGGAAAAAAACAGAGCCTGCTATGATCAGGTATTTGTTCACTGCTGTGAAGTGCACTACAGACATTGTCTCAGGGAAAGGAGAGAGAAAACACATGTACAGTCCCTGAACTCAGCACCCCAGTGAAGTAGAGCATTTGTGGAATCAGTGACCTGGACAGGCTGGAGTATAGAAAACATCTGATGCTGCTTTAGAGAAGACCTAAATGCTTTGAGTTATTAACCATCCATGTACTTGTCAAAGATCTAAATTACTCTCAGAGCAGAGGGAAAAACTCTGTTTTGTGTTTTATTTGTACATTATTCTTTCTATATTTTTCGATTTTTTCATGTTTGGGTAATCATAATTTGAATTTGTTGGATTTTTAAAAAATATTCAGGAATAGGAATGTTTGTTTGTTTGTTTGTTTGTTTTTTGTTTCTTTTTTTAAATCTGTGCTTATGTGACTATTGGTATGTTTCCCATAAACTTCACTTCTCAACTTTAACACTGTTGACCAATAGATAAATTTGGAAACCAGTCTAAGAAGAAAAGGAAACAAATGCCCCACATTTTGAAAGGCATTATGATTCCCCTGTCAAAATTAAGATTTTCTAGAGTTATGAGTAACATCTAATAGAACATACAGCCTACTTTGAATTTCTGAAAAGTTTCATCTCACCCTTTCTATACCAGAATTTTTTTCCCATGAAATATTTTTACTAAATCAATTTTGTCTGGTTTTGCCAGAGTTCTTGTGATGGATTTTGCATGCTGCCTGTAAAAAAACCTGAACATCACTTCAATCTCTCTCTTCTGGGCATTAAAAAAAACCAAACCAAAACAAAAATGCTGGAGCAACTGTAATTATCTTATGGAAAAGTTGTCCCTACTCTTTGACTACATGGTTCATCAGACAATTTGCCTCTTTGGTTACCCAAGCAGATCATAAATATGCAGTTTCTTCCAGGCTTTGTAGCCTAAATGCAGCTCTGCTTCCTGCACCATTGGCAACTCTTGACTTTGTTATAGTTTGGCTTGTTAATGATATTTAAATTCTAGTAAAGCAAAAGGAGGGAAACCAGACCCCCAGGACCTTTATTCTCCAGCATATGGAAATGAATCAGGAAAACGCTGGGCATGAAGCAATTCATACTTGACACAAGAAAGGGTATTTGGTATTTCAGCCTTAACTTACACGGGGAATAGGTAAAATATTTTGTTGAATTGCAATAAACCTACTCTAGTTAGGTAGAGTAGCTAGGATGGGTTTCAGACATTTTGATAAGGTACCTCCAGAGCTGGCTGCTTCTTACCCCATCTCTATGATTTTAGATCAAAATGTTTAAAATAACTGAATGGTACTTGCAGGGTGTGTGACTAAAAGCCTGAAGGAGTGAATACAGCAAGAAGAGAGATGTTGAAAAGGACTTGATCTCTGCAGCAGCCTTCCCCCAGCCCAGCACGATGCCTTTAGCCCCTGGGCACCTTGCCTGGCCCAGCAGAGGAGGTGGGAGTTTGGGAGAGATCCCGAGCTGCCTGCAGGCAGAGCGTTTGCCTGGCTGACCACTCGGAGCTGTGCCTCTTTGCTGCTGCTGCTCCACCCCTGATGTTTCCCCTTCTTGCTCAGAGTTTTGCTGAGGCACACTGGAGCTACTCCATTTTTCGCTCTTGACAATCCAAGAATGCAACTGAGTGCATGTGAAGCACTTGAAACTTCAAGCACTAATTGCTGAGTAATTAAAACTTTTATTACCGGGCAATTAAAACTCTAATTACTAAGCAGCTGGCAGAAATCCAGTCCATAATGATGACTATTCATTTTTATCTCTTTTAGATGCCCTTTTGGTGAAAACAGCCTCAGAGAACGGAGTACCTCTACACAGGCAGATGGTTTACATCTCAAATATCCCCTGAGCCATGGGAAGAGTGTCTGTGGCATCTTGCTTCAGTGCTGTCATGCTCATTGCCATCACACTGGTCGCTTTTAACTTTCAGTCCCAGCACAGATTCCCACCGTGGAGCCGAGGTGGGGGCCACCAGCTTCAGCCCAGCACCACTCACCCAGAACGCAGAGTTTACTCAGCTAAGGACACACACGAAAATGAATGCCACGGTATCGATTCGGTACTGGCCGACTTGCAGAGTCACAGGTAACAGAATGCAGCAGGGTTTGCCTGCCCAGCTCTTGCCAGGATAACCTGGCTTAGGTCAGGATATTCAAAGGGACAAGGGCTTGGGCTGCTCTGCTGTGAGAAGGGACTTTTTATGCATATCAGAAACATGCCAGCAGCTGCAGCACTGACTCCCTTGTCTCGTTATCTCATTCCCAAAACATATTAAAGTTTGTTACAGCTCTTAGTGTTTCTACTCAGAAGCTGTCTTTCAGAGCTCATTTGTATTTGTCATGGCTATCTGATTTTCCTGATCTGCATTTTATTCAGTCCTTCCCTTTCTCTTTCTTCCTGCTCAGTAATCAAATCCTTCCACCATCACTCCTTCCACAGTCCTCTCCATGAATTCACGAGTTCCTCCAAGTCTGTGTGAGCATTTAGAGCAAGCACTCTGATTTTCATTGTACTGACTTAACACATGTGACAGTTAAGCACAATAGCTGAGATACAGAAAGATTTTCAGTCAGTTTCTGCATTTAGTGATTGCAAATTCCACTTGAAACATTTTTGCTGACTTTTACTTCTTCCTGCATTTACTTCCACCTCTGACATGAGTTGTCTGGGGACATCAAAGAACAGCAGAAGAGTTTAGAGCTCTTCACTACTTTGTTTCCCAAGGGACTTCTCTGTAAAGCTATCAAGCAATTGAAGATGCACAGTGATGTGCATAGCTTTATGTTGATGTGGCAGCCAACTCATTTTAATGGCAGTAGCCATGAACTTCTAAGCAGCAGAGATCCCCAATTAGTATTGAGAGAGAAATCCCAGCCCAGTGATCTCTGATGTCAGTGGAGAGTCTCCTATTGTTTTATTGTTTTTACTCCTCTTACAAGTGTGTTGAGACATCTCCAATGTGGATGGGGGTGCTTCCAGGGCTAATCAGTCACCTAACAAAAAGCTTGTGATTCATGGAGACAAGTTAGGATAAGGTTTTCATTATCCTTGCTGAAAATATTTTCTGTTATATGTCTTTGTACTGCCATGCTCAGCCTCTTCCAAACACCTAAATCTCCAAATGCCCTCCTCCAGTGGTGCCTTGAGAGTTCTGCCGGGCTCAGGGCTCAGGGCTGGAGGTGGATCAGAGAGAAGCATGTCTGAGCACAGCCACCCTCTCCAAGGCTCCCTGCCTGACCCTGCACTGCCTCATCCTGTGCCCTGGAGTGCACCACTGCTTCTGCCTGAAGATTGCAGGCAGCCCACCCATCTCCTGCTAAGGGTGGGTAAAAGTGCCTGTCAAAAGTAGAAATCCCTACCTTCTGCACTGCTTGCTGCAGGAGCCCATCCAGTCTCCTACAGCTCTGATGTGTCAATTCCATTCTCCTTCAAGACTACTCAGGTTCTTAAACAAAAAGAAAGCCATGTTTGCCAACTCATTGACCTGCTTCTAACTACTTAGCTGATGCATCTTTACGGTTTAAACATAACATCACATTTGAGGCTGAAAATAGCCTGATTTTAAAGATGTTTTCATCTCTCTTAAGAACTCTGCCAGAATCTTCTGCACTTCATTAGCTGTGTGGTAAATATTTGTGATCCTCTCCCAGGTTTTCCCTGCAGTTTCATTCGTGAGGATTCAGATGTTTAGTTTTGCTTTCCAGTTCATGCATCTGCTCATGATTTCCCAGTTGCTTCCTGTGATGTGTTTGCTCAATAAGTACAGAGCATAGCTGCAGGAGTTGTCAGTTATCTGTGCATCATCAATGCCCTTTTCTTCCCTTATGAAGAGGTATGAAGCACGAACTGGGCCCTGTGCAGACCCCTGCTCCAAAGCAAGTACAGCTCCCCAGGGCTCTAGGACATGGACAGTTTAATTTGGGTTATGACTTGGAATTATTTTGATTGCCATCAGAGGCATGGAAAAGAAGTCATCTCATTGCTTCAGTAGGACCCCTTTCATGAAGGACAGGAAGAGCAGAGGAACAAGAAGGATTTGATTCTATAAGATGTATTCAAGTTTTTGCTGAAGAAAACAAACACAGCACTGGCCACACAGTGATTGTATAGGCAGAAAGAGTTGCCATTTTAATTAGTGCCATGTAAAAATGATGAGTGGTCCAGGCTGGCTGAATCTATTTTGTTGCAGTTTCTAGAAGTTGTTGTTGTTTTGGATTTTAGGGCAAATGCCTGAAATGCTCACAAGAGGATTCTTTACTGTGTGGGTGGCACACACACTGGAACAGATTGTCCAGAGGGGTTGTGGAATCTCCCTCTCTGGAGATATTTAAATGTCTTCAAACAATCCTGTGCCATGCTCTGGGATGACCCTGTTTGAGCAGGCAGGTGGGAGCAGGTGATCCACTGTGGTCCCTTCAAGCTGACCTGTTCTGTCTCTATAACTCTGTATGATAAGCACAGGTTTAAACTTTCCTTGACAACGCTGCACAGAAGAGAACAGGACATGAGTGTCAAAGTTCGCACACGCTCAAAAAAAGCTTTTGTTTCATGTTTCTCTTTGATAACCTTACTTCTGAGGGCTTGCACACAGACCAGAAGTATCTTTTATACATAAAGAACTTTATTTCTGCCAAATGACACTTTGGTGGGTGGATGCAGAGTTGCTTCATTGCTGAAGTAACAATTCACTATTCCCTATTGGCTCCCTCAGGCTAGCTGGGAAATACCCTTGATAATATGTGTCTCTACCATTCTGCAGTGGTGCTAAAAGCATCATTTACTCCAGGGTGGGGGGATAATGACCTATGGGAGGTGTGTTGGGCAGTGAAAATGGTAATGTGAATCACCGAAAGTGCAGCATTATTAAAGGATTATTGTGTTTTATGCACTTCACTCCTTGTCCTGCACTTGGATCATCCCCAGAAGGATTCTTCTTCATCTGCAAGGTGTTTGCACTGCCCTGGGTCTCAAGCTGTAGCCAGAGCAGAGCTTTGGCTACGCTTCCTGACTTTTTGCTTTTCTGTATCAAAACTGAGATATTAGAAATGATTGCACACTTTGTCCTGGTGCAGGAGAAATTGGAAGAGTGGGGAGCTGGAGGAAGAATAAGAGGAATTAAATAAGGGAAACACACACAAAATCCTAGAAAGACAAGAGAAAAATGCTGCAGTGCTATAGCCTGGCACCTGAACTTTGTGTTTGGATTTGCAGTTATTCACACAAGTGGCTTCCATGACAACAAGTGCAATGCAAAGACTTGTGCATTCCAACTTTAATACATTTAAATCTCCATCACTGGGAGATTAAATTCCAATGCCCCTAAGGAGAACATAGCAGAAAGATAGAGAAAACATTTTAATTACAAAACAACATGAATTAGCACATGTCTAAAAGGAGCTACCAAGAGAATTTGACTCTTCTTACTCTCAGTTCATATCCTTGCTATCTTAGCTCTTCAGGTTAAACTTAATTCCTGAGTGTTGACAAAAAGTGGGAATGGACATTACCATCATTTTTAGTTACTTTAAAAAAATGGTTAAAGGGAAAGAAAAGCTTTGTCCTGAAAAGTTTTGACAATAAGGATGTAAGAAGCAGATCTCTCTACAAAAGTTTGCAACAGGCAATACTGTCCTTAGGAAAAAAAAATCAGTTTAAAACACTTAAAATGAATAGCAGACTGTATTCAGTTCCATAGGCAGCACATACCTGTTTTTTGCAAAGTTGGTTTTTACTAATTTATCTCATTTTCAAGAAACAAACACATTCTGAAAGGGTGTCTCAGTTGTATAAAACAGAACCCATTCCTACATAAACTTCTGCACCTCATAAATGACCTGAGATGTGTGAGGTTAGATTAATGTGCAAAAGAGTTTCCATACAAAAAACAAGAGTGGTAATAGCTGGTCTAGCTACTTGGCACAAGTAAGAGATGTGAAGGCGTATTAGAAAGACCAAAAAAACCATTATGCTTGCAGAAATGGATATTGCTAGAGAAGAAAATGGTTCAGCTGAGCTTGTGTTTGTGAGAGGTGCAGGATATTTACATTTATGACTTAAGTGAAATGGTTTCAAAGATATCACTAGCACCAACCAAATAAAATGGTCTGAGAATTTATTCCCTCATATGGAATTTCCATTATGCAGCATTTTCACCTGTTCCCAGCCTGAAACAAAGTATGCTGTGTTATTTATTCTTCCCTTGGTGTGATAAGGAGGAGTCCCCCCCTGGAATTATTTATGCTCATAAAAAATCATTCCAGTCAGGCAGGAGAGGCCTTTATTATGCTGGAATAAAGATGCTGCAGAAGGTGTGAAGAGAAAAAATGCACATAGAGAAACTGAAGGAAAGAAGAAGTGGAATATATTGTCTTATCCTCCAGTTTGCTGCCATATTACCACAAACTGGGCATAGACTACAGCAAAAACTGTGTAAGTGAAGGGTGGCAACAAGGAAAAGAAGTATCAACCCTGCTCCACAGGTCTAACACACAGGCAATAAATAATTGTGGTAACACAGTTAATTTCAGGCAGGGAAATGGATCAGTACTTTATATTCCTGTCTTCATTGCAGAGCCACTTCTCCTTCCCTATCTGTGTTGCTCACAATGGCCCTAATCCAAGGGAAAGACACCAAGCAGTCATAATTAATCACATTTGGAATTGTTTCTTACAAATGAACAAGTGAACGGATATAACAATGATCCAATCTACTTCCATTTCTCCCAGGAGGCAGCAGAGAAGGGAGTGGGTGAGGGAAGGAAGGAATCAAGACAGCTGTGTGTTCGTGTTTTGGTGCTGAGTTTCGGGGAAGCACCCGAGGAGCAGAGTGAAGCAGCTGCCTCTGCTGTTGAGCAATGGAGAGAGAGCAAGGGAAACCAGAGCTCTGCTTCACAGGGAAAGGCAGAGCTACAGCAGCTCCAAGAGCTTCCTGCATGGTGCTACTGCAGCTCTGAAAGGAAAGCTCTCCAACACCAAACCACTGTCACCAGTTCTCTTGCCCTTTTTGTATTAATACCACAGAGCTCAGAGGGGACAGCCTCAAGCCTTGCTCTGTCTCCCAGGTATGTATTTCCTCAGACCTGAGTCACTGGGCACAGAGAAAAGGCATTCATTCAGTAGTGAAGAATGGCTGGGTTTCCTTTGTGCCTCGGGAGGCGAAGGTGACTGCTTGGAGAGGGTTTTGCTGAGTCTGACCTAATGGAGCTGTAGCTGCAAGGGGCAGCCCAGCCCTCCTGCCCAGCACTCCCCTTCCCTCTGTGCCCACACTGACACTGCTTTGTGCTGCCACACAGGGAGCTAAGCTGGGAATCTGCCTGGTGGTGAACGAAGGGGAAAAGGAAACAAAAAAACAATGGTAGATTTTATCTGTCTCCCTTCACAACACATCTGCTATGGCAGTGGCATTCCCACACATGAGAAACTCCCAGCGCAGTTGTGCTCTAACTGTTCTTAGTGGATCTGGTGATGCTTCGAGTCCTCAGATGACCTAAGGGTGGACATCAGCCCCGGGAGGAAAAGCAGAAGCCCTTCCTCATGCCTTCATACTCTTGATCTAACCACCAGATGAATAAGATCCCTTTTTTGTTAATGGCCACCTCAACAAGGGTAGTCACTGCTCGTGCTAGAGGTGAGGGTTGGCTGCAGGACCATTAGCTGCCAGATACATCTTCCCCTTCTGTGCTTACACCCCACTGAGCTTTTAACAGAGGAAATTCACCTGGAAGAAAGATTATGTAAAATTTATTCCCAGACTGGATGAAGAGCAAGGAATCAAAGGTCCAGTTTGAACCAGGGAGGTTCCTAGACCTAGCAGGGAGTAGTATGAAATTTTGTTTCATGATCACATGGCAGCTCAGAAACGCTGGGGACCCTGGAATTATTCACGTAAGCCATCTATGAATAGTTTCAACTGGCAAATAAATTCAAGTGTCTGACAGTGTGTCTAGGAGCAGTCTCTGATCTGATTAACAACTATTATTATTTTATTCATGCATGAACTGCTCACACACGTGAAACAACAAGGTATTCCTCATACTCACAAAGTATGCATATCACAGCTCAAAACTGAGGAGGAATAAACATTAGATCGATCATTCCTTCTCCCTCCCACTAGAAACAATCAGAAATCTCTTCCCTTTTCCTTCAGATCCTCATCCAAATTGAAATAAATTGTTAGGAAGTGAATACATGAATACCAGTTTTCTGCTTCCTCTGCTCTGGGATTTCACTTGTTCTTCAAAAGCAGGGAAACCCCAGCTGCCTTTCCAGCTGTTCATTGAGCTCCAAATGTCAGTGCACCTGCTGTGGTTTTCTTAATGGCCTGAATATGTACTGGATGAGAAAGAGTATAAATTAGTCTTGCCCAGTAAACAAAAAGAATGGGGATAGTGGGTCCTTTTTGTAAAGAAATGTGTTATTTTTGGAGGCAATGCCTTTTCAAATCATTGTGTAATTTATAGTAGTGTTGATAAAGATAAGAAGTCTGAGAAAGTGACTCAGACCCAAAGATGGGTTTGGGTTTATCTCTGAACTGGACTGGTACAGTTTCTTTACCACCTGATCAGACCATGAAGGATGGAAAGCTGGGCTGCATCCCTGCGTGAGAGTCAGGGGAAACACATGTTTCTCCTGGAGAGGTGAGTGAGGATCAGCACGGGAAGACATCTGTTCTGTCAAGTACACACCTGCACTCATGTTTGGGCCCTGCTGTGTTATTGTCTGCATCTGTGTGGAAATAAAATTAAATTGTTAATGGAGCTCAAATATAACCCTCCATTAAATCTAATCAGTAGATTCAGTGTGTGCAGATGCAATGTTGGGCCAAGACAGTCTCTGTGATATTGCCATAAACATTGCAAAGAATACAAAGGATGAATATAAAATGGATTGTGCTTATAGCTGCATCCCCCCTTTCACAAACACAGACATGGGATTTCCATTTTACAAAGCTGACATTTTTCCAGTCTTCACTGTTATTTCAAACTCTCCTAAAACCTGGGTATTTCTAGACCTTTCAGGTTTCACAATCTGCTGAAAAAGCTGGGACCGATGTACAACTGGATTCACCATTAAATACAGGAAGTCTTGCCAAAACTTGGAATGCTGCAAATTGTTAAAGGCTGCTGGACACAGTGGGTGAGATCCTCAGATGACCTGAGCTGGCACCACCAGCCCTGTGACGCTGCTCTGCTGGCAGCCAGGTCACAGAGAACCCTGTGCTGTGAAAGACACGCTTAGGATCACAGAGAAGACAAGAGTCAGGGTTACAGAAGTCTTACAGCCAACAGAATAACCCAAATATCCTCTTTTCTGAGGAGAGAGACTTGAAAGGCACAAAATGCTGACAGCTGTGCCTGAAGCTGATGGAAATTCAGAACTGAAGCTCTTTCACTGTGGCAGCTCCTGTCCTTACAGGTGCCATCTCCCAGTGGCTCCCAGCCCAGGAGGTGCCTGCAGAGTTGTCACATGTGTTTGACTCACTGCTCTTCTTCCCTGACATGCACCCTCACCTGGAGCCAGGTGAGCTGAACTTGTAGAATGGATTCTGGCTTATGGGAAAATAATGTAAGTAAATGTTCAAGGGAAAAATGACCTCATGTTCTAAATTTAGGATGAATAAATTGAGAGAAAGGGACGAAGGCCTGATTTCCAGTGAAACCCTTTAGCATGCTGCTGACTGAAACCAGCTGGGAGTCGGTTCTTTGGTTTAACTCCTCTGTGTGTGGGGACTCTCTGTGAAGGCATTAATACTGTGGAGAAGCACTTTAGGCGAGATGCTGTGACACTCATTGTAAATCTCATCCTGTTGCTTCCCACATCTGGAATTTCTTCTTAATGGTTCAGAGACTCTGTAGCTTGCATAATGAAATGAACTTACTTAGAAAGGTTTTGCTGGCATGTGGGTTCGAGCCTGCTAGAGAAAAATCTTCTGGTCAACCTGCTGTTTGTTGCTTTGGCCTCCAGAATCACTCCTTGCCAAAGCTGGACTTCAGCTTGTGATATATCTGCATGGCATGTCTTCCTCAGCTTGCTAGTGATGGTGATCTTCCAGATAAGCTTATAGACACCACCTGGTTATGAATATGTGATTGATACCCATCTTACCTCATTGTTGTATGACTTCCTTTTGCCAGGTTAGGGTAATCATTGTCTGAGATACTGGAACACACTAGTCATTTGTAGGGCTAGATTGACATTTAGTATGGCCATAAAATAAGGCAGCAAATACTTGTCTCCCTATTTATAATTCCAAAAGCTAGCCCCAGTAATCTATAAGTGCTGCTCTGACCTCCGAGTGCCGAGGATTAAGGATGGATGAAGCAGAATGAAAACGAGCTTGTCACGGCTGAGCTCCTTGGATTAGTAGCTGTTAACCATTGCTTTGGGTTCCAGAGGCAGGCTGCCACGAGCATGCCAATTTGTTGTGAAAGGAACGCTCAGAAGGTGATCTATTACTTTGTCTAAATAATACATGCATTAATTTGTCAGCAAAAGCACCCATAGGGGAATGCATTGGGCTTTGAAAAGAGCTCAGTAAACCACAGTGTGTTCCAGGAGTTGCTCCCAGCTGGAATTGCAATGAGAAGCACTGGCACTCTTTCCCACCTCAGTGGGCAGACAGCCAGGGGCTGCTGAGGTCCAGCCTCAGGCCCAGCAGCATTCACGTGCAGAGGCTTCAGGGATGATACATCTGCTTCTCTGACAGCTTGGTGAGTAAAATAAATCCAACCAGGAGGGAAAAGCTCCAGGGAGAACATCACAGATGGATGTGAAAAGCTGTGGCATTTAGGTAAAACCTTATAGAATGAAGGCCTTGTTGCCTTTGTAAAATCATGGCTTAGGCCTGTTACTCTGGCTAGAGAAGGATGGTGAGAAAAGCCTGCGAGAAGAAAAACAATTAGTTTTTACCCATGAAAATGTAGTATCAACAGAAGCAAGAAAGTTAAACAACAGAAGGAGAAAACCAGAAACGTATCTGCACCTGTTGTTTTTCTGAATGCCTGAATGCTTATGCTATAGGTGACTAATAGTAATATATTGTAGTTAATAATGATGCTTTAGGTTTTAACTTTTATATGTTTCAAATCCTGTACTGCTAGTGGAACTCTCAAGTTTCCTGCAGCTTGTTAAGTGCTGTTCTCATGCTCACACAGACACAACAAAGCCTCTCCAGCTTGCTCTCCAAGGACACCCAGACTGTCCTAGGCCCAAGAACTGTAAACCTTCATCTTGGGGAGAGGGGGAAAGCTTGGGGAAATTCCATCCTCGGCTGGGTTCTGGTTGGTGAATTGATGCTGATATCAAAGTGTGAAGAACTCGTGAGCTGTCATTGTCCATGTTGGGATGCACTGAGGCAGGAGCCTCTGGAGCCCAGAGTGTACATCTGAAGGCCTTTCCAATAAATCCCTCCTTTATTCCTTGATTCCTGTCTAGTCTCTGTTTCTAGGTAGCCATTTAAGGCATCAGTGATAACCAATGAGTCTGCTGTAGTGGTTGAGCCACTTCATGGAGAAGTGGCATGAGTAGTAAACATGCAAAAGAGTATAAATGACACTTTTGGAATAAACACAGCCTTTTGCTTGAAACTGCTACTGGGGTTCGTGTGTGTCGTGGCTGCCTCAACAGCAACAAAAAGCCACTTGGGCATGACACATGTTTTGATCTTTGATCATGAAAATAAAAAGGGAGGGTATAAAGTATTTAAGATATGTGGCACACTAGTGACACTGCCAAATTTGTGCAAGTAGAAACTGAGCTCTTTGTTTTGATGGGGGTATTTTACCTCAGAGTCTCTCTCTGCTCCTCTGCAGGATCTAAGTGCACATGTTGTTCAGCTCTGGCATTCTCTTTGGCTGGACCACACTAGCTGTGAGCAGCACACACAGGGAGTGGGGCAGACATGGCTGGGTGCATGATGGATTGATGGGCTATGGCACATGCAGTTAGTCATTCAGGGTTTGAAGGGCATCCAGAAATTCCCAGCAAGTGTCCAGCAGCCTGCTCCATAAATACCACTTCTGGCTAGAAGAGGAATGTCCTTCTAGGGAAATACAGTTTTCATATGGTGTTTCTAACACTTGGGCCTAACTGGGGCTGATCTGATTTTTGCTGATTGTATCTGAGCCCTGCTACAGGACAGCCCAGTGGAATAAGCTTTGGGTACTTTTCTATACTCGTTTCTTCATGAGGACCCAACTGAGCTTTATGTTTGCTAAGTACAAGTCAAGTACTTAATTCTGTTTATTAAAAATCCTGGCAGTAGAAAGCAACAGAACAAGCAGTGTATACATTTTTATCATTAGACTATTACCTTCCAAAACTTTCTGCCAAATTGGCACAGTAATCCAAGAAAACAGAAGTTGCTGCAACTATGAAAAATGGATGGTTTCACTCAACACATGCTGTACTATATCAGGAGGTCCACAAGTAGTGTTTAACTGGAAATGGAGTTTGTTCAGTGCCAAGCCATGAATAATTACAGTAAATAAAAAATGAAGCATTTAAATGTTTTTTATTTTAAAAGGGGGCTTAAGACATGAAGAGTTCCCTGAGAGATAAAATCTGTGCTTAATAAATAAATTCAATAAACACTTTGTGTTTCTTCAGAGCCAAGGGTAAACAAAAATGTAATGTCATGGCTGTGAGCATTATGAAAAACAGGGAAGAAACTGAAAGGTTTCAAAACTCATTTGTCCAGAGACTGATAGGGAGGTACAGGGACTTGTGCAGTTGTGGTGCTGTTTCTTATGACTGCTGTTAATGGGAAACATTATAGCTCCATAGTCCTGTAAAACTGCAAGTTTCTTGCAATTTCTGTGGAATAAAATGGGTTGCTTCTTGGGCAGTGGCAGGAGTCTTTTTGGATACCTCCATAGTTTAGAAGATCAAAGAGAGGGGTTAAAAAAGTGAAGAAATCCTGACACAGTGATGATTGAGTAGCAGTAATTTAATTTTTATACTGTGACTAGAGGTCAATTGCCCAGATTAGAAGCTCTCAGCATCCTGGTGGGATGAGAGGCTGTTGGGAACTAGAAGTAAACTTGAGTCCTGCTTACATGAGAAAAAGGCAGTGCCAGGTCCACAGAAGAGCAACCATTCCAAGAGCCTGAGAGGCAGATGGGTGAGATGGAGATCAGCTGTGACAGATGGGCATCTGCTGAAGCCTGGGTTCAGATGGGGATGCATGCCATGCTGACGAGGGAGACAGTGCTACTCTAATCTGGACTGGATGTGCACTTTAATATTTCTCATCCATATTTATACATTTTCTCTCTCTCTGCACCTTTCCTTTATCTTTGTTTTTCCTCTCCTTTATACCACTTCCATTTTTACCTCCAGCTATTCCCCTACTCTTTCTCAGTATATCCGTCCTTCACCTTTGTCTCTGTCTCCCTCTTTGTGGCTCAAATTATCCCTGACAGATTGGAAAGTCTCTAGTCTTCCCAAGACAGAGAGGAGATTAGAAGCAGCAAGTCCCTTTGTGGCATGCCACCACCTGCCAAATGGATGAAAATAAATCCTGATGTTCTGGCTTGCAGCAGATACCCACATCCAGTCCAGTGCAGATTACTCTCTTTACAATTAGGCAAAACCTATCTGAAGTGTTCTGCTTCCCCTGTGCTGGGCCAGGGGGTGAGGGGCCCAAGCAGGCAGAACAGAAGTCCTTGTGAATTTGGGTCTCCAAGATGAGTCTGAAGCACAGCACTGTCCTTCCACCATCCCATTTCCTCCCAAATAACCTCTGAGCACCGAACAACTTATTTTTCCCTTTCTCAGCATCTTTTTTCAGCTACCCACCTGGCTCCTCCTGAGCAGAGAGAGACTCAGTGGTTTGGAGCCTGGCTCCTGGCGGGTGACCTGTTTCCCTGTGGCTAGGGAGGAATTTCCCGAGGACGAGCGGTATGCATGCTGCTCTCAGGGGAACTGGGGGGCTGCCAAACCTAACCAGCAGACTGGGCCAGGAAAGGCCTCACATATGCTTTCACCAGAGGAAAGGAATGTTTGTGGAAACTGGGAGTAGTGGAGCTTATTTAACTTTGCTTCTCTCCTCCTCACATTCTCAGCCTCCAGCCCAGCACTGAGCTTGTGCTGTCATGAGCAGTGTGGTAGCAGGAGAAGTGGAGACAGGTTATTGCTGCAGCCTGGAGCATCTCAGGGAGGGTAAAAGGAGTTATTGGCTGAGGCTTGGTCACTGAGTAGGCATGGAAACACCACAGCTTGTGGTGCAGAGCTGGGCTGGTTTAATGTCTCTGAATGAGCAATTATGCTGTAGGAGATATATCCTAAAACTGCCGTAGCAACAGCCAAATTAAATAGTATTTGGGTGTAGTGAGAGACATGGGGACAATAGAGACATACAGGATCCCTTCCTTGACTTTCCTTCCAGTGAGAGATAAAACCCCATAGATGACAGTCCCCTTGGGGATTTTTGTGTTAAATAACAAGTGTTATTTGCAGCTTATTCTCAAGTTGCCTTTTTTTAAAAATGATGCTTTGATACATTTCCCCCTCTGCTTCCCAGCATGAGCTCTCTGTACAGCTGACCTGCATCACCTTCAGCCATGCCAGTGCCATTTTGCTGTAAAACCCTTTAAACAACAAATAACTATTAGGCTGAAAGATTTAAAAAAAAAAAAATGGTACTATAGGAAACTAAATTCCAGATAATGAATTGTGCTTCACTCTTGAGAGCAGAAGAAACTATTGTTGACTTTTGTCGTGCTGGCTTGCACATTTAAGTGCTTTTAAAGTTGAAGCAAGGGACAGGCTGGTTTGCCCCCCTCAAACCCAGAGCCTGGCACTGCTCCCTGTGTTGCTGCAGCCAGGTCCGTGTACCCTGCTGGCTTCTCTGCATCTCGGAGGGACTGAGCTCCCCTCAGCAGAACCACTGGGGTGCAGGGAGAGTCACAGAGCCTGTAGGCCATCACCAGTTTCTCCTCCAGCACCCAGGGCTTGCCCTGTGGGTCCTGCCCTGCCTTGAACCCGGGCACAGGCACTGCGTGCAAAGTTAATTGCTGCCCTGCTCAGCTCTTTACCTCAGCAATTTACATCTTGCCTGTCACTGGCCGAATAATCAGAGCCTCTGCAGCCTGATGATGTTCATTAAGGCCTGCTGACTTCCCTTTCAATTAGATTGTCCTATTCAGTGCTTCTGACAGGATTCCTTTCTGCGTGAGAAGTCATTACACTCCTGCTGAACTTGGCATGATCTACCCTGAGAAAACAAGAAAAGCACTTTATGCTTCAGAAACAGAATTTAAAATAATAAGTAAATAAATCACAGCTACTAAGAATACACAGGACTGCACTCACACTGTCATCCTGAAGAGATTTGGGGCAAGGGATTTAATGACTCTGTGCCTCACGATGAAAAAGGATGGTAACATTTCCTCTCCTTAATTACACAAAAAGTTCTCTGGAGAAGGACAGATTATTTTTTATTCTGCATGTTTGCATAATGCCAGGTACCATCAAGGTCTTTGGGCACAGCAGTTGAGTATAAGGTAACCAGGAGGGGACTCACAGTGGTTTACATGAGTTTATTTCATTCATCACAGAGCTGCCTCACCCATGGAAGAGAACACTGGCAGATCAACAGGCACCAAGAGCAGTGAGGTGGTTGTTAGAGGTGCAGGGAAGGGAGAAATTTCCAGGTGAAAGCAGAAAGAGACACTCAAAGGGCAGGAGGTGCTTCCCAGATGAACTTTGGCTGGGACAGGGGGACCTTTGTGCAAACTGATCCAGTGTCCTGGACAGTTCCATGACTGGAACTGAGGCAAACAGATGTGACACTACAGCCTGCAGGAATTCTGAAAAAGATGACCAAAGCAACAGCAAATATCTTACTGACTTGGCAGTCCTCAGTACTGCATGGAACTGGCATCACCAGGAAGATTCTACAGGTGCCATTTTCTGCAAGCAGTTCTCATTTAGTCTAGCACATATCAAAGAGAAAACAGCTTTACTTCATGTGTCTTTGTCCTGTTGTTTCCTCAAAATTGTGTAGTTCCTCTCTCTTTTTAGCGTTATAACCATGTGAGCAGTAAGATTTAGCCATTTTTTGTCTGCTTCCTGTGGTGAATAGAGTTTCAGAATCGTTTAGATCCTTCCTTCCGAAGAGCATCACTGCTTTTACAGCGTACAAAATTCATCTGTGATCTAAACTAAAATGTGGAAACTTCCATAATCTCTCTTCCCTCTGATCTCATCACAGTTTAACATAATTGCCCTAGAAGAGATTATAAACTGATTTTTTTTTTTTAAGCATCCTCTGCATGTCTTTTGGGTTCAGGTATCCACTGTAAATTCTGATTAAGGAATCATCCTCCATGCAGGTTAAATTAATTAAGTCTGGCACTAAAGGAGCATTTGGGGAATCAGGACATGCTAGAATGGATTTTGATGACAGTCACAGCACTACCTTATTGGATATTTATCCTACCATGGTTAAAATCCATTCAGAGACTGTGATATTCCATCTACCTTTGCAGCTGTACTAATAACTAATCCCTTTCCCTACCTTCTTCAGGAAGTACCTTCATCTCCTTATAGATAGAGTTGCAACATTTGGTGCAGAAATAATTTGCATCAGGGGACTCCAGCCCACAAACATGCACTCCCAGGAACTGGGCAGACTCCTGGAACAGACTCAGGAAGGTGGGAAAAACTTTTGCAGCAGATTGATCATGCCTTTTGCAGCTCCAGTGAGGGCGTTGGAATGGGCCCAACAAGCAGGGAAGGTGGGGCAATTGAGGCAGTTTTCCAAGTGATCACATAGAGAGCCAGAGAAAAGAGAAATATTGCATTTTCCTCATAAGAAGTAATGTTCTTTACACAGCCAGGCTTAGACAGAGCTGGCACTCATTTCTTTCATTTACATTTCATATCTTTCATTTACACTGCACATTTTAAGAACTGGATAACAATGTCCTTATAGAATTTACAGGAAGTTGGACAGATGTTACAATTTAAAAATTTCTGGTACCTGGTCCAGCTGATGTAACTCCTTTTTACACTCAGACCAGATCTCTGGAAACCTTGTCTCATATCAAATAACCCAGACCACAAGCTGGTTTACTGAAGGAGCACCAGGTACATAAATGTGTATGTGTCTGACCATTTGAGTTGCAGTCACAGGCTCTGTTCAGACCCCGTTCCCTCTGCTCATGCTCTCCAGGCCAAACATGTCCAACAAGGGTTACTGGCAGTGGTGGAACCCCAGAAGTTGCTGGAGCAGGGAGTGCCTGGCTGCAAGAATGCAATATGAGATGCAGCAGGGAAGAGAGGGGAAGAAGATGAAAAGGAGAGGGGATGAAGGGCATGCTCTAATTTCTGAGGCACTCGATCTTTGCACACACAGCAGAGATCACCAGCAACAAAATGACCTCAGAGATTAGAATATATTAAACACTGCTTCCTTGTGAAAGTACTGGCTGGCTTTCAGCAACACCCAGACTCTCTTCCACACAGCCTTCCCTTTCCTGGCACTGGAGAGCTGCCAGCCTGCTCCTGCTAAGCCCACAAGCACAAGGAGCAGGCAAAAGTTGCTCAGGTAGCAGCTGCTCCATCAAACTCACAAACTGAGCTACCACAACGCTAAAGCAAATTAAAAGGAAAAGGGGTTGCAATGTTGTGGGGAAATCAAGGAGGATGGGCCTTCTGTTCATCCAAGCAATTCCTTCTGCAGAAAACCTTTAGGAGAGCAGACTCTTCCCCTGGTGCTCTCAAACATCCATTTGACATCCATTTGACTCTTTGGGTAGAAAATAATGCACATGGATAGATCTGGACGGGACCATAATGCTGCTTTTGAGGTCTGGAAGGAACAGCACAAAACTCCCCAAAAGCACGAAACCTTTGTGGTGCTGAAACACCCTTTTCACGCTGAGGGGTGAAAAGCATTTTACCTTCTTATTTTGTGTCTCTCAACATCTCCTTTTCCAGCCTCCACTGAGGGGTGAACTTACCCTTGCAGCTGCTTCTGCACTGTCCAAAAGCCACAGACATAAGAAATCTGCATCTTCCCTCCCTGAGTAACCACACAGCAAGAGTGCTACTGTTTCTGTGTCCCATTTATTAGAATCAGGCAGCCTTTACAGCAAATAAACTCCAGCCAGCTGAGATGAGATGTGCTAATAAGGATAGCCTTAGGGTTTCTCCTGAGGGAACAGACAGCTCTTGTAATGCTCAAAAGGCTGGCTTCTCCTCCCCAGTGGGTTGGTACTTCTCGAAGAAGTTTGATGGAAGCAACTGGCAAGCACTAACCCTGTCTCTGGTTGCCATAGCTTCATGGAGGAGGTTTTTTGCTTATTTTTGTTGTCAAAACCCAGGATTGTCTCCTTGCTTTCTTCCAAAGAAACATCTCTTAAGATCTGGGAGTCTTATTTGGAACCTGAAGAATTTATATGACCTCACCTCTGCAATGGCATGAGTAGTAACTTTTAATTACCTTTTTTCATTACTTTTTTTCCTTAGACAGAAGCTTCACAAAACCTGAGAGGATAATTCCATGCACCTAAGCCTTCAAGAGGCCCAAGGAAACTTGAAGTCATGACAAGAAAATTATTTCATCATCACTCAGGATCTTTTCTTTATTATTCTAAATACACCCATCCTCAAGACCAAGCTTTGCCTGTGATTTCTGGACCAGTGTTCACAACTCAGTCAAGGCAGGCTGAGGAGTGCATGTGAGATGCAAATGGCTGAGGCAGTTTACAAAGATAAAGGAAAGAATAAAACACTCTCTTTTCCTGCCAGAAATGCTTTTTTTTAATTTTTCCCCCCACTCAATGATGCTTCTAAGTAAAGGCAGTCAGGGGTTCCCAGTCAACACGAGTGTGTTCATCTCTTCTCACATCTGAGTTTTGCTTGAGCCGAGGCTTGAATGATTAGTTACAAGGGTTGGGGATCCCAGGCTGCCCCCAGTGCTTCCCAGTGGAAAAATGGTAAAAGCCAGACCTTGTTGTATACAATATTGACTGCTCATTTCTGCTGCAAACAACAACTGCTGGCAATTAAAGCAAGTTCTTTGTTTTGTAAACAATCTGACAAGTCAACATGGAAATCATACACAGATCTGTCATTTCCACCAGAGCAGATGCTCATCTGTATTTCGCTTTTCATTGCAACACTCAAACCAAGACTAGGATAAGACTCAAGTGACTGAGGTTTAACCTAATTGTCATTTGTGGAGGGAGGGAAGAGCTCTGAGTGTTCAGAAGGATGTGTCATTTCTCAGTGCTCAAATTTTATCTTAGGTTTCTAAGCAATTCAAAAATTAAGAGAGTGTTTGGGCCCTCTCTAGATACTGCAGATTTGGTTGGGCTGACACAAAATTCCAGGAAGCAGAAGTCCACTGAAGTAGTTATTGCTGAAGGAGTCATGCCTCTAAAACATCTTTAGAGCAGAATAGTCCCAGAGGATGTGGAAAAGAAATCTGGTTTCCTCCTCAGAAAATGCCTGCACATACTATTTGTGACAACTATATTCCTTATCACAACTGGGAATGAATTTTCTCTTCCCTCTGATGTCTCCAAAAACAAGTGCTAGAGCTTCCAGCTTGAAAAGGATCTGCTTTTCCAAAAGGCACAATAGAGTTCTGATGCTTTTCTTTAAATATTCATGGTGATTAAAATTGGATTTTAGTAGTTGCACGAATTCCTTTAAGGGTTGAGATGTTGTTTAATTAAAATAAGTGTGTTAGCAAAGTGAAGGACATCTTTAAATTGAATAGTGATTATTCCATGAAAATGAACTCCCTTTTCTAATTTTTTTTCCCATTTCTTAGGCAAGGTGACATCACTCTTCCAAAGGGTGGGGTTGTGTGTGGGGGGGTTTAATATATACAGATCTAGTTCTGATTTTCTCTCATTTTTGTGTCATCCCTGGAATGATAAACTCTCACCTACAGGATTACAGGACCTTATGATGAAAATTGGTGCTATTTCCTGTCTTACACCAGAAGAGAAAAGTCAGGCACATGCAGGTACAATGACTCATGAAATATCAGCCAAGAGTCTGAAGAAAAACTTGTGGGAAGAACCTGCCATGGTGAGCCCCAGGTCAATGCCCTTCCAGTGACCACCCACTAACAGGGATTTCTGTAAGGAACAATTAAGCATCGTAAGGAAAATTGAGCATTTATACAGCCTGAGCAGGATTGCGCAGCTTTCCATTAATTCCCTCAACCACTCCCTCTCCTACAAATCAAAAACCAAACCCAAATGGCAGACTAGAATGGTAGCAGCTCTGATGAGGAAGATATGGGACACTGGAGTAAGGAGGGAGACATTTGAATGCTATATTTTTTTAGCAGACTCCGGTTCCTTTAAATGTCTGTGAATCTCAATATCTGAACCAAAGAAATCTTTTGGGAGGTGCTTCCTTTCTCCACTTCCAGCAGCCACTGAACCCATGCCAAATACCACAGGAGAGAATAAAACAAAAAAAAGGGAAAGAACATCATTATTAGCCTTGAAGCAAGCATCTCCTATGCAACCCAAGAGCCCCCAAACATTCCATATGCTGCTGTGGCACACTTGAATGCAAATATGTCACACTGTGTATTGTCACATTGGCAATCAGCTGAAGCCTGATAACACATCAGGTTGCCTTCTCTGTGTTATCTGTGCCCCTCTGCCAGGGCAGGGCAGCAGCATTCCCAGGCACCTTGCACAATCCAGGCATTCTTCTCTTTACTATTACCAGGTGTCATCCTGCTAGAGCAGATTATGCCACCTGTGACTGCACAGGCTTTCACTTTAAGGTTTAATACGATACTTTTTGTTAATGCAGGAGGAAAAATAGAAAAAAGAGAGAAAGGAAAAGGGCAAGAATGTAATTCTGGTTCTTGGGATATTTATATATTTTTATTATAATAGCATACAAATATAATTTTAACTTTTTGCACTTATTCATGTGTATTTTTCTATTTATCTATATATTTTTTAGCTGACCTCTTTAACGGAGAAAAAAATTCCAGAATTGGGAGGGAAAAACTGTATAATTATATATATATATA
>VZTN01022923.1:2120-12798 GCA_013400515.1 Erpornis zantholeuca
TCAATGCACAGTTTTCACCCTTAATCAGCTGGCTGACAGATCTTCATGGCTTTTAATCTGACTTGCTAGTTTGGACTACAAACAAACAAACAAACACAAAAGATCTCTTATTTTTCCTAGGATTTAAAGTAGATTAGNATGAAAGGCCCTCATGACACCTCAAAGAAACTTTTTTTCTACTAATTTAAAATTTTTTCTACTAAGCTGTTCCCTCATTGTATAGCATGAGCATAGCTAGCAGAGAGCTAATGCAGGCACAGAGAGCCACACTCTTTGCCTTCTCATAGATAAATGAGTTAAAAATCCAGAAAAACATACAGCATACAGCTCCTGCAGAGTTTCTGTTGTCCACAGTCCTTTGCCTACACTGCTTACAGCCTTTGGAATGCAGAAACTGCTGCTCAAATGCAGCACCATGCACAGGGAGACCGTGCTCAGCAGACAGGTGTATGCTACAAAATATTAAACACTTCTCAATTAGTACCACTGGATACCGTCTGTAAAAACAAGGACCTAAAAGACAGAAGGATTGCTGTATTTCCCAGTCCCAGGAGATCTAAACTTCCTTGACATGAGGAAAAAAGGTTTGTAGAACATATGTGCTCTTGTCTGTAACCCCAAATGCAGGGATGTTAGGAAATCCAGTGAAGTGTAGCTAGGACTTGCCAACAGGTGAGGGCATCATGCCATGGTGAGTGTTCTTTTACACTTCCAGGTACTCAAATGGAGAGGTTAGTGCCATTAAGGCCAGACAATTATACTAGAAATTAGTAATTGCTGAAAATGATCTGTCAGTGCAGATCTGTTTAAACAAATCTGGTATGCGTCCACTGGGAAAAGGAAGTGCCATCTCCCTAACACATGCATGCACGTGTGTACGTGACAGATATTTTAATCAGGAGATTCATACAAAATTGCCAAAATTTAACACAAACGAAATATTTATCATGGATTCTCTTGGGGTATTTACCTGGGGCAGTTATCTATTGAATTATTATAAATAAAACACTGCAGTTGCGCTGTGGACACACACTTCTTCAAGTGCTGGCTGACCAGTAGTTGTAACAGAATGTTAAAGAACAGGAGAAGAAAAATCAGATCTGTTTGTGACAGTAGTCTTTAATTATTTACTTGGTTTTTTTATCTGCTTTTCCTTGTTCAGCCAGCAAAGATTTGGCAATGTTTGCACCACCCATGTGAATGTTCTTACCCTGTAACTGCCCTGAGCACCATTTTAACCTTGTCGTTCGACTATTTAGGAAATTTCCCTTGCCAGTGTTATTTCTTCTACTCTTTATTTTGTGGCTTGACAAGGAATGCTGAATGCCTCACAGTCAGCCTTTCACGGGATTGGCCCATTCCTTTGTTCTGTGGTAAGAACAAAAACCTGGTCCCACATTCACTCCTTGAGGAATATCATTTCACTTCATTATCTCCTCTGTTGGACAGGAAACATCACAATTTGCATTTTTATTTTCTTTCCAGATAGACAACTCCCTTCATGCTAAGTCACATGTTTCTCTGAGGTTCCTATGGACTGTATCCACAGAGTAATATTGTGCACTCAAATAAACTAAAAAAATTGTGTTTACATTGACAGTGATGCTTTATAAACAGTGATGATGTTTATAAAGCAAACATTTGCTTTATAAAAGGAAGTATCCTTCTATTTCCCATATTATTTTCACAGTCTTTCACCTTAAGAAATATTCTTTGCAGCCTGCCTCATTAATAAGGATCATATTTATAGCTTCTCAAACAATGAGCAACATTCAGGGAAATAACTTTAATATCCACAGGACCAAATGCTTTCTCCTTACTTGAAAACTATGTGATTCAGAGAATTCTATTAATGTTCACATAGAGTTTAGTTTCAAAATCTTAGTTTCCTCTGCCAAAAACTTTATGCTCAGCAACTGCAAAATACTAGATTTTTTTCTTCTTGCAAATCTTTAATTTTAGGATTACTGAATGCCTGTTTAAATTACTTCATTTTACCTATCAGAAATTTCTGACTTTAGAAGGACATTTTTCCTAGATGACACTTCCTAACATTTTTTGCAGTTTACCTCCATCGGTTTACCTGTTCCCACAGATTTTCACTGATTTCAGTTAGGCAGCACTCTGAGGAAAGACCATAAAAACATAGGGTATCAAGGACGCTTCACAAAGGGGGTTTGGTTTGTTTTCCTTTCACTCTTCTCAGCTCCCACACAGGTTACTAGAAAAGCATCTTCACAGTTCCCATTAACTGAACTGCTAGACATGGGAAGTACAATATGAGGGAGCTATGTCAAAAATATGACATTTTTACCCAGAGTAGGAGAGACTGTATCAGGTTTTTTGCTTTTTCTCTTGAAAGATCAGTGTATTTTCTCTTCCTATTGCATTTAACATTATTCCTGAAACACAATCTGTTCTTCTTCTTCTACTTGCAGAATGCTAATGCATGACTTCTTGTTTCCCTGGTGAAAAATATCCCTCATTTGAAACCACAATTTGTGGAATTGATATTTAGTGGATCTTGGAGAAATCCAGCAGCAGCCCTGGAAAACCATTTTCCTCCCAAGGGAAAACTTCTTACTTTCTAAAGAGAGCAATTCTGTAAACATTTCATGTGCTCAAAAGAAGTTTAACACAGATTTGTAATCACCTTTGAACAAAATAACAGGTGGTGTTTTTTCACTTTTACTTTATCTTTCACTTTTATGTTTTCAAAATATGCTCTCTCTTTCTCACCAAAGGTTGTAAAGAAGTGTTGTGCCATTTAGCCAATCAAGGAGCTTTTAGCAAAACACCTTATAAAAGTGAGGGTTGACTCAAATAAAGCCAGCCTTTTGATCATCTGAAAAATAGAGTCTATTTCTCTTTATTTTGTGCACAACAACTACAATAGTTATATGATCAAACATGGTCTTGGTCATACTTGAATCTAAACTACCTATCATTGTTTCGAGGGTATGATGCTTTTTTCCCCAAAAAATGAACATGTCATATTTTTGCACACGTGTATATAAAGACATTTTGAAACAACCCTCTGTTTGCCTTTGTTTAATGGATGATTCATGATATTTCTTTATTTTTTCAATTCATTCTTTGCTCTCAAGACTACACTTTGATCATACTCAAGACCTTTCTTGGAACATGAGACTTACAGTACAGGAAAATTGCTCCCAGCACAAACACAGAGAGAAAGAGTACTTGAGAAAAAAGTTCAAAGAAACATGATTTAAACAAAAAGATAAAGGAGGACTCTATTTAGGGAATAGTAGACAAAATCGAAAGAGATTAAAAAAAGTATATTTCTTCATAGATCTCTGAATCTGCCTAAAGTTCCCAGATTTAGGAAACTACAGAATCAAAGTTTGTGCAGTAAATCTGGCAAGCCTTCTGCCTAACTGAATTCTCCTCATGAATTCTTTGATATTTATAGACAGACAAGATTGGAAGAAACACTAACACATAACATAGACAACAGAGAAAAGCAAACAACAAAATACATTTTTGCATGCCAAATCTTTTGTTTTAAGCCTGTAACATGTAAATGAAAACAAGGTCATGGTTTCAGTACTGGTCTGTGTCTAGTTTTGGCTGCACAGCACAGGAAGGACCCCACAAATCAGCTGAAGGTGTAGGGAGACGCCTGACCCAGTGGGGCTGGAAGCTTTGACCTGGAAGCACAGGTTGCGGGCCCAGGGCTGGTTCAGCTGGGACAGGAGGCACCCAGCAGCATTCCTGTCATTGGGAAGAGTGTCAGGAGAAGATGCAGCCGGGCTCCTCAGAGGGGTGCATGGCAGGAGGGTGAGAGGCACAGGCTGTCAATAAAGAGGGCTCACCCCCTGTCTGGGCTCAGCCCTGGGCAGCCCAGTCTGAGCCCCTGGCTGAGCCCATGGCTGAGCCTGCCTGGAGACACCCTTCCTTCCCCAGTTTGTCATTCGGGATTTATTACTGGAAAACACGGGTGGTGTACTTGAATCTCAACCCTAGCTTACTTCCCTCCCCCTCATCCCTTTACACAAGTTCTGAAAACAAGAACTGAATTAAAAAGCCAGGATGTTCCGAGTAGTTGTCCTTTCTTGACCTGGATGTCAAGAAACAAATTACCTGGACTTGTTTAAGCAAAGCACAGTACTTAAACTAGACAGCAAACTTGCAAGAATATTTAATTATCCTCCTCTGAAATAATTAATTTAGTAAACAAAACTTTCACAAGTTGTGTGGTAAAAATCAGAATTCTCCATTTTGTGGCATATGGACAGTCTGAGCAGCTGAGAATAAAAACTGGTAGACAGAGAAATATTTCTCTACACAAAGTATAATGCACAGAGGGAAGTTCTGTTTCTTCGTTCATTATGGGTCGTACATCTTTATGAAGAGAACTTCAAGGGTCAGCACAGGCATTTTGCATTTAGTTATAAATATGCCATTTTGGAAAATCATCCTCTGTCTCACAAGTAGACACACATATATAGACACAGACATAAGCACAAATTTATATCTACACATATCTACATATTTATGTATATATATATGTATTTTTATACACATATAGACATATTAGTCTTTCCAGGCAGATGTATATAAGACATCTCCTTAGAGACAGCTCTTAGATGATTCAGATTATTCATTAGGGGTGGGGATTGGGATAAAATCATAGGATAGATATTGGCACTGAATCACAGTGAGATTTTGCTGAATCCTCCATTAGAGAGTTAAGGTAGTATTACAATTGCTGTGTGCTTTCTAACTGGATATGTTGATAAGGTACATATATAGATAACTGATTACATAAATGTTTCAGAAACAAAGTAACTGAAAAATCACAAATGCAAAGGGCCTTTCCTTTTAGGTGTAGTTGTTTAATTACTTAGAGAATACTGATTTTCTACAAATAGTCTGATTCTAGAGGTATTATCATGTGATGTAGATGAGACATTAACTGCTAACACCCCTTTCTCCACCTCATTTCACTGCACATGCACATTCCCTATATGCACAAAGAGGATCTGGTTGAGTTTAGCTTATGCCACTACCCCATCAAGCAGGACAAGAAAAACTGATATTGTGTAGAGCAGTGTTAAGCCTGACACATAAGAAATTAGAGAAATAACCACCAATTAGTTGGATTACCATGTGATTGAATTTTCTTAAATACATTCTGGCCCTTCTCTTCTGGGCTGACTGATGCACATTTTAAGACAGTCTAAGGTGTTAAGGTGCTATAAGACCTCACAAGCGAAGAAACAGTTCCCTTCAAATTTAGCTAGTATTTCATTATAAATGAAACAGGCAGACTGAAACCTGTGTTAAGCCTTAACACACATTGAACAGATGTCTTGTTGTACAGAAATGTTAATTGTGCTCAGCACTCCTAGCCCAAAAGGGTGGACAACAACCTATAGCTGTATATATTATTTTACAGACAGCTATGCATAGACATCTTTTATGTCATTCTCTTTGTTTAATTTGTTTTTCCAGAGTTTTCCTGGTTGTTAGCCAGGTCATATTGTTTTTACCCTGCTCATATATGTGTGCTCACTTCTGTGTTTTTGTGTGCTCACATGTACCTTCAGACAGCCCAGAATAGTCTTAGCTGCATTTAGAAGGAAATGTGAGCCCACAGCCTGCAGAGATCCAAGTCTCAGTGAGCATCATGTTGTGGAATGAAGAAGGTGGTGGTGTGTGTGCCTCTTCTCCTCCTGACAGCCTGCCCAACACCTGCAGAGGCCTCAGCTGTGCACCAGCTCTGGGAACAACAATCTGTTGCAGCCAAAAACAGAGAAAAGTCTGCGCCATGGCAGTATTTTCATCTGGTTTGTCACATCAGTTGTAAGAAAGACGAGGGTTGTTAGTGTAATCTGCTGACACGCCAAGATTATACCAATGAGCCAATCGAAAAGAATTGCCAGCAGAGTGATTTCAAAAAGGTCCAAAACAGTTCCTAGGAACCTGGAACAGCAAAGAGATTTCCAGGCAAAAATGACTGGAGAGAGGGCAAAAAATAAAAAACAGATTAAGTTCAAAGCTTTACTTGTTTCCAGCTCAGCACACAGTTTTGTTCAAACACCTGAACCTTGAGAATTGCGTATTTGTAGATAGGTAAAAAATACTTTCTGTGAAAGGCTTTATTACTACAGGGAAAAAAAGGTCTAATAAAACATAAATAATCTATTAGAATAAGCATCAAGTCATTGTAGTTCTTAGAGATGCCATCATCTTATGTCAAGGGTATGCCTTTTACTTCAAAGAACTGTATCAAGATAACTCAGTGATTCATTCACCTACTATTCTCATGGATTTTTTTTTTATGTCTTGGTGCTTACTAATTTACTTACTAGTTGGGGTATTGGGTACATTTTTTTTGATACAAAACAGAACCTTCCTTTGAATAGCATTATTTCTTTACACTCCTGCATTCAGATCAGTTTACAGGAGTAAATTTTTAAGACGAAGACATCTAATATAGCCAAGACAATACCAAACCAATGCTTCTACTCCACTACTTGTAAAAACCTGCTTGTCTGAATTTTTCAGTGGTGATTTTGTTCAAATGCACTATGAAGGAGGTAGCCTACTGATGACAAAGTCATGTTGAGGTTTTTTACTGTATTCTACTGTTGCTAATCCTCTGGCCTTTCAGATGAGACACAAAAGTATGACTATTTGCATAAACACGATTCAGAAATCAGATAATTCACAAATTAGGACTTAAATGCAATTTCCAGGTACATTCCAGCCTATTATTTTGCAGCCATCTTGGAATGTTACAAAAGAGATAATACACACAGAGTTACTGAAATGGACTAAGCTGGTGACTCAAGGAGAAATTATGTGAGATATATATTTTTTAAAATCCTTTCACTTTTGGGGAAGAGAATATTTTTAACATCTAGGCAGAACATACTAAACCTCAAAAAAAAGCTTTCCTGTTTAAAATGGAAATATTTTTGGTTTTCTCAGTTTCCTACTTTCCTGCAGTGCAACCATAATAGAGTTTTTGACTCTTTATTATAAATGCCTGATAACTGAGGTTGGAAACAGGGACCATTCTATAACTAGCTCAGGAAAGCTGTATACCGCCACTGCAGCAAAGCATTCCTCTGAGAAACAGGATAATGGGAAACCAAAGCAAATAGCAGAAGGCTTCAGCAAGAGGACATCTCCATTCAGAATCTATAGTGTTATTTAATATCTTTTGTTTTACAGCAGGAAAACAATGTTCTTTCCATGTCTGATTAAGTTGGCAGGAGCTTAGTTTAGTCTCTTGCCCTCTGTGTCAGCCAAAACAAAAAGCATTTGTTCTTACATATGGAAAAAAGAAATTTTTACTTCTGATTCTCTCTCAGTGGAAAAATAATTTAGCAATTCAGCTACCACATCTATTGAACAAAGACTATGAGCAAAAAGCCAAAAGTATGTTTGTAACCTCAATGAACTTTCACAGCAAAATAGCTGAGATCTATTTGTCCTATTCTCCTTCCCTCTCAAGCTTATTTAATTTACCCTTCACAAATGTTTCCTCTAACTTCCTGACCAAACTTTTTGTCCCTTTTTTTATAAAGGCTTTTGGACACTGAGCATTCCTAAATGTCTTGACCCTGTCTTGAATCAGTCCAAAGGAGCCTACCAAGAAAACTTTACCAATTCCTCACTCTTTAACACACACAAACACACACACACATATATACATATATATATATATAAATAAAACACTTTTATATATCAAAACACTTTTATTTTGATTGGCAGATGGGTTCCTCACTCTTGCTAGCCACTCAGGCATCAGCATAGGGCAGGGTATCCTCTGGCCAGCGGCAGAGTGATTTAAAAAGGGCTCTGATGAGCGCAGTGGTCCTGAGCAGGCAAGCAGGGCACGGCTCTGAGGGCGTGGCACAGCTCTGAGGGCGTGGAAGAGCTTTGAGAGAGTGGCACAGCTCTGATGGTGTGGAACAGCTCTGAGAGAGTGGCACAGCAGTTTATGCGGTTGTTCACGCAGGCAGGGCAAGCAGGCAGGGTTGCAGGTATCCTCCTGCTTGTGGGCGTTTTCGTTTTTGTGTTGAAATTTGGTTGGTTGGGGTTTTTTTCAGCAGTGGTCTTCACATGATCATAAGGTATATCTAGTAAATGTACCTAGCCAAACACAATCCTCCAAGAAGGACATGTCAGTCCAGACCCCTTCCTGTGAGGAGTGTTTGTGCTTATCCGTAGTACCAGAGGACGTTGTGAGAGACACCTGCCTGAGGTGTGAACAGGTGAACAATCTCTTTCTTCTGGTAGCCAAGCTTAAGGAGGAGGTAGAAAGGCTAAGGAGCATTAGAGAAATTGAAAGGGAAATAGAGGGGTGGAGTTCTGCGCTTCCATCCTTGAGAGAAGTCCACCAGGAGTCAGAGGACTCCCATGCCTCCTACCAGCAGTAGGAGGACACCTGGTGGATGAAGGCGAGTGGAAATGGGTTCCTACTAGGGGAGGTAATAAATATTCCTCCCAACCCACATCGCCTACCCAGCTGCCACTTCCGAGTAGGTATGAGGCTCTGGGTGCAGAGGGTCAGACAGATGACATAGAAGAAAACAATCTGCCCAGTGAGCCTCCCAGTTCTACTTTGCCTGTTGGACGGATCACTACCTCTAGGATTAAAAAGAAAAGGGTAGTTGTGGTAGGTGTGTCCCCTTCCTTCTGAGGGGGATAGAGGGCACTGTGTGTCAACCAGATCCATCCCACAGCGAAGTCTGCTGCCTCCCTGGGGCCTGGGTACAGGATCAAGAGACTCCCTGGGCTGATTTAGCCCTCTGAGTATTACCCATTGTTGATACTCCAGGCTANCTACTTTGCCTGTTGGACGGATCACTACCTCTAGGATTAAAAAGAAAAGGGTAGTTGTGGTAGGTGTGTCCCCTTCCTTCTGAGGGGGATAGAGGGCACTGTGTGTCAACCAGATCCATCCCACAGCGAAGTCTGCTGCCTCCCTGGGGCCTGGGTACAGGATCAAGAGACTCCCTGGGCTGATTTAGCCCTCTGAGTATTACCCATTGTTGATACTCCAGGCTAGCACTGATGAATTGAAAAGAAGAGCACCACGGCAATTAAAAGGGACTTGAGGGCACCAGGTCAAGTGGTCGATAGGACAGGAGCACAGGTAGTATTCTGCTCAGTCCCTTTTGTGGCAGAGACAAATGACAAAAGGAATAGGAGAGCCCACATTATCAACAAGTGGCTCAAGGGTTGGTGTCATCGGCAGAATTTTTGGTTTTTTGATCACAGGGCAATTTTCACAGCACCTGGCCTGCTGGAGCCAGACAGGCTCCATCTATCTGTTAAGGGCAAAAAGGATTTTAGCCCATGAACTTGCAGAACTCATTGAGAGGGCTTCAAACTAGGTTTGAAGGGGGAAGGGGGTACAACTGGGCTCTCCAGAAGCAAGCCCAAGGATGGTAACCCAGAGTCAGGGGTGAAATCAGCAGCCCAGCTGAAGTGCATGTACACTAATACATGCAGCATTGGTAACAAACAAGAGGAGCTGGAAGCCATGGTACAGCAGGAAAGATGTGATGTAATCACAATCACAGAAACATGGTGGGATGACTCACATGACTGGAGTGCTGCAGTGGATGGCTACAAGCTCCTCAGAAGAGATAGGAAAGGGAGAAGAGGTGGAGAGGTGTCCCTTTATGTAAGGGAGGCTCTTGATGCCATGGGTATTGACACTAATGACGATGGAGCTGAACACCTATGGGTGAGAATTAAGAGGAAGGCCAACAAGGCTGACATCCTGCTGGCAGTCTGTTATTGACCACCCAACCAGGAAGAAGAGGTGGATAACCTGGATTCTGCAGCCAGCTGGAGGATGTTTCAGGATCACCAGCCCTTGTTCTTGTAGGTGACTTTAACCTACCAGGCATCCCAGGGAACTCAGCACAGCAGAGAAGGGGCAGTCCAGGAGGCTCTCAGAGTGTGTGGGGGACAGCTTCTTGCCACAGCTGGTGAGTGAGCCCAGCAGGGCAGGGACTATGCTCGACCTGCTGTTGGCAGAGATCTGCTGGTGGGAGATTGGTGGTGGAGGCTCTCTGGGGCATGGTGATCATGAAATTACAATTTTCAGTATTTGGTGAAACAAGGAGGGGTATAATAAAACTTACACACTAGACTTCCAGAGGGCAGAATTTGGCCTATTCAGGAGACTTATTCGGAGAGTTTTTTGGGAAGTAGCCCTTAAAAACAAAGGAATCCAGGAAGGGTGGGTGTGCTTCAGAACAGATTCCCTGTGTGCTGAAAGATGAGTCAAGAAGGCAAATGTCCAGCCTGGATGGGCAAGGAGCTCTTGAAGGAACTAAGGAATAAAAGGAAGATGTATCATCTTTGGAAGGAGGATCAGGTATCTCAGGAAGTATTTAAGGGCAATGGTAGGGCATGTAGAAAAAAAATTAGAGGGGCAAAAGTTCAGTTAGAACTTAATTTGGCAACTTCTGTGAAGGATAATAGAAAAATGTTNAGAGCTTAATTTGGCAACTTCTGTGAAGGATAATAGAAAAATGTTTTTACAAATACATTAATGGCAAAAGGAAGGGTAAGAACAACCTCGGTTCTCTTCTGGATGTGGGAGGGAATTTGGTGACTGCAGATGGGGAGAAGACTGTCTTTGCCTTGGTCTTTAGGGTAAAGACAGGTTGTCCTCAGGACA
>VZTN01022924.1:0-27250 GCA_013400515.1 Erpornis zantholeuca
AAAGTGGAATTGGTATGCAAGTAGGTAGGGGGATAAAAACAGTGCAAAGCAAATTTTGATAATGCTGAGGAGCTCCTCACACATCCTTTGGGGTTGCTTAGTCTTATGATCCTGGCGTTTGGGCCTGCCTCCTTTCCCAATAATCTGAAAGAGAAGCAGCAATAGCACCTCTGCTTTGTTGTGCTCCTTCTCTTCAGCATCCCACATCTCCCTGTGCTTCAAGGGCTTTTGTTCATAATCTGGCCCTCAAATTGTCACAAAACTTGGCAGCATTTCTTTGGTGGAAGTGCTAAGACAAGCTGTTCTTGCTCTAATTTCTGTGCAGCCTTCACAGCTATGTTGTACAAGTATTCATGTGGTGCCTTTTCCTGACTAGGATGGGGCTTTGGTATGTAAATCTAAGAGATTGTTATAGCACCATGGTGACTGCTCAACACAAAACTTTAGAGGTATTTTCATTGATAAGATGGTATGCAGTGAATATTCCATGAGGAAAAGAAGACTGGATACAAAATTAGGGAATATTTTGCCTAAAAACACAGAGGAAAAAGAAAGTTCTAAACAGTTTATTTTTTCATAATATGTTTTTAGCAAAATCCTTGCAAAGAGAAACAAGCAACGTTACCTATCACACCACAAAGTGTTTTTTACTACTTCATAAATTATCAGAGGTTATTTTATCTAAAAACTGAACTTAAATTTCTGCCTTCCTTCAGTGGGTGACTCACAGAAAGAAAAAAAGGCCATGGCATTAATTAGTTACGACCTTCCTTCCAGAACAGTTACAGTGGTTTATGAAGTTGTACTAAAGTAAGGAATTTCTCAACAAGGAGGCTTTATTGTGAATCAGGACTAAAGCTGAGTTTCCAGCATTTCCTTCAGGAAGACCACATGGCTTGCATTAGAAACTACCATTGCACCAAATTGCAATTTTATTATAGAACATAATTATCTTTTATAGACATAATTATCATTATGTATTGAGCTTATAGCAGTCAATATAAGAAGTGTCTTTTTGCAAGTATACAGGCGCATTAAAAATTCGTGCATCCATGGTGCTCAGGTCACTTGGCAGCACTGCAATTCCTGTGAAACCACTATTTTTAAAAAAATTTTGTTTCTCTGCTCAAGCACGTTCTCAAATTATGCTGATCCTACAGGTGGAATTCTGCTCTTTTCTGCAAGGTTTCTAAATTGAAGCCATCAAAACAGGGAAAAGCAGTTGTCCTGTTGTAGTCCCATTTTTCAGCTGAGAATTAAATACACCTGTCCTTATGTACCTAAGTATCATGGACTTGTAAAAGACTATTGTAACATTTTGTCATATCCATAATACAAAAATAATTTCATCAGATATTGTAATCTCCAGAATGGAAAACTGCAACTCTCTAATAGCACACAGAAACATTATACAATGCATTTTGCACAGGAAATGAAAAGCAAAGTCTTATCCAGATAAAACTGCTGGGAAAATATAGATAGGCAGAACAAAATTATCACTTGTGATTGAATTTGGCAAGGACAGGGAGGATAAGTCTACCCTTGTGAAGAGTGCCATGGGATCTTTAATGATCAGTCACAAAGGGGTCTGAGTGGGCTGAATCACCCAATTACTGTACAGATAGGCTCATTAATGGAAGATGATGGCAATCAAATATGCGTCTCTTTAATTTTATTCTAGCATTCCTACTCTCCTGCCATGCATTCCTGTGTCCACAAATCAAAAGTTTTACTGGGAGGCGTGTGGGGGGCAGAAATATTCTTTCTCTTTCATAAATTAAATATTGTGAATGTTAATCCTGTGCCTCCGGCAGGAGTGCAAGAGGAAGGAGACTTTTTTTGAGTTTATCACTCAATAGTGACTGTTTTCTCACAGAGCCAAAAAAATCAATCTCTGCTCAAAATGCCCCTGAAGACAGAAGAATGCATTGTCTGCCTTACTGGTTAATATGTCTATCTGATGAAAAAAAAAATCAATACATTTTTCTTAAAAAGGGTTACTGCAAGAGGAGAAAGTAGTTTATCTCTTTCTGATTGATGAAACTGCATCAAAGTCAGTTATCCACCATTAAGTTCCATATTTATCCTCGTCACCCTTCAGACTGCTGGAGTTCAGTGTTCAGCCAGTACTTCCATTATAATATTAAGCCAAAGTTGAAAGCATTTGGAGAGCTCAGAGAACTGGAAAGTTTTATTAAAATAAATGTTTGAAAGAGAAGCATGGGAGATTTAAACAAATATAAAAAATTAAACAAAAAAATCAAAGAGCTCTAAAGGCCGGAAGTCAGAACCTTGGTAGTCTGAGGTTATTGTATTTCTCAGGAGATCATGTGTTCATGGTTTTTCTGACAGCCTGCAGTCCCAGCGTTGTTGTTCTTTTGAATCTCAAACTCACCCTCACCTGAGAGAGATTTGGTGTCCTCCATTCCTTTTTTACCAGAGAAAACTATTTGGAATTTTAAAAATGGAGGTTGAACAAGATTTCTTATACCACAGTGCCACAGCTTCAGCTTTAGGCTTCCTGCTCAAATATTCAGTCAGACTTGGTATACCATATTTCTTGTGGAAAATATAAATATTGAAGTGTTGACAAATGTTGGAGAGACACTGGCACAGGCTGCCCAGAGATGTTGTGGATACCCCATCCCTGGAAGTGTTCAAGGACAGGTTGGATGGGGCTTTGATCAATGTGATCTAATAAAAGGGGGTTGGAACAATGTGACCTTTAAGGTCCATCCCAAGAAGTCCATTTCCTCTTCAGGAAAATAGAAGGGATTTATGCCCTCAAGTTTACCCTGAATTCCAAGTAAGGTAAGGGAATTACTGCTCATCCTTACTGATCACTAGCAATACTCATGGAATCATGGAATCACTAAGGTGCTGTTATGTCAACCTGTGCAGCCCCATCTCTTCAAAAGGTTTGCAAGTGGGAAAAGGTTGAACTAGGTCCAGGTTCATCTTTTAAGCATTACTATTTTCTACAATCAGCCAATTTGCCAAAGAAACACAAGAACAGAACATGATCCCTGAGAACTGGGTTTATACAATTTCAGACATTATCCCCTTTACAGTTTTACATGGTGAAGTTTGAACCCAACCAGGATGTTAGCAAAGCTGTCATGAGTGTCTCTAAAGAGTTTGAATGGCACAGCTATGCAGAGAAGTTTCCTACCTCCCAACTCTCTGGTGTAATGCGAGCTTTATGGTCCAAGTGTCAACACCAGATATCTTTTACCACGAAAGAGAAATTAAAAAGGAAGAGGCCAAACAGGGAGATACACTGTGCTTGACAAAGGGTAATGCACCATTTGCTTGTCATCTGGGAAATACTGCTGAGTTTTTAAAGGTTCATCCCTGCCAATTAAAGTCAATAGAAACACCCCCAATCATTTTCACATGGTTTGCACCACTCCTCTACAAGTTATGAATTTTCCCTAGGCTAAGCTTATATACAACCAGACATATATAACATCTATCTGCTGCCATCTCTATGAAGAAAAATCTATGACTGGAAAATTTCCTGGAATTTTCAAGTTTCTTCCCTCCTTGGTGTTTCTTTGAGAGTTCAATAGCTTTCCCCTTTACCCAGAAGATTTTGCGCTAATCCTTTTCTTGCTTTTTTGCTTCTGACATCATCTACCCAGAAATTCTATAGTCTAAGTAGGACTAATATTATTTTATAAACCACTCCACACCGGCTAGGATTGTTAATCCCCAGTTTAATGTCTCTTGATACCTCAGACCTTCAAATCAACCTTGGAATGACCAAATTGAAGGCTTTTTTGGAAGGAGTGTAAATTACCCAAATTTAGGGGCAACAAACTGTTAAAGACCTACTCCCACATTTTCTCTTTCTTTTTCTTTTGTTATCTGCTAGGCAGCAAGGGATCAGAAAGTACATCTTTACTCCTTAGTCTGTGGCTTTAACTTTTTTCTTTTTCCTGCTGACATCCAGCCTAATCCTTCTATTTCTTTGGTCAGACGAAGAAAATGCTGTAATTCACTGTTTTCCTTCCTTCGTGCTGTGTAGCTTTGGTATTGTTGAGTGAAATTACATTGTAGAGTAATGTGAGATGAAGCATTATATAGGGAAGTGCTTTTTAAAAATAAGTCTTTGTACGGTAAAAAGTAATGCTACATGGCAAACAGCTCATGGTAATTATGATGATAGGAATCATAAACATAAAGGAGGAGGAGAGAAAAACAAGGTAAGCAAAAATTATCTCACAGAGTTGAAAGCCTGCCTAGTCTAGTATGAGCCACCCAAATGTAAAATTAAACAGAAATTACCATTGTGAAGGTTGTTTTTTTTAATTAGCAACAGACACATAATTGTCATGATGTATCTGCTTATCTCTCAACAAAATAGGTAAAACATAAATTCTATTCATCTTTCACATCTTAACTGATTTTTTTTGATTGCGTGAATAAGCCACCTCTTAATTAATTTCAGTTACATTAATAAATAGCTCTTAGACTACAGTGAAGCTGTTAACCACAGGAGATATATTATTTAGAGATTGTAACAACCCTAAGCATTCTCATTATTATCAATCTGAACAGACACAGATCTGCAGAGATGAATGCAGCTTCTATAAGACCTTAAAGCCTGTAAATGCTGGAGTTTACAAGCAACAGCCTGAGATGTTGTAGATCCACAGTGAAGCCAACCTCTCTGCCCAATCAACTGAAAGTTGTTTTTGTGATTAAGAAGTAATAACTTCTCACTGACTTCAGTAAAACTGTCCAAGAGAAGAGGAAGGTAAAATTATTAGAAAACTCTTTTGAGAGGGTCTGAAACTCTTACAGCAAGACTGAGGCCCTTGGAAAACGGGTTCCAAGAAAGGATGTTGCTCTCTCCTGCTGTTTAATTTGTGTTTATCAAATACTGTCCTTCCAAGAATGTGCTTCATATCTCGTAGTATTCAGCAGGGTGACAGTCTAGAGGGGACTCCTTCACTCCTCCCACTCAAATTATGTTATAAAATGATTAATGAAAGATGCAGAAGCAGATTATTTAATCAAATGGCCATAGGATATATAAAGCAGTGTATTCCAGTCTTTGTTCCAGTTTACTTATGGGTTCCCTTTAACCATATTCCTATTTTGAACATGGTTAAAATAGAAATCACACTTTGCTGAAAGAGTTGGGAAGAGGTGATTTGGGAGATGATGACTCATGCTGAGGAAAGCCAGCAGACAAAGCTTTTGCCAGTGATAGCCAGTGATTCCAACACCTCCTCCACAGCACAGTCAGAAAATTAGTGAAGGGAAGTGAACACTCAGCAGCTTAAGACATAGGATAGGTGTGAGACAGAACGTATTTTATCTAAAGATGGGATGAGTGGAGATGTTCAATAGGAGGGAGGAAAGGTCAAGAAATCTGAGATGGAAATTTTGATTGAAGGATGCAATGTGTAGGGAGGAGATGAGAGAGAAGGGTAGGGCATGGTGGGAGGAGGTAAGGAGTAATCTTCATGCAGTAAAAGAAATGCACACGAAAATCAGAGGTTGTCTCATATTCAGGGCCATTCTATTTTTAGCGACTGCTGTGTTTAATAGAAAATGCAATTTGAGGTATAAATTCTCATTCATCCTTTTCAAAGCTTCCTCTCTGTAGATATTGAACTCCTCTCACAATAACTGCCAGGCTTCTGTTCCCGCACAGGGAATTTGTATGAGAGCTTCATCTGTCAGCTGATATATTTGGGGATAAGATAAGGTCAGAGTAGGAAGAGAAAAGGTGGATTTCACATACTGAATAAGAAATGCAAACAAAGATTTAGAAACAACAAAATTACTTCAGAAGTTATTTCAGGCACATTTGGTAATGTGTATACATGCAAAGTAAATATTGCATTGTATATAAGTGAGAAAGTTCAGCATGTCATTTGCAGTAGAAAGTATTTCCAGAGATGATCAAAGGAATTAAACAATTAAGGCAAATTCTTAAAGATTTGTTGAATTTCTCAGAGCTGTAGTCTTACCAGTGAAATTCCCTTAGCCTAAAAAGAGGAAGCTTAGAATGGGAAATTGCATTTCCTGTACTGATATTTACAGAGTTATTGCATTGCTGATTCTTGCATGTTCCTTTCCCATTTTCCCATTTCCTTGCTCCCTCCCTCCCTCCGTCCCCTTATCTATATATTTTAACTGTGCTATGATTAGGATATGAGTTTAATAAAATATATGACTACATATTCTCCAGTACATTAGGATCCTTCTCTAAATAAGGCCTCTAATCTTCATTCCTACTAATTCCATGTGACAAAAACCCTGCAGGTGCTAGGCTGTGAAGGTGGGAGGGGGGAGGGAGGGGAGTGCTGCGTGTGTGTCACAGATCACAGCCAAGTCACTCTTTGCTGCAAATGCTCCTCTGCCAGGTCAATGATGTACCTGCACAGCCTCATGTGACTATTCAGCAGCTGATGAATGTACACTGGGCCTCCTCCAAGCACCTCATAATTGATCTGGAGCAAATGTGCACGAAGATATCCCACTGCTTAACGAACTGAAGCCCTGCTGGTTAGTACAAGTATCACTGTGCTAACCTTCCTCCTTGGCTGATTTTAATCTTCTGGCTCCATCACACAGTTAATTGTTTCTCATTTATCCATATTAGTGGAAGATCACATGAAATCCATGTAAATTAGGCTGCGAGAGCTTCATTTGCTACGTTTACAGAAAACTTGCAGAGAGATTATTGTCGATAGAACAGGTTCTTAGTCAGTGGCCTGGTTTTGATCAGCACCTGCTTGGTGTGGTGTGCTGTGTATGGTGTGAAGTATAACAAGGCCAAGTGCTGGGTCCTGCACTTGGTCACAACAACCCCAGGCAGTGCTCCAGGCTGGGGACAGAGTGGTTGGAAAACTGCCCAGGGGAAAAGGACCCGATGATGCTGGTTGACAGCAGCTGGACATGAGCCAGCAGTGCCCAGGGGGCCAAGAAGGCCAATGGCACCTGGCCTGGATCAGCAATAGTGAGGCAGCAGGACCAGGGCTGTGATTGTCCCCCTGTGCTGGGCACTGCTGAGGGCACATCTTGAACCCTGTCTTCAGTTTTACAAGAACTGAAAGAAAAAAATCTGTCACAAGAAAGACACTGAGGGGCTAGGGCTTGTCCAGAGAAGGGCAATGGAGCTGGCAAACGGTCTGGAGCACAAGTCTGGTGAGGAGCAGCTGAGGAAGCTGGGGGTGTTTGGCCAGGGCTAAAGGAGTCTCAGAGGAGACCTGAAAGGAGTTTGCAGCCAGGTGGGGTTGGTAACTTATACTGGCCAACAAAGAGCTGGAGGAGAGGACATGGCCTCAAGTTGGGGAAGTTTAGATGGGATACTAGGGAATATTTCTTCACTGAAGGTCAGGGTCAGGTCTTAGAACAGGCTGGAAGCGGTGCANACCTAGAAACAGAGACTAGACAGAAATAAGGGAATAAAGGAGGGATTGATTGGAAAGGCCTTCAGAGGTACACTCTGGGCTCCAGAGGCTCCTGCCTCAGTGCATCCCAACATGGACAATGACAGCTCACGAGTTCTTCCCTCTTGGATATCAGCATCAATTCCCCAAGCAGAACCCAGCCAAGGATGGAATTTCCCCAAGCTTGTCCCCCTCTCCCCAAGATTGTGGTTTGCAGTTGTTGGGCCTAGGAGGGTCTGGGTGTCCTTGGAGAGCTGGAGAGGCTTTGTTGTGTGTGTGTGAGCATGAGAGAACAGCACTGAACGAGCTCCAGGGAACTGCAGAGTTACACTAACAGTACAGGATTTGAAAAACATAAAAGTTAAAACCTAAGGCATCAGTTGGACTCAGTTCCAAACCCTGTGATCCTGTATGCCCCATGATACAAGTTCAGGGTGCTGCTCTGTTGCAGGTGTGCTGGTGGCAGTAGGAAAATTTCCCCAGGATATTTGAGGATATTGACTGTAGCTTGCATTTACCTACTCCTTCCTCTCCTGAATGCAACTGTCTTGAAAAGCAGTATTTTTTCAGAGAGTGAATCTGTTATCCTTGCCTGGAAAACCCTCTGGAATACAAAATGGACATTGTTGTCTGTGGCAGGTTTTATTTCTGCACCTCCTTCTACATATTGAACATGAACATCTGCTCCTGTGGGGAGCTGTGTAGTAACTGAAATTGAAAAAAACCCCACCAAAACCTAGAGAATTTAGAGTAAATGTCATTATTTTTTAAGCATGACACCAGGAAATTTGGTCCAAATTTAATAGTGAAAATTTGTAAACAAGATCAAAATTCAATTTCTCTCTGTGTTTGGGCTTTGGAGGCTAGGTATCTTGGGTTTTGTTTGGTTTTGATGTTTTGGTTTTGGCTGGGGTTTTTTGATTGATTCATTTGGTTTTGTTTTCTTGAATACATTTGATGCTCTGCTGCCCTTTGCCTTGTAATTTTCCTACTCTGGGTTGTCTTGTAATTTTCTTACTCCGAGTTTTTGCAGCCTACCGGTGATGCATTAGTCCTAAGGTTTGAAATAATTTATTTTTTCCCACTTTTAGTATAAACAGATTAAATATTTATACACAGATACCGAGAACTCAATTCCTTTGATTTTAAATCTTCTTGGGTTTTTTTTTAATGAGATAAACTTTGTGTGCTATGAAGCCATTTCATTTTTGCGAAGGAAGCATAATGAAGTATTACATAAAGGATTAGCATTTTACACTTGTTTACAAAGCATGGTGATAAAAAATCAGCAGCCCTTTGACTTGCAGTGCCTACTTCATAGCTGTCTAAAAGTGCCCACTTGAGTTTTTGTTTTTCAGGACTGACTAGTTCTGCATAACTTCTGCATTTTGGAAGTCAAGCTATGAATCCCTCCCAAAGAAGCCTGGTGCTGTGTATTAAATGGGACTATATAATTATTCCTTGCACTGTCTTGCTTTTGTGACCATGGCCTCTCTGAACACTAACTGGGAACTGAAAACTTGTAGAAGGAATTCATCTTGATGTATAGATACCATGGGATATCAGCATCACCTCCACAGCGAGAATGTTTGTTTTGTGGAATGGTTTGGACCAGAGGACTGTGGCAGTTCTCCCAGTCCCCATTCCTAGGGTCCTTCAAAAAGGGCAAATCACTGTAGCTTCCAGGAGTTTCCAGCTCACATGTGTTCAGATGTGCCCAGTGGGCTTCAGCCACAGGCAGAGGTTGAAAAATTTTACTCCTTTGACAAAAAGGAGCAGGGTAGTGGGACTGGAATCCTAATCTGAATTCTGAATTTGTTCTGAGAGAGTCATACTCACCATGGTTCCTCACCCATGGTGTTGTCATCTTGCTCTGTAAGACACCTCTGTAGGAAAGCTCAAATTTGGGTACATTGCACAAGAACACCTTTCCTTTCTGGGTGAATGACTTGACTTCTCAGCAATGTTTTGGTTTTATTGCTTATATAATGGGAATGTATCTTTCTAAGCTAGGAATGTACTGCCTTTTCCATCATCCTGGTTTGAGAAAGTAAAGCCACTTCAAAAAGCAGTTGATCTTGGATGATTTTAAGGCTCTCAAAAAAATCTGGAAATCTGGGGTATTGATTGTGGGTGCCTGGGGTCTGATAGGGGCTGTGAGGGGTGGCCATGGCTCATCTGTAACCACAATGGAGTAGGGGAAAAGCATGAGGACAAAGGAACTGCAGATAGGAGTTGTCATGGATTGACCACATCTTTCAAGTCAAGTCTGTCACAAAGACAAGCTTTTCAATCTTATTTTTCTCCTCCCTGTCCTTTGAGGAGGGGGAGTGAGAAAGCTGCTGGGTGTTTTGGCAGCCACATAAAGTGATCTCACCACAAGATAGATGTCTTGGGAACACCTTTATGCACCTTAGTCGCATGATAATGCAGGTTTTTTTTGCTGTTCTCACTAATACTGGGCTTCAGTGATATCAGATTGTCCAAATGACATGGGAATTACTTGCATATGGTCTTGGTTTTTTGAGGGGAAAAGGAGGGCTTCAGTGTGAAATCTAGATGAGATAATTACTGCATATGTGAAAATGTTAATACATTAGTTCTTTCAGATCCAATGAATCACTCCATAAACTGTTCCTTTCCATGCTATTTTTGCTGAGGAAATGTTGCCTGTCTCTAGTTTATCTGTCTTTGTTCTTCTTTCAGTCAATATACTCTTTGTTCTGATGCAGAGAGAGAGGACATAATGTACCTAAGAAGAAAGGAAAAATCCTGACGTTGTCATTGTATAAATTCATATAGGGTATAGGACAAAAATGTTCTAGTTAGAGTAGGAAAATGCTAAAGAGTGATCTCAAACAAAAAACAAAAAAAAAAAAAAACAACCAAAAAACCCAACCCAAAATCCAGTGATTTCCTGTTTCACAACAAAAGGTTTATGAGCACATTCAGTAATTAGCACGTGCCTACAAAAATCTGTGCTGACATATTATATTTTAAAGGAAATATGCTAAGGAAGATAGCAAAAGAGCCCTGATCTCCAGTGACTTTGTACCAGTAAGGGGCTGGTCTCATACAGAGCCAATATCAGTTCTACATGTAGTACAGTATAAAGAAATGAAGGTAATCAAGCAAAACAGGGATCTCTTACATGTATGAGAATACTACAAAAGGCTGGGAAAGTAGAAGGGAAGCAACTTAATGCATTTGATCATTATTCTTATTTAAAATGCAGCATTTAACTAACTTGAGACAGATTTTTTTTTTAATGAAATATAAGATAAAGAGTTAAAGAAATTCTGCAGAATTCAGACCCAGCCAGACTAGATTATTGTGTCTATTTTGATGTACATTTCAAAGTAGATATCCTCAGATTCTGTGAACACATTAATTCTATTCTTCTTGTGTCAGGTATAAGCTACTTTTTGGGCTGTGTCTCCCTCCAGAGGCATTTTTATGAGAATGTGTGCCCATTTTTTGATTTTATGAAGCTGAAGGAAAAATGGAAAATTATGCCTAGTTTACAGTGTAAGTGGTATTTATTTGTCCAGCATAATATTTTATTTTGTTGAGCTCACTCTCAGACTGAAACAGGCAATTCTAGCAATCAGAGTTACTGTCACAACACCTTGCTGGGACATCAAATATCAGTGTCAATGCTATTGAATATTCAATAATACTGCAGAAACTTGCAGTATTACTGAAGTTTAGCCATAAATCAACTGAAGTTGAACCGAAGTTTAGCCATAAATCATTAAAATCAAAGTCATAATGGGGAGAAGGGTTGTCCTTTCATGAAAGTCCCTTCCAGTTAAGTATTGCAGTGATTCTTACTCTTGCTCTGCCAGACATATATTTCTGTACTGAATGCAAACACAACCTAATACATTTTTAGTGTTCCTTATTCTTCTGAAGAAGGGTAGAAAACTTAGTTTTTCCCTACTCTGAAAGAAAGGAAAAAAGAAAGAAACAAGAGCATAGACAGCAATATACAGCCTGAAGATACATAACTAAACCTGATCTTATCCCTAGGGATTTTCACTTACCTGTACAAAATGCTTCCTCTATCTCCCTGAAGCTCACTCCTTACTTCTTCACACCTCATTAAAAGGCCATGCTGTTGTCTGCTCCTGCCCTTCATAGAGCATCCCCTTTGCTCAATTTGCTTGTTCATTAGCAAATCCTCCCACATATTGAGGAAGACATTTTCCACTTATGTCTTAAATAGCTTTCTCTGACTCTTTTGGTGTTGTTTATTTTCTTTGTGTTTCTGTGATAACATCATCTAAAACAAAAAAACTATTTCCATGACTTTGCTTATTCCAGATCAAGGGGGAAAAACCCAACAAAACCCAACAAATAAAACCCAGCCAACCAGAAAAACCCCAAAACAAACCCCACACCACATTTTTGATTGAAGCACCAATCTTTGTTTCACCCAATGTGATCAACTGACCTCCAAATCCCCTTCAAGAATTGTTTTCCTGCTCTGTGTCTGGGATAGGGCTTCACAAAAGAAATATCCTGGAAATTCCTCACCTAATCTAAAGCAAGCCCAGACTCAATGTGGGATGTGCTTAACTGTGTTTTATGTGAGGGCTAGAAGCTGTGCAGGAACACACACCAGCTGGAGAAATGCCTGAGTTCTCTCTGTAGCACAAACTCACCGTGTGTCACCTTGTGTAAATTGCATAGCCCCTCTGTCTCTTCAGTACTTGACTTTTAAATCAAGTAACCACAGGCTGGGAAGAGAGTATTGAGGGATATCCATTGGTTCTGAAAGAGCTTTTTCAGAAGTAGACCACAGCCTGCTTTGGAGAAGGAAAAGAGTGTCTGTTCCACAGGAATGCTCTGCCCACAACACACACCTCTGCTCCCAGAGCAATGGCACCCCACAACAAAAGAGACTGCAAAGCAAGGACAAGAAGAGGTTATCCTGTTAAAGATAAGCAGTCTGGCGAGCCCTGTAGATAAATGGCATGGTTTCAAATAAGAAAGGAAGAAGATAAATGATGGTGGAATGTGCCTAAATGGTTCAGATATAAACACCAATTTGAGTTTGAATATGCTGCTGTTTCCAGGCCCCATGATGAGTGTTTTCTGCTGCTGAGAATTCATCCTATTTACTACTATCGCACATCCTGTCTAGTGTTAATGTATTTCAATTAACTCCTGGAAATACAGATAGGTACATCTGTTTTACATTTATATATATATTCACTTTCTAAAATGTCCACTTCTGAATATGAAAAAAAAGGCTGAGATTTTTGAATGCATTTCTTAGACTTAACAATGTAGATATGTTAGTTTCCTTCAGCAAGTGGTCAGAAAATTAGTTTTCAGGTGAAATTATTTGTAACAGCTTAGGGCAACATGCTCCTATGCACACACTACTCGTACTTAGAAGGACTGGTCAGCTGCATTATGGACATATCTTGTTAAATATTTGCTGTTGCAAATGTTGGTGTCAGTAAACTGAAGTTTAAAAGGAAATCTTTGTTTTTCTAAATATTTCTTTAGCTCCTGGCTTAGTGACCTTCTTTTTGTCTTGTTTTTCTTCTCCTCACTCTCCTCTCTACAGCAATATATCACTGCAGCAAACAGCTCATCACAGCTGTCACCCTGAGAACTTTTCGGAACTGTGAAGTTTTGATGTCTCAGCAAATCAGACAGTATTTTCAATTTAATACATGGCAGATTGCTTTTTAGAATGGGCTGGAAGACTTGTTAATGGAATATGGAGCCTTTCAGCTACTTAAATCTATTTCAGTTTGATAGTGACAGAAAATTCATTACCACCTGTATTGTGAATAAGTGCAGATATTTGGGGAAAAGGTGGTCTCTTTGTTTTACTCCCCACACCGTAGTCAGAGGTTCAAATAGGTTTCACTAAATTCAGTTCTTTTAGGATTAGCCAGTGCCTGGCTAACTTTAAAGTGTGTTAACTAAAGATATTTTTCCTACCCTTTCAGTTCGGGGAACATCTAAGTGTCTGGGGACTGGGCAATATCAGTTCTGAGTTGGACCTAAGAAGCACTCATAATCATAGAATCAAAAAATGGTCTGGATTTGAAGGGGCCTAAAAGATAATCTCATTCCAAACCCCCTGCCATGGCACAGACGTATTTCACTAGACCAGGCTGCTCAGAGCCCACCCAACATTGGCTTGGGTGGGGGGCATCTACAGCTTCTCTAAAAAACCTCTTCCAGAGCTTCATCACCCTCACAGTAAAAAATTTCTTCCTAATATCTACTCTAAACCCACCCTCTTTAAGTTTAAAAACAATCCCCCTTGTCCTATCATCAGATGCTCTTGTAAAAAGTCCCTTTCTTACTTTCTTGTAGGCCCCCTGTAGGTACTGAAAGGCTTCTATAAGGTCTCCCCAGAACCTCCCCTTCTCCAGGATGAGCAGCCCCAGCTCTCTCCTCCTATCTTCATAGGAGAGGTGCTCCATCCCTCTGACCATCTTTGTGGCCTCCTCTGGCCTGGCTCCAACAGCTCCATGTCCTTCCTGTGCTGGGAGCCCAGGGCTGGATGCAGCACTTCAGGTGGGGTCTCAGCAGAGTAGGGCAGAATGCCCTCCCTGCCCTGCTGCCCATGGGGCTTTGGATGCAGCCCAGCCCAGAGCTGACTTTCTGGGCTGCAAGCGCACACTCTCAGCTCTTGTGGAGCTTCCCTTCCAGCAACAGTGCCAAGTTCTTCTCCTTAAGGGCTGCTCTCAGCCCATTCTTCACTTGTGCTTGGGATTGCCCTCAGCCTTGGGCAGGACCTTCATAATATTCCCCTTTATAGCTGAAAGAGCTGCAACTGCAGTTTCGTTTGGGTTCAGGGAGCAAGCGAAAAATCTGATACTTGGTCCATGCAAGAACCACTGTACATCACTACCCTGAGCACTGTCAAGGTTGCTGCATTAATGATGAGTCCTCTGTTCCATCCAGTTTCTTGTACAACCATGTAGCTGGTTCAGTAGTTGTACTTCCCTTTATTTCCTTTTAGTATATTTCATTCAACTTTGGTATTTTGATCTTCAGCACTACTTCAAATTTTGAAGAATTTTTGATCAGCTTTATTCAGTATTCAAGCACAGAGTTCTTTTCCTTGAATCTCTCCAAAGAGAATGTGGGTTTGTCTTCCAGATTTGTATCTTTAATACTTTTAAGGTGCTCTGAGTTTTGAGAATATACATGGTATGCTCAAACTTAGCTGACAGACATAAAAATTAATAATACAAATTTGGACTGATATAACTTTATTTCCCAGTAAGGTTTCCTTGAGTATGTTAACATGTTTAACAATTGTCTTCCAAACATATTTAAGTGGATATTTAAGTCTGGGAGAGACAAATGAGTTTTGGATTGGATTACCTGATCAGTCTTTCAAAATGGCTTTGCTGATCATGAGATTGTGTTGAGACACAGTCTGACAATAATTCTGGAGATTTGTATGTGGCTAAGCCCATTTCTGCATTATTTACTCCTAATTTTGTATTTAGTTATGCAAACATAAGAATGAGCAATGTTAGTATAAACGCTGCTATTAGTGTTCAAGAATACCCCCTGTTGTATCCTCTTTTCTTACATTTTTACAAATAGTAATTCTCTTTTTGTAATAGAAGTATTTAGAAGCAGTTATTTAGTTAATAAACCCACACATCTTTACAGAACTCATTGGGGTTGCACGAAGTCAAGAATCTGTCTTTATGTACAGTGAATCATCAGAAATGGTTTTGTTATACACATTTTAAAAGACTGCACAAACACATTTGCATAATACAGTCATAACAGAGCTACTGCACTGTGATCCATCACATCAGCTCTCAAACCCTCTCTGCAGGGTTTATGCTCTTTTGGCTACAAAGAGAGAAAATTAATTTACTGCACTGATCTTATCTCCCTACATGGTGCTAAAAAGTACAATGTTCACACTTTTTTTCCCAAAGCTACAAAATTGAAAGTATGTTTATACTTCTTGAATTTTATTAGTTTTTATCTTAGAAAGTGTTCCATTTTGTACACCAGAGAGACCACCTCTTCACATTCTAATTTTGTTCAGAATGCAGGGAGCTTTATGGACTTGATTGATTTTCCCCAAGTTCATAGAAGAATGAAAACTCTTAAAAAAAAGGCAAATCAATAGATTTCCCCTTTTCCAATGGGAAAATTACTACTACAGGTTGCCATTTAAGTTTGGTGCTTTGCCTGGACTGTACCACTGCTTGTCACACAAAGTTAATAGCAAGATGTCAAGAAATAACTCTTTGCAGCCTAAATTCTTTTGCACTTAAAAAAAAATTAAATAAATGGCAACCACTTTTATTCTTGATCCAATTGAAGAGTGCTTTATTGCTTTAAAAAATAAAAGTCTCTGTTCTCTGAGGAAAGAAGAAAGCAAAGGGTGTCACAGGTAAACTGTGCTGTGCATCTCTCCCTGTGTCTTCACCAAACTGTGAACAGAATGTGCTGCTGCCTGTTTGCCACAGTGTAAATTCTTACCCCATTCACTGCCTGCCCCCTCTTCTCCCACCACATATTAGTATGTAGAGCATGTTTCACTAGTTGTCCACAGTCAAGACCTGCTGGTATGAGTTGCATCTTGTTTCAAATTAAGGGACATTCAATTTCATGTCCATACTTACAGGCTCTGAATGAAGCTTCACAGAATATTTTGCTGCAAAATAAGAAGGAAAAAGACCTTGAGCATGGTTTCTTTCCTGCTACCCCTGGAGAAATGAGGGACTAATTCTTGTGTGTCTCAGCCTTTGGCTTAAGAATTATGGATATGTCTGTGGCCCTGCTTCCCAGACTGAATAATACAACCCTTTTTCTATTACTGTGCTCTTTAGGCAGATACACTCTGAGAAGCAGAAGTGAGGAAAACAGTTTAACCCTACCTTGTCAGAGATCTAAAAAATATCATCACTAAACTCTCCTGGGAGTTTGCAAAAATTGTCTGCATCCCTTGGGGGAAGAAAGCCCCCAGTGAATCTTTAAATATTATCTCTAAAACTTACTGGGAAGTGCAGGGAGATGTGGAGTCTGGGCAAAGGAGAAGTCAGTGTGTCAGTGATGCCTAGCCCTGAAACGGATATGAAGGGAAAGCTGTTAACAAAGACTTGCAAAATATTTCCATTAGTTACCCCTCATTAGTCCTGTGACAGCCTTCTACTATTGTGCATTTGACATTCAAATCCTGTAGTTTTTGGATGATACTAATCTGTTAATTGATAATTTAGCTCATCAGTTCTATAAATGTGGTTTAGCCATGAATGTAATTGAAAGATGTGATGAACTATATTACTTGAGTTTTAAATATCACTGACAGTTGCAAGCCTGTTAGTAAGAAATCTGATTTTTAAAATGTTTAAAGATGCCCTGGACTTTGTTTTTCTCATTTGTATGTAACTGAATTAAATGTAAGATCTAAGAGATCTTAAGGGACCTTTTGATCATTTAATCTGACATCATCCAAACCATAGCCCTTCAAATTGTGCTCATGCAAAGTGGCTCTCTTCACAGAATTACAGAATATCCAGAGTTGGAAGGGACCCACAAGGATCATTGGGTCCAACTCCTGGCTCCCAAGAGGACATCCTCAAGAGTCACACAATGTGCCCAGGAGTATTTTCCAAACTCTTCCTAAACTCCAGAAGGTTTGGTGTTGTGGCCACTGCCCTGGGGACTCTCTTCCTGTACCCAAGGAGGGTGAAGAAACTTCTTCTTCTTCTCTGGGTGAAGAACCTTTTTCTGATATCCAACCTAAACCTCGCTCAGCTTCAGGCCATTCCCTTGGGTCCTGTCACTGGTCACCACAGAGAAGAGATCAGTGCCTGCCCCTCCTCTTCCTCTTGTGAGGAATTTGTAACTGCAATGTCTCCCCTCAGCCTCCTCCAGGCTGAACAGACTAAGTGACCTCAGTTGCTCCCCATGAATTTTCACCTCTGCTGAGTCTGAATCTCATGACCAATGACTAGATGTACTGATTTGTCCTTCAAGTATTTCATATCCAAGTCTCTTATTTTAATGTCAAGTGCTTTGGTAAGGGCTTGGTGTTTTGGTTTTTTTTGTTGTTGTTTTTTTTTGTTGTTGTTGTTGTTTTTTGGGGGTTTTTTTGTTGTTGTTGTTGTTGGTTTTTTGTTGTTGTTTTGGTTTTTCTTTTAACTGAAAACCTTTTCTGATGAACCACAAGAAAAGAGTAAAATCAGCTAACTGAAAACCTGAAACATGAGATTTAAAATATTATCATACAGTACAGGTATTAAATACAGAGGATAACAGAGACAATGTGAAATAAAAATAGACCCAGAGAATTCACAAGTCATAACCATGACCTTTCAATTTCAGTGTTTTAGGAAGACCCTAAGTCTTTTCTTAAAGATATTAATGTCTTTTCCTGCACACTCTCTCCTTGACTTTACCATCTCATTCCAATAGTGACTTGCAGCTAAGCTCTCAATCATTTCTCAATTTTCCTTTAAATTTGATGAACAGACTGGACTCTGCAGGAAGCTCCCTTCAGCATATATCTCTCTTTTTTTTTCCTTTTCTTTTAAACTTTAGGCTTGATAAGTGGTTACATTACTGTTGTGGCCAAATTTTATATGTGTCCCTTTTGTTCTCAATCATGGTATTATGCCAAAGGCCTTGAAGAAACTGTAGATATAGCAGAAAGATTGGTTCTATTCAGATGATTTGATAGGCAAGGTTCCATTATATCATCTTGCAGAATATCATTTACACTTTAGCTTTCAGTTTTGTATTTGTGAGTTTTGAGACTCATAAATGCAATTTATGAGAATTGAATTTATATTTTTTAAACCCAGCTGAACATCAGGCTAATTGCTGTAAAAACTACTCTAAAAGTGGATGTACCACGTTTGAAGTACCCTAAATCTTTGGAATATCTTCTCTTGCAGTTTCCTCAGTACTTCTCACTCTTGGAAAGAAGTGGTCTGGAATTTGAAATATTTAAGGTTTGAATTATAACCTACACAAACAAGAATTTATTATCTCATGTCAAAATTACTGGATTGAAACTCTGTGAGCTCTGTCCATTTCCCAAACAGATGTCATAGTGAACATGAAGTAAATCTCCATAAATTTCTGCTGTCTGTAGAGGTTTTGCTTTTTTTGCCCCCTCCATATTTATCAATCTCATCTCTATAGATCACAAAGAGGAAACACTGCTCCTTACAGTAAAAGGATGGGGGAAAAGCCTTGTCAGGAAGGGGTGTTAAACTTGGCCAAGACTTCTGGGCATATCTCATAAAAATACTTGGTTTTGCACATAAAGGACAGGCCAAAAGAGATAGAGGAGGGCAGTGTGTGTTGCGTGTGTGTGTGTTGAGGGTTTTTTTGTTTGGTGGTTTTTGGGTTGGGTTGAGTTGGGTTGGGTTGGTTTTTTTAGGAGGGAAGAGAGTTGAACAACCTGTTGGATGAGGGCATTACTGATTAATGTGTGTGCTGGTTGACAGCAGCTGAACATGAGCCAGCAGCACCCAGGTGGCCAAGAAGGCCAATGGCACCTGGCCTGGATCAGCAGTAGTGTGGCAGCAGGACCAGGGCTGTGATTGTCCCTCTGTACTGGGCACTGGTGAGGCCACACTTCGAGTGCTGTGTCCAGTTCTGGGCCCCTCAATCCAGGAAAGACATTGAGGTGCTGGAGCAGGTCCAGAGAGGGCAACAGATCTGGTGAATTGTCTGGAGCAGGAGGAGCAGCTGAGGGAGCAGGGGCTGTTTAGCCTGGAGAAAAAGAGTCCTAGAGGAGAGCTCATTGCTCTCTACAGCTGCCTGAGGGAGTCTGTAGCCAGGTGGGGGTTGTTCTCTTCTCCAGGCAACTTGTCCCTTGTACAGATGTCCGAATTTATCCCAGTACTTCCATAATCCTATGGCATTTCACATTTTAATGATCCTCTGATTACCAGATGGATAAGTACTGGACAGATTTTCAAGCTGCACAAAGGCCCCACCTGCCAGAGGGGTTTAGGGATGCTCTGTAAGCACCCTGCACTTTCTGTGTAAGTCATTTTTTGGTGGTCAAATACAACTACTGGAATATTCTTCCCTATTGTCTTCTGCTGTTAGGGGGAAATTGTGGGGAGGGATTATAAAGGATTATAGCAATTATCCAGGATCAGACATGAGAGATGAGCCTCCAGGCCTCCAGAAGTTCTCCCAGTAGCTCTCCCTGGGGACACTTCTCATGTAGGCCTCTGGTTCTGGGACATTTCCACCACCTCCATCAGAGGTAGTAGAAACATAGTCCTTCCTTATGCAGATCCCCTGAAGTATAGAACAGCTATTTTCCAAAGTTTATTCCAACAAAAACTGCCTTGAATAGCCTGCTTCTAAGTGCAAATTACTTCCTCTGTAAGATTTTACAGCCAAACTACATGACACAACATCTTGTGTTTCGTTTGGAAAGTAAATGCCTTGGTTTTGCTTTCAAAGGAGAGGATTGTGAGAAAGATGATTCCTCAAATAATTATCTACTGTTGCAAATGCAGAAAATGCTACTAAGATGGACAACATCAGTAGCCACTTGCCAGAGGAAAAAATGCTATTTCTCCTTCTTTTGCATTTTAAAATGCTGGTGCAGCAGCAGATGTCTAACACCTTCAAAAGCACGAAATTCAAGCATTAAAATCCTGTCTGAATGCTCTATTTGTTTGTCCCACTCATCCAACTATGACCAGGCTCCTGCAATTTTTCTTTCTTAAAGTAAATTTGCAAATAGGACTCAGAGAACTCCATTAGCTCTAAAATGCTATTTAGAACAGAGCACCACGCACTGTGTCAGGGGTGAGAATGGGCCCTCGCCGACTGGAAATGTCATTTTTCTTATTTTGTTTTTCTCCTGCTACAACAGAGACATGGATCACTGCTCTCTGTGCGATGGCCCCAGCGTGCTCTCTGCCATGTAGTTAACATCATACCCACCCTGGAAAAATCACTGGAGCGTGCAGCTGGCCCACAGGAGTCAGGCAGGTGGCCGCTTATTAGTGTATTGCATGGCTTTGCAGTTTTCCTAGAGCTTGCTTATTGAGGCATCAGCCCTGCAAATATATCTCATATTTATCCCTTCAACCATTAGTCTAGTTAGTCCCTCTGAAAATTAACAGAATCAACTGGTGTGGCAGTATGCAGAACACGTCACCCTCCTGAAGTGGTTAGGAGTGGTGGCACATGTATATGAGTGCTACAGGCCTGAGTGCTTGGCATTTATTGCAAATAAGAAATGGAGGGAAGGAAAAGCCCTTTGAAAGAAAAAAATAAGTAGGATGGGAAGAAAATCCTGTGAGGCTTTTGCTTTCCAAGATGTTAATTTTTGATTTTAATTTTATTTAATCTCAATTTAACTAGAAGAAGAGAAAGGCTTTAAAATAATTTAAAATTTACAGTGTTAGACAGTTGGCATCTCTGATTATTGTTAAATAAAAGAGAGGTAGATCTGGTAATTATTGTTTTATTTTAAAATTAAAATATGCATACATGAAGAGGAAAATGCTTATATTATATATATGAACAATACATATGTGNGAAATGAAGCTCAGAGTACCAATTACCAGTTAGGAAAATAATTAACATGGGGTAGTTTGCTGTAGATAGCTTATGGCTAATTTTTTCTGTAGGAAATTGATCTTAGTTAGAGGAGTCCAAAAATGTGTGGGAAATTGAGCTAACAAACAAAAAAGATGGATAGTTGTGAATTCAGTGCTCAGACTTATTCCTTGGCCTCTTCTTTGAAACACTGTTTAAAATAAATGTTTACGTGTCCAAGAGATTTTAAATTGTTTATGACATTAAAATCTTAATTTTTATACAAAACTGACATGTGGCTGTGCTAACAACCTATGGAGGATAAGCTTTGCAGTATTTATCAGTACATTATTAACTGAAACAAAAGATTGCTTTAAATATCAATGTCAATCCATTTGACTATTAAGGGAAAGTACAAAATCTGCTGTTCAGGGTTGACTGAAAATTCATAAATCATCCCTCAACTGCTATCTACCCTCAAAAGAAGATGCCCACCGGTATTAGCAGCTGTGCCTCTCTTCTAGTCCCAATTTGGGATTGAGTTTTGGTTACTCATAATCATCACCCTCCATTTTTATCCTATTGGCTGATTTCTTTGGAGATGAACCTGTGGTTCCCTTCCAGACAAACAGGCTTCAGCAGGTGCCTGTTTGGTGTGAGTGGCACCTGAACTCCACACATTTTAGTGCCTCCCAGCAGTCAAACTGATTCAGCCTGACATGGCCAGACACAAATGATAAATTAGGCCCACAAGAAGGAGTAATTAGTCTCATTAGTTCATGTGTTCAATTTGATGCTGATTATATTCAGTTATTTTTCTGGATATCTCAGCTGAAATGTATGCTCTAAAGCTCGAGTTGGCATGTTAACTGACAGTGTACTAAAGGTGTAATTCATGTAAGCAAACTGAATAGTAACTAAATGTTTTGTCCTTGCTTTAAAATAAGCATTTTTCTGGTGTTCTCTCTCACTTTCTCTCTCCTTCCTTTTTCAAATTCCCAAGTAATTTGCCATCAGCTAACTAACCTAAACTAATCAAAATAAGCCCTGTATAGCTTTTCCTGCAATGACTATAAATAACCTATTTCAGTTACTTTTTTCCCCCCATTTTTAAAAGAGCTTCAGCCCGAATGATAACAAATCATCTGAAATAATAATAAAAATATATTTATTTTAAAACACTTGGCTTATTGCTGCATTTCCTGGGCTTAAAAAATGCTGAAATGAAGTCTGCTCAATGATGCATAAGGGTTGCTAGTGTGAAAAATACCCTGAAGCAGTGACTTGTAACCCTAGCAGGTATTTCCCAAAACAAGGAAAAAAACCATCCCTGCTCTCATCTCCCAGCAACCTGACAGTTTGAGTTGATTATTTGTTATCATACTTATGCTAAGAAGACATCAGAAAATAAATATTTGTCAGGATTACACAGGGTGTTGTTGGTTTTGGAAATACAATGTAGGTATATGAAACTACAGTTCGGAGTAGTGATCATAGAACTTGCATTTACCACTAGGTAAGAGCATATACAAGGCAGCAAATGTGGCACAGACAAGGTGCAAGCTTGCTATTCTATGGATATCTATGGATACCTATATTATCTATGGATAATATTCTCCTCTTTGCACCTTCTCAGCAAGTGAACCAAAGACTCTTTGGATTTTTAAACTGTAGTGCGGCAAAAATAAAGCTACCCTGCATTGAGACAAATATAAACCTTTTTATTGTGTTTCCTGTACAGGCAGAATCTCTTTGTTCTTTTTAAAGTGGTAAGTTTTTGCATTGTCCAAGAAGATTTCTCCTGGTGTGCAGCAAACTGTCATACTCCATGATTTCATCCCTCTTAAATCATGAGGCGTCAGAGAAACAAATTTAGCTTTTGCTCTGAAAAAAGGCATCAGAGCAAAATACATAATGCATTTTGTGTGGTGTGATCATTCAGCTCTATGAGCTGTATAATTGTCCTTCCAGATTTAAGATTTGCCCCTTCAAAAACAAAGCAACCATTAATTTATTTCCTTATTATTTTTATGAGCCTTCTTTCTCACTGTTAAATGAATGTAAATAGAGTTCAGATATTTGGGTCTAAATCTTCATTTAGAAATAAAACCTACAAGAATACCTTGCCAATATCCTCCAGTTTGTTTGATATTAGACCTGTCACTCTGAACATGATTGGCTATTTCTCTATTGATCAATTCAGGAAAAATGTCCATAACGATTACTGATATTGGCTAGACGTGCTTCAGGGTTCTTATGGCTGAAGAGTTAAAACAAACTTTTCTCCAGCTTATGATTTAACAGCCAAAAAATTTTAGATTTGGGGGGAAAGTAAAAGAAAAGTGATAATTACTTAGAAGCACTCCTCCGACACTCGAAAGTGATGGATTTTAAATGTGTGTGTGTAGGGATGAAAAAGAAATAGAGATTTTTATCTTCCCTTTTGCATTCTTCGCTCTCTCCTCCTCAGAAAAGTCTCTGGTTTTTTTGGGAGAGAAAAGAGAGGTTATTAAGGCAGGCAAAGGGAAGAATGCTGGGTTGGATTGAAGTGGATGAATGCCATGGTGCCCACCAAAGATGCATTGTCACACCTCTTCTCAGCCAGACAGAGGAGAGGAAATGCAACAAAAGAGCCCTCGGTGGGTTGAGATAAGGGCAGGGAGGAACCCCCAGCAATTCCTGTCACCAACAAAACAGACTCATCTTGAGGGAGTTTAATTACCAATAGTTTAATTACCAATCAAATCAGAGTAGAGTAATGAGACATAAAGCCAAATCATAAAAGAAGCTTCCCCCAACCCTTCCCTTCTTCACAGGCTCAGCCTTACTCCCCTTCTCTCACTCCTCCTGCCCCAGAGATGCAGAACATCTCTTTAAGATATATTTCCTGTTCCAAAGTCTGCCTAAAAACTCAGAGGTTAATTTTTATCTCACATGAAATCAAGATAACTGCCATTCCAGGCTGTAATGATACTGCTTGTGCATATCTTGGAAAAAATTGCCATTGCTTTCCATGCAAGCTGAAATCTCTGGATTTCAGAGCCTTGCCATGCACAGAGCCTTTATACAGACTCTTGTCATTGTCCTTAGCACAGAGTCATGCCTCTTGTTGAGTTTAAGGGATGTTATGAGCTGTGAAAAGGACCAGAAAAAGCAAGTGATGATGTTTGTGCACCTTTCATGAATTTTATGATACATATTTTATATGACTGATATTTTACTGATAGATATCTGATAATGGTTTGCTAACTTGGTGTAGAGAAGAGGTTTGGGGTTTCAGTAGCCCAGAACTTCAGCTTTCTTATGTAAGCTTTCGAAGGGCATGGAATTATATGAAACACACAGCTTTGGAAGTAAATTGTTTTTAGTTTTGTACTGATAAAAGTGGAAAGGCAGCTTGAATATCGCCAGTTTTGCTTTAGAGAGCAAATAACCGAGAAACACTTGCTTAAGTGAGTGTTAGGCTGTGAAGGGTTTCAAACCCCAAATGAGTTGTCAAGATTGTTATTTTCACGCTCTTGCAGGTCAGATGTGATGTAGTTTTGGGGATAGGATTTCACAAAGGTAAAACTGCATCAGCCAAAGGCAATACAAAAACTAGATGTTTAAAAAATTAAACTTTGAAGAATTAGGAATGGCTTTACATATATTCAACTTAGCTGAAAAGCATGTTTTCTGTGACATTAACTTGCTCATGACAGTTTCATAACCCCAACTTCATGACCTTTTCTTGAGTTCCCTTGATAGAAATTTGCTAGGTGAGTCAGCAATTACATCCTGTTTTTGTGAAGCTGGATACACAAAAGCCAGGGTAGATGCCTAATTCAGCCTGGGTTAAGTAAATTAATTTTAATTTTAAAGTCATCACTTTTTCATTATTTATTTATCAAAATCATTGTTTGGTGGGTGTAATTGCTAATAGAAGAGTGCAGATTTCTTTTTTAACTACAAAGATGTTTCCTTGACAGATGTTTCTGCCTTGCAAAATTATGAATTTAAGTAGTTTTCCCCACTAAAACTTGAAATAAATATTTGGAAACATGAGAACTATCTTTCAGATTGGATGGGTTTGCTTGTTTGTGGGTTGGTTTTTGGGGTTTTTTTTGATGGAAGAAACTTCCAAATTATAACCACTGTGAAATAAAATAGGAAAGCTCTTCTTAAAATGGGATGCTGGCAATTAAATTCTACTGACACAGTGCATATAACTCAGACTGATGAATTAGGTTGCTGTAGCTCTGGGAGAAGTGTCTTGGACCTTGATGCAGTTTAGAGGCAACTTTGGACTTTGTCAGGGGCACAGAGAGACTGAATATGGTATGTGGTTGTTGAATTGCTATGAAAATAAATCCTAGAAAAGAACATTATATCTGTATTTAATAATCTATTAAGATAGACTTCTACCTTCATGGTGATTTTCAGATCTGATTTAAGTCTGAAGTCATAAACATATGTTCTTAGAAAGGAAACAACTTTGTAGAAAGCTTTTCATCTGTAGTCAAATAAATAAATGAGAAACTCTTGAGAAAGTAGAATGTCTGTATACTTTTTGTGCATGTTGAAGTGAGACAAATATGTGGTGAGTTCATTTTTGATTATAGATTAAACAGAGCCATTTTAGAAGGCTTCTGACAGTCTTGAATCTTTAAGGTTTTGTAAGGACTTTTTGCTTTGTTTGTTTTTAAAGGCAACCACAAAATCAAACTTCACACTGGAAATTTCTACAATATCTTTAATCAATATCAAAAATTTCGTACTTTTGAAGTAAAGCTTTTATGTTTGGTTAGCACTTTTAAGAACTGAAGGATTTCCCATTGTTATGGTTTAACGTCTAAACATGATTTGGAATACAGGAAGATCATTTGATACTTTTTTTTTCTTGAGAACTCCTCTTGGGAAAAACTTGCTCATAAGATTTGATTCATAAGGTGAAAACCAAAGTTTATCCCATAGGTTGCAAAGACCAACATAGGCTGAGGTGTAGCATGGCTCAGCTAAAACACTTTTTAAAACCTGGGTTTTTGTTATAAAACAGCTCTTGGCTTTCTTAAAACATTTGATTTGGGTGCTCAAACTGATAAAGGATGGGAGGGAATGGTGAAGAATTCTTTGGGTAATAATCTCTTAGGCTGGAAAGAGAGGGAGCCTTTGATCCTGTACAGCTCTTTGATTGCTTCTAATGGGACTGGCCCCATCTTATGGTGGACAGGAGTCAGGTCTTCAGGCCCTAAAAGTAAAGACCTACAAATGCATAACAGTGGTTTCTCAGCCCCCACGTGGTGCAAACACTGAGCAGGAAGGACCGAAGTTGGAACAGATCCATAAAAATCCATACAGTAAGTGAATATAAAAAAATTATAAATCTAAAATGATTATGCAAAATGACATCCTCATTAGAAATATGGGTGTTTACTTATGAACCACCATTTACATATCTAACACCATATATGATCCAGTAGAAGTATTTCCATACCTGCATCCATGAATTATCTCATTCTTATCCCTGAGTAAATTCCTCAAACTTCCTCTTCCTCATATGACTTTACACTGCATAGAAAATGAACAAAACCCTTGAATAAAGGTCATGCACATGCCTCCAACCAATCTTCCTCCTCCGTGATTTTTCCATGTTTAAAAGAAATGTTGCGATTACAGGGTCATATTTTAACACTGCTGCGTCAGACAAAGCCCATCCATCAGTTTAACTCTGATGCCTGAGGTCTACGATTTTGCAACCAGTAAGGCAATATCTATTAAAAGAGCAGAAAATTCCCAAGTTCACATTTAATTGTAGTTAATTTATTAGATTTCATATGTTGACCAAAATATTTCATTACAAGGAATAATTTGTGAATTTTGTGACATATCAGATTATGAATTGAGGGAGCATTCCAAAAGGTGCCCCCTAGATAAAGATATGTTTAAATTGTTTCTGAAGTAATGAGACCCAAACATTGCTCCCATCACACTTTTCCAGATGTGGCACAAGCCCTAACCCCGGGTGCGTTTCGTGCTCTGCCTAGCTTGAGGCTTAGAGTCAGTATAAGGGTCAGCATCTAGAAAACCACAAAGCCCACAGCTCCAGGGACACTGCAGCTGAAAAGGACAGGCCAAGGCCAGCATGGCACTGCCCAAACATTGCTCCCTTCACACTTCATTCCTTGGCTCCAGCCATACCCCGGGTTCGTTCGCTCCAATGCGGAGGTAAAATTTGCAAACTAGGACTAGGGTTAGGGTGATGCTTAGGGTTAGGGTTCAGAAAACCACAAAGCCCACAGCTCCAGGGACACTGCAGCTGAAAT
>VZTN01022926.1:330-11093 GCA_013400515.1 Erpornis zantholeuca
AGAAGGAAGACATTTTCTGGAACGCCCCTTTCCAGCAGAAGAAAAGGAGAGGGGCAGTCCTGAAGTAAAAACACAGGAAATGTTCGTGATGAGAACAGGTCCTGCCACACACTATTTTAGTGAAACAGGGTATAATGCACAGTGCTGACAGAGGAAAATGTATCCCTGTGGGTACAATGTTGCTCTCAGAAGGTCCTCATCCCAGCTGAGGACCAGTCAGTCGACACAGAGTTGTACTTTACAATGCACATTCTAAGGACTGACAGCTACGGCCTGGTGGTTTTTAATAAAAATTTGAAAATGAGTGGTAGCAACTAGTTCATGGGTGAAGGGAAGAATCTTACTCTGCTTTCTCAGCAATTCAAAAAGAAAACTAATGATATAGTATAAAAAGAATGGAAAAAAAATTAAAATCAACCAACCAATCAAAAAATCCCCAACCCAACCCAACCCAACCAAACCAAACACTGAAAACAAAAAACACAAAAAATTCCACAAAAAAGCACAATAAAAAGCCACAATAAAAAAAAAAAACAAAGAAAAAAAAACAACCTACCAAACAAACAGCAACAAAAAGACAAACCCAAAACAAAAACCAAACCAAAAAACTAAACCAAACCACCAACAACAACAACTAAAAAGGGAAAAAAAACCCAAACAAAAACAACAACAAAAAAAACCCCAAACATGAACAACAAAAAAGCAAAAACCAAAACAAACTCATCAAAAAACAAAACAAACAAATGAAAAAAATCAAAACAAAACAAAACAAAAAAAAAAACCCAAGAAACCAACAAAAATCCCCAAAGAAAACAAAGGAAAATCAAGTAAGGAACAAGATTAATCCTAGTATCAAAAAGCACCAAGACACAGGGTAGAATAGCTTACCTCAATCTTCTTTCTGGTGTGAAAGCCTTAATTCTGGAATTTTTATAATCTATTACCAACAGTTTATGTGACACAGGCCTTCAGTTCTATTCATTACATTGTTAATTTTTCACAGCAAAACCTAACACCTGATCTTGTATGTCAAGCATCCACCATATTCTCACATACTCAAGCATGTCTGATAAGAAACTATAAAATGAAGAGGGAAAATAATTCTCCATGTTAATGAGATAGCCTTGTTAACCACAGAATATATCATTTCAGACAACTTATTTTGAAAAGTTATGTTTATTAAAAACTTTTCAATTTCAAGGTAACCAAAGATAAGCACTTGTGAGTGAAAAAATTATTTTCCATTCCTTTTTAAAATATATGTATATGTCTGTCTGTCTTTGTGTATGGGAAACATACTTAAGAAACTAAATAATTCATTTTCTGAATTAACATCACCGAAATCTAACTGGAGAGAAACAGACAGGGAAAATGTTAATATTTAAGAAGGGAAACCAGTCATCCCATATTTCAGTCCCCAGAACAATGTTTACAAGCAAATTATACACAAACAGAACATTACAAAAGTTACAAAAAGCACAACAAATGTGAATTAAGCAGGACAAGAAAGAATCGTGCTAAACAACTTTCTTTATGAGAGTCTACTGCATTAGTTAGAGGGAAACATTACTTTTTCTATAACTAAATTGAATGGAAAGTGCATTTGAAAAATTCAATAACAATACTAAGTTTCAGTAATAATACTGACTTGCAATACATTGTACATACCTTAGAAAGTAGCTCTGTAACTAAAAATAATTTGCAAATTTTAGCTCTGGCATAAAATCAGTCAGATGAAATTCCGTAAAGATAGAACTATATTTGGAAGGGTGATAACAAATGCAAGAATGGAAAATGAGCAATTACAGAGTGGACTAAAATCCTGCAAAAAGGAACTAGATGTTGAGTAGATAAAATAGACTGAGTCAAAGGAGCAATGCTGTTCCTTATCATCATATCAGGCATCTTGTTGTGGGAGGTATACAAGAATGTTATACATGACACTAATGACAGCTATTCTGATCTACTTATTCTAGAGAGCTATCGTTTGGAGTACACCTTCAGTTTTGGGTGCAGCAATTAACAATTTAAGGAAATATATAGAAGAAAAAGTGTGTTGGACCCTGATGAAACACTGTATCTATATACTCCGCTTTAATACAAAGAGCACTGAGGTTTTCTGTAGTGAAAGTGGAAAAATTGATGTCGTGGGATCACAGGTGAAAAACTAAAGGCTACTGCAATTACAGCAAAAAGGGTAAAGGCTGCACTGTAAAGGTTATAAAATCTTTACTGGAAGTTTTTAAATCACAAAATAATTAACAGTAACAGGGATGATCTAAGTATACTTAATACTACTTAAGACCAGGAAAACAGATAACATGATCCCTCAAGGTTTCTTTCAACTCTCCACTTCTTTTATCCCAAATACACAGATCATACTTACTTAATTGCAGTGAGTTCCATTACTGGACGTGATCTAACAAGATTTCCATAGCTCCTCAGAGACTTCTGAACTGATAACATGAATTTGATGGTAGAAAAAGCCATAAACTTTTTAAAGATATGAAGAGACACAAAATTCTTGTTGCAGTGTTTGAGTTTTTTTCCATCCTATGCATTTGAATATATGCAGGTTTCACTAATTTTTGTTATTTCCTTATACTTTTTTCTTTTGAAATGTCTAGTCTATAGCATCTCTGAATACAGGTCCTCCATTAACTGTACTTGGTTAGATACAGTGACAAAATTTAAACCAATGTACTTTTCTTTATGTGTTTCATTTACAATTCTCCATACATTAAGAAAGGTGGAAATAAATTGCATATATTCTCAAATGAAATTATTCAATCAGTCATATTATTAGGCACCATTTAAATCCCTCAGAAAATCCTTTAGAGTCCATTTGACCAAGATCAGACTACTTAAAAATTATTTATTGTGATCTCTATAGTTCCCAGTAAAATCTCTAGGGCCAGAAGTAATACAGTCCATAGACAGCCTGTCTATTAACACCCAAACTGCCTAATACTACTATATAACACCATGTTAACCAATTATTTATTTTCTTCCTAGATATCCCAAACACACAAAAAATGTGCAAAGGGGAACCTGTGCTCAGACTGTTTTCAGATTTATTACCAGGATGCACAGCAAATGCTGTCTCCAGGAATACACTCGGGCACTCCAAAAAACAATAATCAAAAACCCAACAAGACTCAATTTCTTCAGCAATAAACATCTAGACAATAATATCATGAAGCACAAATTGTGCAATTATACTGTGGTGATGTACACCACACATACTTCTACTTTTTATAGGTAAATAATAATATTCAAAATTAAAACAATTCTTTTACTTTTGAGTGTTTGATCAACACATTAGATCTTATTTTGCAGTATTTTTCTTCTGAAAGCTTTTCCACATAAAATCTATTTATTCTGTGCACACATAAGGAGCAGAATGATACAACTAGACAAAGTCACCTGCCTCTTGCTTTAAAACAAATTTAAAAATTAGTGTAGTCCAGAAAGCACCCTCTGAAAATTTTTCTTTCTTGAGAATTCACAGTTCTGGTGTTCAAAAGCACATACTTAGGACCTACTCCTAATCATTATGTACAATTCCAACAGCTTAGCAAGGTATCTAACTAGCGACCTACATATACAATGACCTCATCTGCAAACATACAAGATAATTTAATGCGTAAATTAGTCAGAGATTTCTATGCATAAAATTATGAAGGTGCATTTTGTAATCCAATTTAACCTGGATTCAGTTTCTCTTCTTGAAAGTCAAGTCAGATTGGAGGGCCTTAGTTCCACATATTTCAAAAGATCATAGATATTTCTTTCATTTAAGGTCATATGTGTGTTCTATTAACTATGCTATATTTAAAAAACCCCAAATCATATGGGGTTATTATTGAAAATAAAGAAAGTACATTAGAGACAAAAAAATATGATCAGATCAATTATAACAAGTTAATGAATGCAAGAGAACCAATTTTCTTATACTAATTTGAAATAATACTGCAATCGGTATAAAATAATGCATACTTGTTCCAGAAGCATTCATTATATTAATAAGCTCTCTGAAAAAAAAAATACTGTGTTTCTGATGTTAGTTTTACAAGTTATATGATTGATTTTTCTTAAACATGGAATATTTAGAAAAGAAATTAAATATTACAAATCCAAATATGACTTAATTTGAAGCCTTTTTTAACATTGACAAGGAATAGTATGAGTATGTAGCTGAATCTTCCACACATTTAAAGCATTATTTGGTGTACCAACTGACCACCCATTCCAAGAATCTTCTTAAGAAACAAGAAAATTGTAATGACAGGCAAAGGAATATTATTTAATATCTGATTTTAAATGCTAGGTCCTTTCTATTCTGCCATTCCATTCAAGTTTAAGATAAGAGCTCATTCCAGACTGAATTCTTATACCATGCACATTACAGTGTAAGGCCCCAAACAACTCCCTCAAAGAAGTGGGCATGTGGTTTTTCATGTACTCTGAGCTAATGCACAGGACAAATACCAACAAGATACCCTCAAGAGGTCAAAACAACAAAAAGAAACTTTACTGGCAACTGCAAAAAATCAGAGAACTTTGGAAAAGGTTTAGTGCAACAGTCAATCAACAGGAGACACTTCCCAAAGCATTAGCTTGGCTCATTGAGATTAATAAATTCTAAGCCCATTCGATTTCCAATCACTCAAGAATTCAAATAAGAGAGAATTGGAGAAAGAAAGAGAAAAAGACAGAAAAGGTATAGAAAAGGACACATATACCTAGCAACTCTTGGGTTTCAACAATGACAGAAACTCTGAGAAGAGGTAGGGTCCAGACAAAGTGACAGCCTCATGTTCAGCCTTAAATATCACTTAGCCTTCCTAGGCCCTTCCCCCAAGTGGGACTTGCAGTCTTTTGGTCTCACAGGAGCTGGGTTAGGGGCTCCAGTGATGGGGCATTGCCTCCAGTGTGCCAGTGACCAGCACCACTGCCAGGCTGGGACACAGGCTTGGGGGTGGGGATGTGGGGCAGTTCACTGCCTCACCACGGCAAGGCCTAACCTGCCTCTTCCCCACACACCTCCATCCCAAAATGTCTCGAGACATCTATCCTTCCAGTCCCTCACACAGAGCTGCAAAGGAAACTTCTGCATTTATACCAGCGACTGTCTAAGGCTAATTTGCAACATCAGGCTCCCCAGGGAAGAGGTCACAGCATCAGCGTGACAGAGTTCGAGAAGAGTTTGTACAATGCTTTCAGGCAGGTGGTGTGACTCTAGGGAATGGTGCTGTGCAGGGCCAGGGGTTGGACTCCATGATTCTTGTGGGTCCCTTTCAATTCAGCTTATTCTCTGACTCTGTGGTTCGGTGATCTGTGGGTTTTAACATTTCACTTAGTGCATTTTATTCACTCAAAGTACAAATATTAGCTTTATGTTGGCAACTTCTACATGAAGAACAAATACAGATTTAAGAGGCCCCAGTCCATCTGTCAATTTTGTTTAAAACTGATGGGGAAATATCTGTTGTCTTTTCATATATATCATCCACCTATACCATCCTATCATCGGGTCATAAGGGATTTAGTGTTAGGTGTGAGCATTTAGATGTTAGGTGAAAATTTAATTTGCATGCCTTTAGAAGAAGGAAGTGAGTATATACAAAAATCCCAACTCATAATTTAACAAGTACAGGACAGGTAGATATTCTCCACACATGGGAAAGAACTACCATTAATGGCAAGGTCATCATACAGAAAGAAAGAGCAAAGATTAGAGATAATCAATACATAGTTCTGAATTAAGAAAAACTAAGATATGCCACTCTTGTTTAGACAGTGTGTTGGTTTTGGGGCTATTTTCATAAGGGAAAGTAAACATACTATAAAAGTAAATACCAGGAAGCTAATAGATTTGAGACAGCAGCAAAATAAATTATAGTCCAGTTTTTATGTACTAAAATTAACTCAGTACAGAGAAGCTATTTTCTTCCAACATCTCTGAAACAGCTAACCCACTGTGTTCTGCAATTAAATAATGCACTTTCCTAGAAGATCTGTCAAAACTAGTAGCATATGACTCAAGAACTGTAAAGCTCATGCAAGATGAGGAGAAAGATAAAGTCAAGTACAAAGCATTAGGTTAATATTAATAGGTCATAAGGCTTAAAATGAGCTTTGAAAGACAAAACCATTTTCTAAAAATGAAGTCAATGGGAGGAAAAAGAAAGAATAAAGGCTGGTAGGGATGTGTGATAAACGAGCACTGATAGCTTTTTTGATAACCTATTTCCCAAATTAGGGAATTCAGTAAATATGTCTAACTGGACTTCAGTAAAGAAGCTGGTATGTTGGTACTTGGAAAAGCAGCAGTCAAACAAGAAAAAAGGAAGGACTGGTACTTGATTGGTAAGGGATTATAAGGGGGATTATCAATAAGGATTGATAAGGGTGACAGAATTGAGCTGGGTCAATGCAATGAAGCTCAATAATATAAAAATGTCTGTCAAGTCAGGTACCTTGCTGTGTCAAAGATTTTTTACATGTTGCAGGAACTCTGAAAATTCACTCCCTCCAATTATAGATATTCATTTGGTTGTGACTAAATAATGAATGAAATCATATTTTTTCCCTTTTAAATGTGAAGAATGAATACTGTTTCAGAAGTTACGAGTAATGTAGTACCTAACTCGTATCTTAACTTTGTAAAGTCTTCAATCAGGGTATCTCTTTTCAGGAAAAAAGAACTTTGAAATAGAGTAATGGCAAATGAAGTTTACTAGAAAAATTACAGGAAACTCCGTGCCAGGAAAGAGATGAAAGGAGTTTAGCTTCTTTATTATTGTTAGTTTTTCCAGTTATAACAAATGTTGCAGACACACCAAGACAACCAAGGAGGAAGTAAACTTATTTAAAGTCAATAGCAAACAAATAACTGAATATGAATTACCTACTTAAAATTATAATTTTTACTCCAAATCAACAACAAAATTGCCTGTAAAAGCACAAAAGATCTTTGACTCTTTTGTTTCTTTTAAAAGATGCTTTGCAAAAGTATGCTCTCTTTATAGAACATCTGACATCTTTTCACTAAGTCAGTCACTTCAATGAAAGCAGTAAGAACAGTGGTTACCTTATCTGTTAAAGGAAAGTAATTTAGTCTTAACCTAAATATCAATTAAAAATCTGATACAATGCCATAAAGTGTTTCTTCACCAAAGGATCAAAAAACATGACAAGAACATGTTCATTTTAGGCAAATGAAAGAGTTCAAGTGCTGAAGTTGTACTAATTTTTTTTTTTCTATGATAAAATAGCAACGCCTTACATGTAGTCAACTTGAACCCTACATAAAAGGAGACAAAAAAATTTGTTTGCTGTTTTTTTGCTTTTGAAAGACCTTGAGCAGACTGTATTGAATGAGGAGTGAGCTGAACAAGAGTCTGCTCCTCTCATGCAAATCGTTATATAGCCATCACCAAACTAACAATAAATGTGAATAAATGTGCTTAAATACTTAAGAATATTCCACATTAACTTAACAACAACCTGGTGATTTTAAAAATATAAGAACAGGAGAAATAATTAGTGAGTAAAGCTGTCATCCTAGATATGTTTCTACCTGAATTTTTTATGTCACCTATTTCAGACTCAATAGCTATTTTAATTAAAATAATTTAAGAATGTGGAATTCTACACAAGTAGAAAATGTCCAGTTTGGTCTCACCCAAATGTCATTGACAATACTTTCATCTAGGTTCCCCAGAGGTGACTGTTGAAGCTCTATGTATGTTTTGTTTTTAAACCTCACTTATAAAATTCTCTCTTAAATGTTATTTCATATTGGATTATCACACTCCACCCTTTCCCACATCTATCAAATTATACTAATCCATGTGTGATTTTGCTCTGTGTAAAAAGACATATATAGTAAAGCTGAACTGATTTACTGAGCAGAAAAGCAGCCAGGAGGAATGATCAGAATTGTTTTATTCAGCTGATGTGCTGCATAAAGTTTGAGGGGAAGTTTTTATGCAAAAATGAGAATCTACTCCAAAAATCATTCTTCGTGTAAATGAAACAATAACAATCCAACCAAAAATATAAGCATTCAGGAAAATTCCTTTATCTGTTCTTCTTTGATATGTATGATTCAACTGTAAGCTATCTGTACTTGCCCTGTACAGATAGCTCCAATGTCTTAATTTTTGTGAATAAATTGAAAATTCCAAAATTCAGCACACAACTAAAGACATTTGGACAGACTAACATACACAGAAAGTTACTCTCAGGACTTGCTACCAAGAAGCTTATTAATGTCTTATTTTTCACCCTTATACAAGTATTCATTAGAAAGTGTTAAGATCTTTATTCCACTGTTGAAATCCCAGTAGGCTTTATTAGTTCTTACAGAACACATTTAGAAAATAAAAACCAATGAAACTCTCTTCTGCAAAGGAATCTGTTTTCTTTATCAACAATACCTGTAGCTACACTGTTCACTGAAATGCTAAATCTGAATTCATGCATCTGTGACTATGCAGAAGAAATCTGGTGATATAAAGGTAGAGGAGGCCTTCTGCCAACTCAGTTGCCAAACACTTGGCAGGCCTCACTTTTTCTTCAGGGAAATTGTGACCCTGAAGGCATATATATATGTATATATATATACATTCTGAGATTAGCTTGGTTGGTTAGAGCATGGTGTTAATAATGATGCCAATNTGGGTCCCTTTCCTCAGAATATAGTGTGATTCTACATAGTGATGAGTAACACTCATTTAAGATAGCTTTGCTTATACAGTTTTAATGTTTTTAGGCTCCAGGAACCACTTAGACAATTGCAGTTGACCCATTCTCTTCCTGTCTTTTCAAGACACTGTAATGATGCCGAGGTCATTTGACTACAGATAGTTTCATAATGATTAGTAACTATTCTTTTATTAATTTCTGATGACAGCTACTTTCAGCTGCTTTTTTATGATGCCCTGTGTTTGTCAAGGGTGTCAAAATAGCAACAGAGTGTGCTTGTCAATTCCATTATCATCTTTAAATATTTATATAATGTTGAGTTGATCTTATTGGATGTACTAGGTGAGACGTATAATGCATGGGAAAGGTAAAAGAAGGAAAGCTTTTTGATGTCATTGACATTGTGCTTCTCGGTTCCAAAATTCCCCCTCAGCATCACTTGTTAAGAATTTTGGCTTCCGTTAAGAAATTTTTGCTATTCATTAGATTGAAAAGATTGAAGTCTGGTTTAGTCCTTCTCAGCAAACAGAATCAACCACTGTGATTGTGCGCCACTGTATGAGTTTTAGCTGCTGTCCTCCTGGATGTAAAATTTGTACATCACCTAAATATTTTCATCTATTCTTTTAACCTTAGGGTAAATATGTTAGAATTTATCATGTTAGCTCTGTCAAGTATATAAGACATTTCCTTGAAGCCCATCTGAGCATCTGAAGGCTCTCCCACCCCAAACAAAATTGTGCTATGTAGACGAAACCTATCTGCATGATGTAATTAGGTTCTGGAAGTGGGCTGGTAACAACTAGAATTAAGGTAGCAGTCAGAAGTGCATTGCTCTGTTTCAATTATTTCTTTATTAAATCAGTTCCAACACACTTCTTTTTCTATTAAATTATCTAGAGTCATAATTAAATTAATAAGGAGATGAAAATGGTAGCACCACATTCAGTTATACGTAAAAATGGTTTTCAGATGGAAAGTGTCAAATGACTGTACAAGGACAGTTAATCTATAATACTGAAAAGGCTTTAACCATAAATATCTTTTTTTCACTTTTTTTTCTTTTTTTCTTTTTAAGAAATTCTTGTCTCTGAAGCAGAAAGCTTTCAAGAAGTTCTTTACATTACTGATAAATGATGCTTGCAAGAAAAAGCAAAGTTTTCATATTGTTTTTATCCTCTGTAATATGAAGAAAAACAGAAATAAATGTAGGGAATTGCATTACTCCTTGCAGATAACTCTTGGCAGTGCTTGATAAATATTTTCAAAAATTTTGGGTAATTTAGGAGTTTTCTCCATAGTACCTTTCTAATAGAATGATACCAAAAAAGTTATTTCACCTCATCATGCTTTACCCATAGACAGCAGATACGTATCACACAGTGGCTCACTCATTCCCCCGCACAGCAGGGTGGGGGAGAAAATCAGAAGATAAAAGGGCAAAAACTGGTGGATTGAGATCAAGACAACTTAACAAGTAAAGCAAAAGCTGTGTGCTTAATCAAAACAAAACAAGGAATTAATTATTTTTTTTTTCCAGTGACAGCCAGATGTTTAGTCATATCCAGGAATGCAGGGCCCCACCATATGTAATAGATACTTTGTCTTCATAAATGCCATAACTCCAAACACCCTTCCCTCTCATCTTATTCTCCACCAGCATTTATGACTGAGCATGACATTATATGGTTCGGTAGATCACTTTGGTCTGTTGTGGTCAGACTCATCCAAACTTCTTGTCCACTGCCAACTCATTAATGGGACAGTGTAGGAAGCAGAATCCTTGACACTGTGTATGCATTGCTCAGCACTAACTGAAACATGTCTGTGTTATTACCACTCTTTGCAAAATATAGCAGTGTACAAGCTGCTACAAAGAAAGTTAACTCTATCCCAATCTAAACCAGTACAGACAGTCATCTCTTTTGTTCTTCATCATCTTACCCAATCAAAAAAATTTAAGCTATACATCAATTGGCCTATTTTAACATACAATATATTATGATACCTTGTATTTATCCTTGCAGCTTCAGAGCCCAGATCATCTC
>VZTN01022928.1:639-21241 GCA_013400515.1 Erpornis zantholeuca
ATCAGAATCCTGGATTTTATTGGTGAAGGTGACAAGTACACGTCTGCTGATTTAATTAATGAGCCTCTGTTCAGTTGGGTCATTACCATAAATACCAAACTAACAAATTCAGTCCATATGCATAATATTTGTTTTTTCTGTCTCTTTTGCCCATTTTTTTTTTATTCAGTCATCTACACCGTATTATATAGCTGGCATCTCGAATATACCTCTAATGCCTAATTCATTGTGCATGAGTGTGCAGTAGCAGGAAGGCCCTTATGCATTGTCCAGTCATGGGCAAATGTATCTTATCAAAGTCTCTGACTTAAGATTTTGCTCACAGACTCGTTTGGCAGTGCTGTTGTACCACCTTTTATATTAAAATTCAGTTTTTATTTATTGGGTGGATCATGCATGCAACACTTTGTACCTTGATTTTGACTTACTTGGTCACGGTAATGAATCGCATTTGGCCCATACTTGTATAATCCAAATAATGGATTCTTTTTTCCTAAGTTCTTTTCATATGATGAGAACATAATCTGTGGAAATCATTCTGACTTTTGACGCATATGACTTTCAGTTCTTCCTGTGTAAAGTAGTGGTGGTTTTTATCTCAGTTCCTTTCTGGCCTCAGCTGAATTCATTAGTACCAATTTTTGCACCCAAGTCATCAACTTCAAATTTTGTAAATTAGTTCCAAGATACAGACTTCCTTTATGTATTTTTACACAGCCTGTTCTGTGTCCTGTTGAGCCAGTTACTCAAACTGCTTATAGAGTTTGTTCCAATCCCATTTTTTCCCACCTTTAAATATAATGGAATGAAATGCCAAAGCCCAGATAAGTAGTAGCAATTTTTTTTTGTCAGGAGCATTAATTACTTTAAGAAAGAGATTATATCTAATGGATCTGAAACCTATCTCTTAGGATCAAGTGTGCTATATTTAATCTCATTTTTCATATTCCTTTGTGTGTTTAATTATTCTTTATTTCAAAATTTATTCAGAAACATTTCATGTTACTGAAATTCTACTTCCTTCTTTCCAGGATGTGTTTGATTTCTGTGTATGCTCTTCTATAGATTTACACTAACATGGGTAGATAGATTTGCCTCAAATTGATACATAAAATTGTTATTGGGCTTTAAGACTCAGTACCAGTTTTGGAATTCTGCTGTCTAGTTTTCCTGCAACTTTTTATGTGGTATAGATGCATTCTGTCAGTTGTGGACATTGGTATCCTCTTTTATTCATTATAAATATTCACAGAATTAGGAAACTGGTTTTCCTAATATATAGGAAATAGTTATAAATAGTTCTATTACCACTATTTATTGCATATTAACCTTTTTGCTTTTTCTCTGCTTTAATGACTGAAATGTGAGCTGTTTGCGTTTCATTTATGAGGCTTTTGCCTCCTGGCAAATTTCATTTTGTCCCTAAGCTTCTTGACCTTTTAAGAGGAAAATGTATTTGCTAGTTACTCTTGGTTAATTCTTTCTGAACTCTGGTTGTTCATTATATTCCATAAGAGATTATTCTTCAGTTAGTTCTGGAATTCTTCTCCAGAAGGTTAATAATTTATTTATTTACTTATTTCTTTTTAAGGTGTGTGGGATATCGATTCAGGATAACTTGAGAAACTTCAATGGTTAGTTTCTGACTCACTCAGTTCACCAAATTTTTCTAGTGTGGGTAATTCCCCTTGGTAATTTTTCATTTCATTTGATATCTTTTGAAATGTAAAAATTTTAAATTGAAAGTTTAAAATGCATTGCTATTATTATTTCAGTTTATTTTACTGAAATAGCTCAGATCATTTTACCTGAAATTATTCTGTGCTTCCTTTACAGTGCCTGTTTTTATATCAAAAGTGCACTTAAAATATTATTGATTCCTGAGAATGGAATCTGCCAGGTGTCACATATAGTATCTGTTTCCACTTTAGCTAGAAAATTAGTCTTTCATCTACCACAAGTTCTCTTTCTGAATTCTTTTCAATTCTTCTACTCTGTAATATCCTTCTCCATGAGTGGGGTCTCAGTTATATCTCAACTTCATTGTCCTTCTCCAAAGCATGAGATGTTCACTTGCAGGAGTGCCTAGTTCAGATGAGGGCTGCTCTTTGGGTGCCTGTGCCACCTTTATTCCCACCTTCTGTACTTTGGTTTACTATAAACAGGGCACATGGCCTGTGATCGTTTTGCATAAAATAATGCTAGAAGGTGAACTTTAGGAATTGAGCCTGTGCACTCCCAAATGGTACTGGTTTGTTCAGTCTGTTGGACCAAAGAGGAACTAGTGTGAAAAAGAACTATTTGAGATGTGTATAGTGTGTATTTTGGGTTTCAAGAATTAATATGCACTACTTGCTAATTTAAACATAGTCTTTGAGTCCACAGCAGCTCAGCATAAACATCTTTATATCAGTAATGGTGGTATTCTTCCAGTCAAATTCTGGAATTCATTCTGATAAGAAGAGTGATTTTGTGCAAGAGGCTCTAGTTCCATGAAGATAATTTCAGTCACAGATTTGTATCTCATATACCTGTTCATAAGAGAAGGTCTGTCTTATAGTTTTCCAGGTATATTCTGGTAAAAGCTCATCAAATTAATATGATATTGTATATGATAAATGTATATCCATTTCTTGCTGGATATATGTATAAATGAACAAAAGCTAAGATACAGCTTTGGGTCTTGTTTGGCTTTTATCTTAGTAGCACTAAGCTCTTTTGTCTATTTCTTGAAAAGACCAAATGTCTGTAGGCTCCTCAGAATCCTGACTTAAATGCTTTGCTTTCCTAACTTGAGGGCTTTGCTAGAATGTACATTGGATGCAAAAATATAGTTTGTCTACTTAGCTTGAAGTTCTTTTCCCTTCAATCTCATAATTTTTTATTTACAGTAAAAATGCCTCTTCAAAAGAATGTTTAGAAAATGACTATATGAAAGGATAAACTTCCTTGTTCCAAACTTGTAAAGTCATTTTGGTATCGAGAAGAGATTCTAAATTATGTGGTGGGGAATTGGGAAGGTGTCTATGTGTAATTAATAGCTAACTCAAATTCACAATAATTTTAATTATTAAATTAATTGTACATTTTGTACATTTTAATTAATTGTACATTTTGTACAAATGTACATGTAACATGTTACAATTTAACATCTTGATTTACTTTAGATCTTCTAGAGACAAGTTTGATATAATTTTTGTTTAATTATCAAATACAATTTCTCAACTGAGAAACTGTAAAACTAACTTAAATGCTACTTGTTTGTGACAATAATTTAAAAAACGTGTTGTGTCCTTGGTACGTAAAAAATATTTCAATGTGGATTATCTGTCATTTTTTGAAGTATTACAGTGGTTGAACCCTGGCCCCTTTGTCATATATTCATTTTTAAAATACTGTGAGGATAATTTGCTTTTTTAACATGCAATGAATATAATTTTTCTGTGTTTACCAGGTCATACCATAGAAATATTTTTTTATCCTCTTTCCTCTGACTTTCAAACCATTTTCAGTCCTTTAATATTTTTATAATTCTCTACAACTCTTAGAAAATTTTACTGAAAATACATATTCAAGTGGGTACGTAGATCCTAGACATAAATCAGTTTTAAAAGCTTAATCTTCTTACATAACTAGCAAACATTTTGGTATGTATAGGTATATTTCCTAATCGCAGTGCTGCTTCTTTTCATTTTAAAGGTCAGTTCTATTATTCCTGAAGTTTTTATTTTAATATGGCATGTTAAAAAAAATGAGTAGAATACTTTCAGTGATGCAGTAGTTGCTTTTTAATATCTACCCAAAAAGAGTGCATTTCCAAAGTAAGAGTTTCCCAGAAAAGGCTTGCTAGATGGTATTAAAAATACCAGTTTCAAGGGAGACAAAAGAATGACCTTCAAACTCTTTCTGACTTTGTCTCTTATCAGTCATGCAAGTGTCAGAGTCATAATGTGAATACTCAAGAAGGCTTTGAATTGTCAATAGAAGGAAGCTTCCTCTTTGAGGTTATATTTGCTGGAACAGTAGAGATAACACTATTATCAGTGCTTTTGTAGTGTAGGCAATTTCTCATTGCATGTACTGAAATTCACTTTTTAATACAGTTTTGATATTAATGTAATGATAAATATGTCAGACTGTTAAAATAAATTCCGAATGTTTCTGTCATTCCTGATATAGTATGAAATTCCACTCTGGTCTCTTTCAGAGATTTTTATGAGTATTTCTGGGGAAAAAAAAAAGTAATTTTCAAACACATTTCTAACCCTTTTAGTAAATTAACATTAAATATGTGTTTCTTTCTGTGGCATGTTGAATTATCAGTTGGAACTTCAAAGTTTAGCACTGGAATGTGAAATACAGAATAAAAACTAGCACACTGTATAATATACAAATACCATTACATGGTATTTGTGATCACCATCATAGGAATTTTAATTTTTTTCTTTTTTTTTTTTTTCTTTTTTTACTTAGACATTCAAGCCTTGTCTTTGAGAGTTGGTTTGAGCTGCTCTTCATGGGCTTGTTGCTTTTATTTTTTAAATATTGTAGTTTTTTTCTATGGGCTAGCTAATGCAGGAAATACCAGTGCATTCAAAATTATTGTGCAAATTTGCATGGTAATAAAATTGTGCTAAACTTTCACACTCCAATATTGTTAGTATTTACACTGAAATTAATCAAGGGCTTATCCACTACTGGTGGATTGTGGAAAACTTTGAAGACTGTCTTTTCATTTCCATTGACTTATAGGTCATTGTTACCAATATTTCACTTATTATTTGAGATAATTTCTACAAGAATGATGTGTTATCTCAGCTAAAAGATACAGGTAGTCTTTTGAATAATGACTGATATTTAGATATTCAGAAGTAATATTTGTATTTTACTTAAGTGAAATTCTGATCTTCCAGTGTATACGTTAGCAAATAAAGATTGACAGGATTTAGGGTTTCACCAGCAATCTCAAATACTTCAAATATATGCAAATAACTCTTTAAGATCTAATAAATCATTGTGATAAAATCAAAAAATCATCAGATATGTTAAGTGTCTGGAGAATTCTATGTAGACAGAATTGGGCTCTGCTGAAAGCTAAGCCTTGTTAGTATCACACAAAATAGACTATATATTTTGTGGTGGCTGGAACTTTTATTACTGAAGATAGTTCTTCCTTTGGTGTGTTAACAGTATCCCAAATCTTACAAGGTTGCCTGTTTTCCCTCTTAGTATCACTCAAGAGGCTGATAACATACATGTTGTTTTTGACAAAAAGATTCCAGATTAATTTGTACAATGGCCTTTAGATTGTCTTTGGATGTTGTGCTAAGAACTCTACAAGTTGGAAACTTCTGTCAGAGTATAACTGATTTTAGCAAGATACATGATTGATAATACATATTTAACACTACATGAGAGGGTAGGCTGTAGTATTCATTTTACAGAATAAGGCTAAATTTGGGGTTATTTTTGGTTTGCTGTTCTTAGTTACGTTATCTCTTCTGCCAATCTAGCTGCCTTCCAGAAAGCAAAAACGGTTAAAGCAGTGGTTAAATGCATTCCTCCTCAATTTTCCTTTTCCTGATGGAGTAACTAATTGCACTAAAAAAGAGAAAAAAATATAATGTTAAAATCCTACACCTAAACTGGTTTTACTTCCCCATATGTATTTTCATATTTCTCTTCATACCTTAACAAGTTGAATCTTAGTAGTTTTGTAGTTCCAGAAGGATCCAAAATGTAAAAAGAAAGTAAGGACAATTGAAAGAAATGAAAATGCAGAAACAAGTTGGGATGAAAAATATTTCATTTGTTATCCAACTTTTCTTTCAATTATTGAGTTCATATAATGATAATGAACAGTATTCTTTGAGGAAGCTTCTGAAGACTGTCATCTACCAGAGTAATTCAGATAGTAGTGGTTCAGTTAAGCTTTTCAGCTATAGAAGGTAATTTTTTTTTTCCAATGTGTATGTGAAAGACTGTCTTCAAAGTTACAGGTACATAGGGAACTAAAGAACCTTTATTCAGAATGCTCTGACAACAGCACAAGTTTACTCTAATGTTTTATTTATATCACAAACTAACTTTTAAAATTAAAGCTATTGTGTCTTTAAGATAGATAAATAGTTGACATCCATGTTTGAAGCTGTTCTTAGCTTTTTGTTAGCCACCTTAACTGTTTCAAAGAATGTCCTAAATCATTTACATGGTGTATATACTTTCTTTGGCGTTAGCAAGGTGTAAAGAGGAATGGAAGAAGAGATGTGGACTGGTACATGCAGTTGCAATGCATGGCAGCTGTTCAGATCAGCTTTTGAGAGAATATAGACCACTGGAGAGATACTTAAAAAAAAAGATTTTCACTAATAGGGGCCTCTTAAACTGCTTAGGGAAAGACATAAAGACGTACTTTCTAGTGCTGAAAATAGCTTATATTTCGCAGTACGTTATCAAGGCAGATGCCACATTCCCTATCACTTGAAGGAGTTTTAGGACATGTAAAAGATGCTTAGATGGAATTGGAAGAAACTTGCCTCCTACTATCAGGAGTTGAGAGATAGTAGAAGTACATAAGGGGACTGTGACTGTTTTCTTCCTGATGTGTGACCAGATCTTCTCTTCATAATCTTTGAGAAGGGTGAGCACATACAGTATGCACAGAAGATTCTAGCCATCACTGTTCCTTGTTGAGATAGACACTGCTGTAAGTCAGGGCTCCATCTGTTAATTGCCTTTTGGAGTAAGCAAGGTACAGTTCACTCATATTAAATTTAAAAAAAAAAGTATCCTCAAAGTATCCTCGTAACAAGCAGAGGAGAAAAACCTCACCTTAGAGAAACATCAGCTGCTAAATGTGTGATACCAGACTGGATGTGGAGCAGCAGGAGGATGCTACTGAACTTTTCCTACATGTCTTTTCGTGTTCAGTTGCTCAATGTAAGCGATATTTTGGTCAAAAATGTGGCTGACAGTTTACCTGCTGAAGCCCAAGGTTATTTGCAGAACCTATTCTTCTATATGGAAAGCTTGATTTTTCTTGTGACAGCCAGTTTAGCCTTCTGCAGCTAAATGTTATGTAGAAATAAATGTTATATTGAAATTCTTTAATATAGAGTAAATGGTTTTACTTTATAGTTTGTTCTATGCAGTTAAGCGGCTTACTCAATATTATATATCTTTCTAAATATTAACGTTCTGAAATTCTATCAGCAATAAACCATCAGAATGAAAAATTGGCTCATTGAAATCAATAGCAAAATGCTTATTGACTTCTTTTGAATCTTTATTTCACCCAAATTATTTCCGGTACAAAGAAACTTCTTTGCTCTTCTACCAATATATGACACTGGGATTCTGCTTAGGTCAAAGTCACCTTGAGCTTTTTTAACTAGAGCTTCATACCTTGTATAAACTAAAAAGATGTGTGTTTAAACATTTTTTTAATTTTTTTTTTTTTAGTTAGAAAGTACTTTGAGAAATCCCTGTATTAAAATGATTGCATAATTAGTCTATAATAACTCGAAGGACATCCACAGAAATATTTTTTCAGATCTGAATCTTTTCTGTTCTTGCTTAAATTGGATGAAAAGGTTTGCATGTGTTTTAGTTTTCACTTATACTTCACTGTGATATTCTGTTGTTGCTTAATCAGTATTGTGTTGTGGTTCTTGTTGGCATGTTTTTTTCAGTGATATTTCTGTTCTACTTCTTCTCTCATTTGCAGTTTAACCCATTGTTAAGATCCAATTATTGAGGTTCTTAGAAATACCTCTGCCCAAATTAAGGTGCAAATGACACCATATTTGATAGTAAATATGAGAGACAGAAAGAAAGAAATGGAAAATTGGCGGGGGGGACAGAAAGAGTGACAGGGACTGAATAAGGAAAATATCACCACTCCGTGGATCCCAACCATGTTCCATTGATCCTCTCCAGCTGCTCTTCTTGGTGGTGAAGGTGCCCCCAAAGGCACAGAATCCCCTGGGTTTGTATCCCCTCGAGCTAGGTGGCAATGCCCAGCCATGTCCCCTGGGGAGGGGACAGTCTCTTACAGCAGGCTCTGGGTCTGTTCCATCCCTGCAGCCCTGTGGGGCAAGGCCCAGCACTTAGGGGGGGTCTCTGATGGATTGTGACTCCCCTCAGCTGCCTCTCACGTCAGAGTCCCGTGGATGTGGCCTGTGGGCTTGGGGTGCCACAGCTGGGCTGGTTTGTGTAAGGGAGGATGGGTGTTTATTGCCTCTGGCCAGAGGTTACACCACACACCCAAAACCTCCTCCTCCCTCCTGGGCTGGGGGGAGTCTGTGTAAACCTGGCTTCTGTGAGCTGTGCTCTGCCCCCACCCCAATCCTGGCTTCTGTGAGCTGTGCTCTGCCCCCACCCCAAACCTAGCTTCTGTGAGCTGTGCTCTGCCCCCACCCCAAACCTGGCTCCTGTGAGCTGTGCTCTGCCCCCACCCCAAACTCAGCAGAGGATGCTCCTCAGTGCAGCTGGTGGCTTTGGCCTTTTGGTGGCCTCAGGCCTCTGCCTGAGATGACTGAACAATGGCTTTCCCTTTATCTAATCAGCAGTTTGACTTTGCAGTTCAAAGTCCCAGCCTTCAGGGAGGCTTCTTGGTTGTAGCTTCTTTATAATGAGTAAAACTTTGTATCAATGTTAGAGGCATGAACTATTTTCAGTCTCTGACGCCCATAAAATCCCTCAAAACTTTATAGATCTCACTGGATTTATACACTCTCTTGCTATCTCCTTTGTGGTAGATCAGCTTTTCAGAAATTCTTCTGAGCAATTTAACTTCTATGTTTGTTTTTTTCTTTTGTTTATTTATTTAGCCTTTTCCTCTCTTTTTTTGCTGATTCACAGCATCCTTCTCAGACAGAATGTTGCTCTTTCCCTTTCCTTCTTAGTATGTTTTCATCCACCTCCTCCAGGCATCACGGTGTTTCTGCTTTGAACATATGAATGCTCTTACATAAAATTTGTTGTTGACATCAGTATTTTGCCTTTTTCTGGCTAATTAATATTCTTTACGTAAAACTGAACTATCTTAAATTTTTTGATTTTCAACAACTTTGCCCGAATCAGTAGTACATATTGCCCGATCTACTAAAAGCCAAGTTACTTCTTCTCTTACTGCAGAGAAAGAGAATAATTTTTCATGAGGTATTGTTTCTGCTGTCAAAATTCTGGTTTACATTTCAGTCTACTTTGTTAGTGAAATTCATTATATTATCTTTGGCTTAAAAACTTACTTGTCCACAGTCACGTATTTATTTTTTTCAGAACACTTACTGTGTTGAAAAGTACAACTTTGTTGTTTCATTAATTGAGGCACAATAATTGAACATTAAATAACTCTGACTTCTGATATTTGTAGAGTATGACTAAGCTTATTCTCTCCTTTCAGAGCTGAAAGCATACTGCAGTTTCACGATGAAATGTCTGTAATATTCTTAACTTCTTTGCAAACTGTAGACCAAGTATCAAAGTCTCACATGAACAAGCACTTGCAACATCTTAAGAGATTTTTTTTATTTCGCATCAAACAATTCCCAGTTTTCCTNTTATAACAACTTATAACATCTTATTTCACATCAAACAATTCCCAGTTTTCCTCATCCCAAATACATGGACATTCAATGTTCAGCTGATTTCCCCCCTGCCCCCCCTTCTAGGTATTAATGTATTAATGTTGCTTCTTTAGTAAAGCTAAAAAAAAGTTTAAATTTAAATTTTAAAAGTTTCAGTATAAGCTTGAACATAATGGTAATTCTGAATGTCTATAAAATTTGTGTTACTTCTTGTAATCCTGGAACTTTTCAGTGCTTGACTATTGGGGTGTTTTTCTTGGAGACAGCTGATGGAAGAAACTTGAAATGCAACTTGTCTTGCTGACAGCAGTATTTGATTTGTATTCACTGCAGGCTGGAATACTTGCTAAGGATAACACAGCCAATAGGTCTGAGGTTTTGTGTCATAATATAAAAGTTTTAGTTACTAGTGTTTATGGTATATTAAGTGATTGCCTGATGTCATAAACAAAACTTTATAAAAGACATCATCACAAGTTTGATAGTTGCTGAAGTACAAGATGCTAAATGGCATGCACATCCTTGGAAAAAAATGTTCTCACTCTTTATTCTAATAATTAGGAAGCATCTGCCAGTGCATTAAGCAATGAATTTAAATAAGGGACTTATAAGTGCCTTCATAAATCATGGATTCAAAGAGTTTGTTATTCTGAAATAAATTCGTATTTGTCAGGTATGCCTGCTCTCAAATTTTACATTCTAAAGATGGAGTGATTCCTTTATTCTCAATTTGTCCTACTAAAGGCTTCATTTTACTCAGTTCCTATGTCATGTCAGCAGTACTTCTTCCAATTTGCTAATATACCATGCAAAAAATTGCTCTGGGCAACACTGAACATTTTTTTTAATAACTCAGCTGTACAATTCTGATTAGTATAGGCTTATTCTAGGATACTGATAGGAATTTTAAAATCAGTGCAGCAAAACTTATTAGGAATTTGGGTTTGACCCTTTTTTTTAGGCATTCACTTCTATTTTGAATTTTTTTACAATCATGCTAATCCTGTATTTTTCCTTAGTTCTTTTCTCCAAATGACAGCTTCTTTGTGATCTTAAGTGTTAATTAGCAAAAGCAAAGAGCAAATGAGAGAGATTGTACTGGGAAGAAGATAACAAGCTGTAACATCCAATTATTGAGAGATACCTCTACCAAAATTAAGGTGTAAACAACACCATATGCCAAAGTCAATAGTAGGGATTTTATTTACCAGTAAAACGTGAGGCGGAGATAGAAAAGAGAGAAGAACTAGAAAGAGGCCAGGAATTGGTGTTAACTTCTTTAAGGCAATCTTTGGTTTGGAGTGATCAGAAGGGGAAGACTGACAAGGAGTCCTGCTAGTTAGGGGTTTTGTAATTTGACACATTATTGGTAATAGTGTACCTTCAACAGACTGCTTACACTTACAAAGTTTTCATAGGAAATACAAAAAAGTTCCCGTGCAAAAGGTTTTCGTGCAAACACATCTTTACATTGGGCCTATGCTCTATTCTCTAGGACATAGAGTACACCTCCATGTAATTTAATCCTGACACAAAACAGAAACTGTGGCTTTACCTTTTTCATTTATGACCATATAGGTTGGGTCATAAACGAAATTATTATTGGTTTTAAATTTAGTTGTATTATCCCAGGTTGCTTTTCCTTTTTTTTTTTTTATTTCAGTGGGCAAATCACCCTTGTCACATTATTTTACAATTGCTGGCACAGTAAGTTGCTCTCACAACTGAGAAGCATGTGTGGTGCAGAAAGTACTATAGTTGCCATATTGATGAGCATAAATAAAAGAAGTGTGGTCAAGTTAAAATGCCCTTTTGGGACACATGGTAGGCAACCCAGTAGTACATCAGACATGTTCAAGTGGAAATACAGCTCTCTGATATACTTTGGAATGTCTAATGATTGATAACTCATTTGGTTCAAAAATGGTTACAGGTGGAGTTGCTTGAGAGCTGGTAAAAGGCTTTCCTGTATTTTATCCATGCCCCATTTGTGGTCCATGGCTGCCCACCCCGGTCTAGGAAGGGGTATTCAACCATTTTGTATGTAACATTTTCTTTTGTTCTGTTAAGATTATTTAGTTCACTTGTTAGTATCTCTGAAAAATTTAGTCAAATCATGATAAATCTAAAGCCTTACAAGAAAGAACTAGGAAGCTTAATATGTTTTTCTTGATTCCAAATATGAATTCTTGTACCACCTCCCAGGCTAAATTTGGTTGAGACAAAATTATACATCCATAAGATAAATGTAAAAGCTTTTCCTCACACCATTTTTTTTCAGTAGAAAGACAAAGTTAGCAAAAATCAAACTAATAATACAAAAAATGTGCAGTACTACTAATATTTTTGTCTTCCAACAAGGCACTTGTTATGAAAATACAAACAAATCACAATCACATTAATAAACTGAAAATACAAGCAATTATGTTGGCAATTAAAAGTTTCATCCATTCATCACAGGTCGAGTTCATCTGTTAGCAGGTTCCTATAAAAATAAAAATTACAAATTTGCCTACTACAGACTGATTATTTTTTTAAAAGGAACAATACATCGATTTTTATAAATTTACTGTATCTACCAAAAAATAAAAAGGGCCTAAAGGAGAAGTGATTATCACATCATCTTGACTGTTCTCTGTGAGCTTTCTCATGTAAATTGAGAGAATGACAGTTCCCCCACTTGAAACTGGTTCCTTTGATCTTCAGTGTTCTGATTTTATTCCTGGAATAGGAAAACAACCCAAGTCTCAGAGGGGTTTATCCCAAGACATTATCCCTGAGTGATTCAAGCTGTTTAACTGCCTGAACTTGGTATCTCTCAGGTGGAGTTATAACTTTCATTTCATTAAATGCTTGCTCCATTCCCATCGTTTGGTCTTGCATGGTGGTGTGTCTCCCATCTTTTCAGGAGGGTCTTCCTTGTTTAATTTCGTGTCTGGAAGCAGTGAGATAGATTGTAAAAGTTCAGCAAGCACAGTTTGTGCAATCATAGGTGAATGTTCATACCTACGCGGGAGCCTGTTAAAGGTGCATTGTCCTCCCTTCTAGATAAGCACCAGTTGAGCCTTGTCATGTTTCATAGCATTGGCATTAGAATTAGATGTGAAACCACCCCAGGTGCCTGTCTTGTGGCTGTTAAGTTTCCTCTGTTTGGTATTGAAGCTGTTAGTGGAGCCAAGGCAACTCTAACTTCAGAAGTTCATTTTGTGCTGCAGCAAAAATACAGCACTGTGATACACCAGAAATTCCTGACTTAGGGAGTGCAGGCACTGTACGAAATGAGTGCACTTCAGTCACTGGATTTCTTTCAGGGTTAAGATGAGAAGACTTGTACTTCTTGCCCAGGAGCCACAAATTAACCTCAGCAGTTTGGCAGAAAACAGTTGCTCCATTTACTCCAGTGATTTTAACTCTTTGCCGTCTATATTGTACACCCAGCTTCTCAGCATCCCACTGCATTAATCTTGAATGTTGTGCTCCCATATCTATTATAAATTTTATTAATTGGTGACAAAAAACAACTGGAATCTGAATGTATGGCTTGCATTGATGAGATTCCACTTGCTGGATTTCAATCTCACCTGATTTATGGCCAAACTTTGATATCTCTGTAGCTGTATACAGCACTATTTTAGTAACATTTTGCTCAGCCCGATAATCATCTGTGGTTTCAGTTTTAGTTAAGGGTGGTAATGTTACTTCCTTATCATTAGATGTCAATGCAAATGTTTTGCTTTTTATCAGAACAAGATTCATTCGCTGCCTCCCAGCTTCTCCATTGTTGTTAATTGGATTGTGGATTTGAAGTAATTTGGCATTTACACCTGCTCTTGCTTCTGCTACAAAGTAAATTGTTTCTGTTTGTGTTTTTCACAGCCCTTTGATTTCAGCATAGTCTTATTTTGGAGCTAGTGTCATAGTAAAGTCTGTCTGTCTTCATTTCTGCTTGTTGCATTTCAGTATTTAAATGAAACTACCTTCTATGCCTCACAGCTTGAAATCCAATTGGAATAACACTTTGAAATTTCAAAAGAAAAAATATTGCAGGTCCTGACTAAGAAATTAAAAACATTGTTTGAGTCATAAGTATTATGAAAAGATATATGTGGCTATGCTGAAGGCTTTATATGAAATGGCTGTAATTTCTTTGTCAAAAGAAAATATTACTTACCCAGGAAAACAGAAACGTAAAGATACAAATATTTTTTGTCACTCGTCTTAGATTTTAAACCATAATTTAAATAATACCAACAGCTTGAGCTTAGCTGAATGGCACTTGAAACCTTCTGGTCTACTGTATTGTAGCTCTTTCTTTTTGTTTTGCCATGACCACTCTTTGTCAGAACACCGATGTTGGGAAGATACCACATTTCCACTGTGGAATAGATATATGGCAGAATCTAGGTGCATACTTGGCCTTTAACTACTTCTTGCTTAAGACCAGTGAGATTTATCCCATATTGTGCTCAGCATCAGAGGACAAAAAGTAAAGAGATATTTGTGATTTCATAAAATAATTGTTATGTTTGTGTTTTTAGAGAAATGCTGTTCATAAAAAACATCTCAATTTCTTTTGTTTCCTAATTAGAAGTATCATTGTTTGGCTTCCATGTGTTATGCAAGCAGTCCATACTCCAGAACAACTATTAACATGTTATAAATTACTCACCACAATTGGGTTGGTCAGTCAATAAGGCAATTTATTAATTCGTTGATAAGGAAGGAGCAAGCAGTGCTGGGGATGTGGGGAGTCTGTGGTCCACCACTGCCCATCCTACCCCTGGTCATTCCCCCTTTTATAGGCAGTCTCTTGTTGGGCTGTGACATGCCCCCTGTGCTGGGGAGTCCAGGCAAACCCAAACATGTTGGCTAGCTCCCCCCTGTCTCATAGGCAAGCGGCAGTGGCTACATCCCCCCACAGGTCTAGACAAGGCTCAAACATGTTGTTAGGTTATACTCCTAGCAAGCAGGTGATAGCAGTAACAAGCTTTTACATGTTCACACAAGCTTGCAGTTTTCTTTATACATAAAGAGTGGATACAATTCATAATTATTTGCTAAAGCAGTTACATAGTGGCAAAAATACATAACAGCAAAATACATCAAAGCAAAATCAACAGCAATGCGATTTAAACAAAAAAATAATGAAATCATTGTATTTTCCTTTGTCTCATGTCCATGCTTTACTTTTAGTTCAGCATTCCTTGTTTATACTGATACAATGGTGTGTTTCCATAATGACACGAATCACTATGTAATATCTCACAACTTTAATCACCACTTTTGTTTCAGTAGAGTCACTGCTTTGGTTGTCCAGCTCTAATGAAATGTACAGGAACATCAGTTTTCCCTGAGATTTTTGTGCCATTTTTCTTAAGTTGATTAAAAAGTAGTCAAGTTGTTAAGCAAGGCATCACAATAGCAAAAAAATTTATTTCCTTAGGCAAGTAGGTTAAGCTGTGTCATTCAACCTTCCCCAACCCTACCATCATGCTGTTTCAGAGATCCTGGAAATCTTCATCTCTGGTGTAGTCTCTCACCTGGATACTGTGTGTCATAATGCCCATTTAGAGGGAAGACATTTGTTGCATGCCCATCCATTATGTAACTTGTGAATTAAGGCTTAAGGGTAGCAATGTTTTATTCCTAATGAGAGGTTTAAGTTCTGTGTTTTTTCTGAAATCCATGAAGTACGATTCTTTGAAGTCTTGCTGCATCTTTTGTTCTCTTACTATTTTGTGATTAATAAATATGGAAGAAGTCCCTCAGAATTAATTCTTATTCAGCAGGTTATATCAAAGCCTCTGTATATCTGAGCAGAGTGTTGACAGTTCCTAGATTTGTGAGATAATGTCTACTAGTGGACTCCTTTGATAGTACTTGTAGAAACCCTAAATAATGCAGTATAGCCATAAAAGCTGCCTAGGAACAACAAAAGCAGCAGCATAAAGCAGGATTTGTATGCTATTTTAAATTACACCAACTACTCTTTCCAGCCTCCTAGACTTCAAAAGTAAGACAGCATTTCTCCACATTTGTTCTAGGGCTGGAAACCCAGATCATGTTCTGTGCTTGACGCCAGATGGACTTTGTGGAAGGCAGCCAGCACAGCCTGTTTCAGCCAGCCAGTCCTATGGAAACTGGTTGCTGTCTCTTGACTCAGTTGTTGGTTTGGGCAATGGTGAACACAGGAATGAGCTCAGGCATGGAACATGACACATATTTATTGAATTTAAATATAAGGGAATCAAAGAGTCTGTGTGAAATTGTTGTGTGTATCTGTATTACATAAATTCTTAAAAAAACCCCAACATTAAACGCTTCTTAAAAAGGATTCAGTTCATCCATAGCTATTAAACCCACCTTTCAAAAGTGGCTGATATAATTTATGGTCATGTTTACTTAGTGAGTCTAAACACTTGCACTAACTGTTACACCAAGGATGGTGAAAAAAAATAAACACATGAAGTTTTATTTGAGGTCCAGTGTTGATTTTCTAGATGTCCTACTAATTCTTAGAGTCAGGTGCTTGAGTGAACTGATTAAAATCACTGAAAGAACATAAGTACAACAGAATCTAATAATTCTGTCTATTCCGCACCATTTTGTATGTGCACTTCAGCTGTTTTGTTAGTCCTAGTCTTGCTGGTCTATAAATGAGATAGGTTGCATGTCATGTAGACACATTGCTCAGAGAAAGTGCTTGCTAGGAATATAATACATGAAATTTTCACCAGGCTGGTGAACTGTAGGCTGATATTTGAGTTGGAAATGTACATAAAGCTAGTAACTGTTCAAAAGAAATGGTTTATTTCAGGTGGGTTAGTGTTACATTGAAGTTTACTGTTCATTGCTAAATAAAATGAAGATTCCTGGAGAAAATATTGTCTCAAATAGCTGACTGCACACTTCTTACTGTCATATGTGGTCTTCATTTTGCCAAAAATGCAAATTCATTTATTTAGGATTTCTGTTAGCAGTAAGTGAGCTTAGATTTATTTTGTGTTTAATACTGCATTAATTTTTTAAGCCATTAAGCATCATTTGCTGATGCCCCTTTATATCTGGTTATCTACAATAAAAGCAATTGCCCTATTAAATACTTGGACATTATCGTAACTATTGAATATTAATATGTGATTAGACTAGTCAGAGGTTTCTTTTAGTAAATCACCTAGCATTGAGACTTTGTGTCTTTCTTTAGTTTTTGAGATGTGACTTCATGTATTTATTTACTAAGATTCAGTGTTGTTTAAATTCCCATATTACATCCCTCTGTCCCAAGAAAGGTTTATTATTATTTTGGCAAATCACATCCATATGCTAACAGATGTTCTAAGCTAGTTGCCATTCTCATACATGTGAATAATTTAGGCCCAGACCGGTATCATCTCATGGTTTTTCACATCATTGGTCACAAGAAGAGCTTTTGAGGGTTGGCTGCTACACAGAAAATAGGTCACTGAACATGTGCTATCCCCAGCAGATAATAGTATCGATGGAAAGAAATCAGGGAATTAGATCAGACTTCTATTTTGAGATTTCCACAGACCTGACTAGGCTAATAAGTTTGTAGGAAGTCCCCTATTGGGTTCGTAAGTTAAAATTCTGATTTGCCTGTATGAACTGAACAGAAACTACTATGTAGGAATTAAAGAAGCATATTTGGAGTGCATGCTTCAAGTGAAGCTATGAGAAACTATGCTGGTTTAAAAAAGCATAATATTTAAATAGGTAGCTGCAATAACAGTGTCAGAAAGCTTGGGCTTTTGAGCTGTATAAGGTTTATGAGATTTTATTCTTAATCTTGCTGGGTAGTTTAAGCTGCTTTCAAGGTGTTACATAGTTCACATAGAAGAAATCCTGTCTGGAGAAATGGAGGTATGATCATGAAATCATACTATAAAACATTTATTAATATAATTTGCTGTTTGGTTTCAATGTGTTTGCTTTACTGAATGAATCGTTTGTCCTCCATAAAATGTTTAACCTTTTTCTGCATTCACACTTAAAATGATAAGGTCTTTAAGTGGTATTATGAGAGGATGTTTTAGAACTTCGGCTTTTTAAACATTTAAGTACTGCTGAAAGTCCTGCTATTACTGGACTTGGAAAACGTAAAATTTGAATTGATAGAGAATGTTGCACGGTTCTTTTTCCCCTCTAAATTAAGAGAAAATAACAACTGCTTATATCTAATGCATGTTCTTGGCAAAATTGGTGGTCTTTAATTAAAATATGCCATTCTGAAGGCTCAATCATAATTAAGTAATCCATAGTCTTCTGTAATGTTCCTTTCTCTGATGAATTTCACCCTGAATGTTAATGTAGTAAAAGAAGACAGATTAATAGTGCTTATCCTAGTGGTGTGGAATTCATAACTCTCTCTTTGGGGCAGTTAACTACTGTGTTGCTTCATTGCTTTCTACATATATTAGCTTGAACTGGGCCTGTTGTCTCCTTCAGGGTACAGTCTACATCTAGGGATTTCTTCAACATACAATCCAAATTCAGCTCATTATTTTCAAGGATAGTTACTAGCAAAATTACCTGGTTTTGATCAGTTTTCAATACACTTTTTAGTAAGATGTGTGTCATATCTTGTAAGCTCAGGACAAGTTATTTCTCAGTTATCCCAAATTATACTTCATGAAGTAGCTTTGTATTTTAGGCTGTTACTAAACCCAACTCAGTTTAATCAGCTCCCTTCACCCTAGCATCCTTCCCATACATTCTAATGGAAAATAAACGTCTTACTGTTTTAAGAAAGATGACTGAAGCACCTGAAATCATGTTTTAATTTTGGGTACTCCCCAAATTCTTCTTGCCTTAAGAATTAGTATATGACTTGCAGAGGTCTTATTTCCCCTTACTTTGTTTCTGGTTTATTTACATTGCATTAACAGTTTGTTAATAAAGAGCACAGATTATACTTAAGTATATTACTGAACCATGACAACTATCACTCTTGAAGGGAAATCATAAACATATGCTGCATTTAGGGAAATTTAAAAGGCTATTACATTGCTGTTATCCTCGAGTATCCTGGTGTGGGATTTTATATATATGTGTGTACCATCTGCAGTTCAATAACACTAAATATTTAATAAGGTTATGAATAGTAGATAAACATTTAACACAGTTTTGTAAAAATATGCATGCATAGAACAATTGTTTGTCACTGCCAAAGAAAATGGCCTGATTTAGGGATATGATTATTCCAGTTGAAGATTCAAATAGCTTCTGTGAAATAAGGCCTGAGATGGGAGAATGTTGGAATTCGAAAAGGACTGGTTGTTCAAAGTCTGAGTTACTCAGGCTTTGGTTCCCCTGTTAGTCCTACCAACATGGTATTTGCAGTTGTCTGTTGTGTGACAGTGTTAATTGTGTAGCTGTACAGTTTTCTGCTCAAGCTATGGTTGCCTCTCTTCTGACAGACTTTATCTTTGCATCTTACATGGTCCTTCCTCTTTCTGCCTTTAAAATCAAAGAGAGAAACTTGAGTTTATTCATGAATTTATTTAAAGCATTTGCCTAAAGCACTTGCAGTCAGATAGACTTCACAGAGTTTCCAAATACTAAGTGGATTCAGTGTCAAAAAGCAGAAAAGACAGCAAAACCAGGTATGGTACTTCTCATTGTCTTAAGGATTTGTAGCTTCAAATAAAATTTCATAGGAATCTGTGCCTTGCATGGGGGTCATTTAGCAATCTTCTTATAGAAGGAAAGAAGTAGTAAGAAAATTAAGAAACCTCACATGTGACCAGGTCCTTTCTTTAGCTTGAGAATTGTCTCAAGCTAAAGAAAGGACCTGGTCACATGTGAGGTTTCTTAATAAGTAGCTAATTCTTCAATTCCTCTAAAAAGTTTCTTTAAATACATTCTGTTTTAGGTATGTATGAGCCACAGATGGCCATGAATTTTAAAACTTGATGAGTCAGTAGCCATTGCAGTGTAAAGAACTGGTGTGTGGGGGCTACATTTGCATAAATATGTATCAATACACATATAATCCATGCTTCAAGCAGCCTCACAGTGTTATCATATGCTTGTAGACATATGATGAGACACAAAGAAAAATGCCATATAGTTCTCACCATTCTCTCTTCAAGAAAAGTTGTTAGCCCTAATTTTTTAGATTAAATACTGTTCTTCTGTCTTCTGAAAACTTGTACTCCGTTTTTTGTCTGTTTAGAAAGTAGTTCCGAAGGTTCATTGAAGAAAAAGCACACCCTGTAATTTTTTTGTGAAGTGGTTAAGATCCATTTCTTATAAGGAATAGCCATAAATTCAGGTGATTCACAGTGCAAATTATTTTTGTTAATCTTCATCCCTGGAATAGTCTGTCATTTTCAGTACTTACCTAGCATTGTTCCTAGCTATAGAGGAGATGTGCCATGCTACTGTTACGAGTACTTGGAGAACAATGTCTTGGGAAAACAATTTGAGGACCCTATTAATCACACACAGATCAATTGCTAGGTAGCTTTTAAAATTAATCTACCTAAGAACCTTTGTAATAGAACAAAGAAGTTAGTAGTTAATTATCATTTTTCTTTTTTTATTTTTTGAAGGCAATACCATAGAGTGAACATCTGCCTTATATAATTCTTTAACAGAGTGGCTTTCAACTTGTGCTTTCAATTAGTTCAATGCTTCTCTGTTGACCTGAGGTCTCTTGCCCTCTCAAAGATGAAACTTGGCTTCTGTGTTTAAGCTGACTACTACCTTTGTTTTTATCCCTTTCTACTCCATCTCTTGGAACATAACAGTTGTGTCCTACTAGCTTTTTAGTATACTCATAATATTTCCTGAATGAAAGAACATCCACTTCCTTGTAAGCAAGGCTATGCCTTTAGCAAATCACATTTAAAGAAATATAACATGGATCCCTAGGAAAGATTTGGCCAGAAATTCATATTCTAGTTTTTTTGTCAGGTTTTTGTGTCAGATTTTTGTTCAGTTGGTTCAAGTATCACATTTGCAAATACACTGTATTTAGTTCATGTTTT
>VZTN01022929.1:26270-66981 GCA_013400515.1 Erpornis zantholeuca
CGGCACGGCCGCGCCCGGCGCTCTGGGCAGCCGGCGGCGGCACCGCGGGGACGGGGGCGAGGGGGCAGCTGAAGCGGGACAGCCCAAGCGATGAGAAACCCACACTGCCGCGCAGAGTTATCTCTGATATTCCCCATAAACCGAGGGGGAACTTCTCGTGACAGCCAGGGATATTCACTTTCCTTTCTGTCTCGGTGTCTTGACCTGAAGTAGATCAGTTGCTAAACTGTTGCCTAAACAAATCAGGCGTGACACAACAGCCAACTTCTTTCAGAGAACGAGTTTCCTGTTGGAAATCAATTTTCCTCCTAGTAACAGTATTTGAGAAGCTGGAAGGCAGCAGAAAATGTTTCGGGAGCGATGTGGGATGTCAGAAAGCTTAAGGTCAACTAGCGTGCACAGAGGTTGTGAACTGTAATTGCTCTTAATACTGTTTAAGATTAACCTCAGTGGTTATCAGGGTTTATTGCATCAGCACCAGAGGAAAAGGAATTCGTATGAAGAAATAAAACCAAGAAGCACAGTCAGCCTTCTGCTGTTGAGCAAGAAAAAACTGAAAGTAGTCACTTTCAATATTAATATTAAACAAGAATATCCTTAAATAATGGAAATGCACAGCTAGGAAGCATGTCCCGATTTTAAAATCTTGGCAGATGAGATGTAAAATTCACTGTAGATGAAAAGAATCGTCTGCAAAACAACAAACAACAAGCAGGGGGAGAACGACGTACCTGAATGTACCTGAATTGGGAGGGTACCGTGAATAGTTAAACTGTTCTTTTCGGAGAATTCCGAAAGTAAGGCTAAAGTAACGAAGCATTAACTCAGCCCGGGAACAAGCTGTGCCGGTAACAGTGCAGGGCTGAGAAGTGTTCAGCACCTCCAGCGGCAGTAACTCCAGAACAGGTCCACGTGCGTGGTCTAACAAAGTAAACAGAGATTGTATCAGAAAGACCACAACGGAATCACGCTTTAAGGCTTGATACCCTTATTCCTACTCTTTCCCCAGCCCTTACAAACCCAGAGGAAATGAGATGGTTGGCTTATTGACAGAGGGTCAATTTGTACAAAAATTGGGACAAGGAAGGGAACTTACTGCATTTTTTAAAATTCTAAAACCTTATTTTCCTATTTATAAAACATTTGTAAAAGCAGATTTGGTCCTCCAAAACTGGAAAACATCCACCTTGTTGTTATGAAAAGGGAACGTATCGAGCTTACTGAGAATCTTTGACATAAGGCTGATTATTTCTGTTGTTTGTATGGTGGTGGCTCCTAACAATCCCGGAGGCAGAAGGGAAGCTGCCCTCTCAGGCACAGTTCAGAGGCCCTCCCCCAGGAAAGAGCCCCAGAAAAACAGACCAGTGGCAAATTACTCTGCAAAACGGGACTCAGCTCACAGCAGAAATCGTGACAGAAGCCTCGGCCCCCTGGTGGGCCTTCCGTCCCTAATTAGAGGTGCATTTCAGGATGGCTGGGAGGGCAGTGAGCTGTCCGGGGAGGAGAGCAGCAAGTTTCTGCGGTCAAGGACACTTTCTCCTGCCCCGGGCACCTCTTTTTCACACTAGTGACAGGAGGGTGAGAGGATCTGAAGCCTTTATAGTAGGGTTTTGTTGCTGCTCGTGGTACACTTAGCACTAACTACTGGAAATCCACAATTAACACAATTTCTCAGGCACATTCTTGGTTTACGCTGGTGCTGCTGCTGACCTTAATTAAAAGTTCACCTAAACTGTAAATAATTGAATAAACCACCAGAGCTTGAAAATTATTAGCCCAACTAATTATTTTGGGGGCTGGAAAAACAGTTTCACTGTTATTTTAAGACTCCTGGTTGGATTGAATTATACAGAATTAACTTTGTTGAATTAAGACATCACCAGCATTCAAGGAGACTGAGTCAGTGAAAATAACTGAAATTTCTGCTGGCAGTGAGGGATTCAGTGTCATCTGGAATAAGCCTGTTTAAATAAGTCGAATGGTTGAATGTAGGTAAATGGTAAATAATACCGGGAGGACTTCAGCTGGAAATTAATAGGGCCATTTCTGACTTGCTGGAAAAGAGTAACTGCTAGCTTTCTGAGATTATAGGATTAAACTGTATCAGTACTTTAAATGTGACTCATGAGCAGGGGCTTTCTGAAGAGAATTACATAAATTTCCCAAGGTCTTTCTGAATAACAAATTGTTCCAAATAATTTCCCCATCTTGAATAACTACCGGTGAAATCCTGGCCCCATTGAGGTCAACAGAAAAAGTCCTTTTGATTTTACTGGGGTCAGGATTTCACCCCAAGGCTCTGGAAAATGTTCAGCTCCTCTGTGGTGACTGGGCAAGGAAGAAGTGAGGACATTGCAGTTGGATATGGTATTTTCCAGCAACATGCTCCTCCGATTTTTGTGTTTACCTCACTTAGTGATGAACCAGGTTCTATTCTCATTTTCAGCAGTGTGGATTTACAGTGTATTTTTAGATATCTCTGAGCAAATTGTATCTTCTTGTCAAGGCACATGACCCCAAACATTTCTTGCTGGGTTCCAGAAGTAACGTACAGGGAGCTGTGCAGTTCTGGGTTTACCGTGTGGAAATCAGCTTACCCACACTGCTACCCCGAGGCAACTGTTTGCTTACCTGCACTAAGTTGATTACAGCTGACTTTTCTGTAATTATTGTTGTTCAAATCCAGAGTAGATAGCACATACTGTAATTATCCATACAGTTAGTCAAAAAAACCCAAACCAACAAGAGCAACAACAAAATCTACACGCCAAAAAAAGCTGGAAAACCAACATAGTAAAATCCAAGTTAACACAAGTCGTTTTATGAACAAAGGAAGTATTACAATCTGTTTTCCCATGGATTTGCACCTTTTGTCCCTTAGACCACACACAAAAGTTTCCGGCTTAGTTTCAATGCTCACTTTTCTTCCTGAAAGTTTTCTTCCCTCTTATCTCACCTCTGCTGGGTGAGAGATGGTCTGTGACTTGCAGGGATGTGTGCATCAGCTAGCCCACTGTGTTTGGATGACTGACTGCTGAGTTTTGCCTCTTTCTCCCTCAGTGGAGCCACCAGTTTTCACAAAGAACATAAGGGCCTTTCTCCCATCAAAACTGGTTAAAAAAAATGCTAAAAAGGGAGAAGTAGAGAGCACTGTTGGATATGTTCATTTTCTTCAGAAATCTACTAGAAATGAGGTTTCTCCACAGCTTTACATTTGCATAATTCCCCTAAAGTCGCTTCGATCACACTGTTTTATGTCAGCAGAAGATCCAGCCCATAAATATTGGAGAATTTCAAGTCTCTCGTAGAGGGCACATAAGGACAGTTTCAAATTTTACAAGAGCAAAGGAATGAAACAAACGACTTCACATTTTTCATGAGTCAATCCCTTCAACTCAGCCTGTGCTGTGGAGCCCCAGAGCACATAGAGACTTTTGCCCTTGTGCCATCTCTTATCGTTAGCTATTTTTCAGGAGTTTATAGGCAGATCTACAACTGTGTGTAAAACTGAGTGTGATAATTTTGTGACAGATCCTCTTGTGGTTAGCAAGTTTCAGCTTCTAGTAGAACATATTGGGCTAAATGTAGCTGAGATCAAAGTATGCTCTGTCCATTTGAAGCTGGAGTTTGTGGTGATACAACTCTGAACATGAAGATACTCTTACTCTCCTTCTATGCTTTAAATAATAATACTACTTATTTGCTTTCTGTTTTTTTTCTTATTTTCTTTCTCTTCCTATTCTCTCAATTCTCATTTGCCACACACTACCAATTTAAAACTTAGCAGTATACATACTTGCACAAATATTTTAATATTAAGTTCCAGAAAGACCTAGAAATCATGTCAGATGCTGATACTATTATTACTTTTAAACACTAACTTTGAATTAACATAAAGTTGAGGGGTTTTTGAGTCCAGATTCTTAACTGCTTGTCTCTGTTGAGAGAATGGGGTGGACTAGGTATGGGGACTGAAGCAATGTAAGAACTACAGTATTATTCACAGTATAAAATATACCTCTAAAAAATACAATTTGCCTTTCTAAAGTTATTGAAAGACTATTATTATTATCTCTTTTTATCTTTCAGCAAAATGATGGTCCAACACTCAGGCCAGGTATCTGCATTAGAAGTCAGCGCCTCCGCAATTGTTCCCACTTTGTCCCCTGCAGGGTCATTGGGGTTTGATGATTTCACAAATTTAACTCCCCTGGTGAAGGAGGAGTTGAGGTTTGCCATTCAGAACAAGCGTCAGTTCCACAGGATGTCTTCCACATTGGACACAGTGACTGTTTCTGAAAGGCCAGTTGGAACATCAACGATGAAAACAGAGGTAGGGCTCTTTGAAAAAATTCTGGTGTGACTGATTAATTCTCTAACAAAGTTTTGCCACAAGACCAGTAATTGTATCAACTATAGACAACCCTCCATACCATACTTACTTCCTTTAAGCCAGCTGCTTGGCTGTCTGAGTTCTTTGGGCAAACTCTTTGGTTTTTCTCATAGCTGGATATTTTATTTTCAATTATGGACTGCAGAAAATATTTTACAGTGATTAGAGCAAGTGCTAATCTGGTTTCCTTGCCTAGTGGTGGCTGAACTTGGAATAAGTCACTGCTGAAGTTCTGTTTCTCTGAGGAGAGTCCAGGAGAACCCATGGGGGTTAGATTAGGATATGGACCTGCTATGTCCATGCTATGTTTTTGCTCAAAGATGACACAGTCCATGACAAACATTACTCTTTGAAAGTGGAGAAATATCTTTGGTTAAGGAAAGAGTTACACCTCAGTCTGAGCCTCCACAGGAAACAGAAGGAAGTGTGTTAATACTCCCTTTTTGGTGCTACCTTTGATTCACTCGCTCTCGCTGCCTCACTCACGACACATCCTCCACTCTGCTCCCTGTGCCCTTCCTCCGTTTCCTCCTCGGGAAATGGAGAAGACATGGGAGTGTGGAAGTCGGCCCGGGGAGACATTCAGCAAGATTTTTGAGTACCCCTGGTTTAAAATGAGCCATCATGTAAGTTACATACAACCCAACCCGAGTCAGGTTTTTATTGACAATTCTGATGAAGTTACTACCCTTCTGCTGTATGGCAAACAAGGTCAGAATCCCATTTTTGTGTGACTCATGATGCGAGCACTGACAGCCCTATCCATGTCGATTTTAGAAGTCCACATGTTATTGGAATACAGGTCTCCTATTTACAACATCTTATGGATTGTGTGTGTCTGTTTTTGTGGGACAGTTTTCTCCTGAAGAGGATGAAAGAAAAAAGAGAAGAAGGGAAAGGAATAAAATTGCTGCGGCCAAGTGCCGAAACAAAAAGAAGGAAAAAACAGAATGTTTGCAAAAAGTAAGTGACTGGCTAGAATTCTTAATATGTCATCCTGCCAGGATCAAAACAGGTAGCCTAGGGTACTGCCATAGTAGGAAATACAGAAAGATGTCACCCAAAACTCTGTATACCCTTCAAAGCATTAGTTATAAAAAATAAACATGCCATATATTAAATCCAAACCTGGTTGAAACTGGCATAAAGTGAAATCATGGTAGGAATGGAAGGAGATTACTGTTTCAGTGACCAGTCTTGTCAATGGAGATAATGTTAATTTGAATATGTACACTGAACACAAAAAGCAGTAAAATCATATTTCATAAAATATTCACTGTGAAGAGCTTGCAAACACCTACAAGTAATTTCTGACTTCTTTATGAACAGAGTGGTATGGTAGCTTGAATTCTTTGTCCTAGAGCCCCAGTCACTCCTTCACCTCCTGTGCTGTGATATAGAACTATATTTCAGCAGCATCTGGCCTTTTTCTAGGTATACAGGCCTGTATATTCCTATATCTAGGGGCAGGGAAAAAAAGGTGTGTTTGTACTTTATTAGCTTAGCACATGTTTTCAGATATGTGACCTGATGTTCCACAGAGTTAAGAAGCAGCGTAGATAACTTTGGGTCAATTTTTGACCCAAAAAGCTTCGAATAATTTTGCAGAAGATAGAAATAATGCTTTGGGTATCTGTCACTGTAAGTGAATACAAGTCTGAATTTAGCTTTTCAACTTTCATTGGCCATTCTAGAGGCCAAAGGAGGTAACTCTCAATCTGGTGTTCAGATTATTACCAACTGGGGAATCTATATTTTCATCATTACTGCACACTAAGTACATGTGATTCCTTTCTCTGCCAGCCATATGCTTTCCCACCAATACCACAACTATTAGAAAAAAACTGCAACTAACTGTTGGAACTTCTCAGTGTAAAAGTTGTGTCTGTCCTTTGTGCTAGGAATCAGAGAAGCTGGAAACGATCAATGCGGAGTTGAAAGCCCAGATCGAGGAGCTGAAGAATGAGAAGCAGCATTTGATATACATGCTAAATCTGCACAGGCCCACGTGTATAGTCCGTGCACAGAACGGAAGGACACCTGAAGATGAAAGAAACCTTTTTATTCAACAGATCAAAGAAGGCACATTACAAGGTTAAGTGATACGGCAAACGTGGAAATATTTATAATGTTTTTAACAGCTACCAGAATCCGTGGGGGAGTCTGACATAATGTGTAGGATTCTATTAGTCAAGAGCCTTTAGGAAGGGCAGGTCGCTTTCGTAAGCAGAAAGAATCACTTTGTCTTGACAGCAATCCTTGCCCTTGGAAGATCTGGTCTCAGTCAAATTGAAGAGCCTTCTGCCTCAAATATAGGGTTTGCACCTGTCATACTTGCTGTTCCTAGGAGCTACAGACAACAGCTTCCGAAGTTTTAGCTCTCTGCTAGTGTACGGTATCTGCACTCACGAGGTTTGTGCTAGAACACTATGACTTCCAGTGATGCACGTGGTACAGACAGCTGTGCTGGATGGACACTACTTTTCCTTGTTGCTGGTAGGGAAAGAAGATTGAGTATTTTTGAATTTCCAGGAGGATGGATTCTGGCAGAATATACTGATGTGTAATGTCGCGTTCTAACGTAGCACACACACAAAAAACCCCTGTAGTTCCAACTAAGCTTTGTCATTTTTTTCACAACACTCATGTGGGTTTTTTCTATGACTCATCTCAGTGACTGAATTTGAAGAGTCTAGTAAGTGTGACAAAGAAATGATTCTTGCAAAACCTCTATGTAGCCTAGCTTGTATTTTATGAGCTATCACCCCAGATACTACTCCTTGGGGACTACAATTTTCCCTTGAATTGCTGGAGAGCAGTTTGTACTATCACTTTGACTTGGTCAATTGGACCCATGGGAAAGAGGAAACTAACTGTGCAGGGGTATTGATAGAGGTTTTGCTCAAGTAAAGAACTGCAGGAGTAAATCCCAGGTCCTGAACCTTGAAGAAAATAAATATTTTTTAAATTCATCTAGGACCTAATTCTACAAGCCTTAATTCATGCTATTACCCCTCAGTCACAGAAGAGGTCCCATGGATTTCAGTGGGTCTGCTCATGCAGATAGCTCTTACAGGCATAAGAGCTTAACAAAGCCTTTTCCATCCTGGTCAGGATTACTTCCTTTTTCCAGGTGACTCAGAGGGAAAAATTATGATTGCAGCTACTTTTGTTTTACATTTGAGTGGCAACTACAGTCGATCAAAAGTGTTACTTAGAATCTAAAGAAGGCAAGAGTTTTGATGTAGTGAATAATTGATTTTATTTTTTATTAAATACTAACCTTGGATGTTTATGAACTGGTAGAAGAGCTGCTGCACAAAACAGTTGGAGCTATGAGTGTTTAAATTCTGATGTTTCTGTGAAATTCTCAGATTGTTTATTTCTAAAAAATATACCCTTACAATTTTCTGTAAAAGAAAATATTATCCTTATTTATCACTAATATCATAATGAGTAGAGTTAATAAATACTGCGAGCAAGATAAAACTGAAAACACAAGTGTTGCGCTGTCTTTTTACTTCTATCTCTTGGTGTTTAATATTATATATTTCTAAACTTCACCATTTGTATTTGAGACACCACTGTTAAAAACACTCATCCTTCATCTTTTTTGAAGATGAGGCACTGAGTGTCTTGAATGATTGGGTGCAGATGTTGTAGCTTCCAAAATTCTGTATCTTCATCAGTGGTGTCTGATTGTGACATTGAACAATTTAAGCAAAGAGGAATACAAGTGGAGATTACAGTACATAATATTTTACACCAGTTCCACAGTGTTGAAATTATGTGTTTGTTCTAAAGGCTAAACTCAAAGATACCTCAGCCATGAGCTTCTTACCCTGCAAGTCTCTCATGAGTCCATCACAGATTGTACCTGGTCCTTATAATGATTGTTATATTCTGCAACAGAACTACTTAGTGCCACTTCCTAAGGTCTGGATATATTATAATGTCCTATATCACATGGTAAAGGTATGTACTTCATGTATCTGAAAAGTGAATGTATTACAAAGATGACATATTAGGTCCAATTCTGTCTTAAGGATCCACTATCTTTCTGTATATTGGAAGGAGGTTCCATTGACTTCAGTGAGAGTATTGTTCATGTCCTGTAAGCAGAGTCTGGAGCCTCTGTGGCAACATCTCTGGCTTAAAGGGCAAGTCTATATGTAATTGGGCCAGCTGTTTACCAGTCAACAGATATACATGAAGTGTGCTACAATAAACTTGTCAGTGTTCATTATTTGACTTCTGTAATGTGGAAATACAAAACCAAGGCATCATCCCAGTATCGTACACCTTGGCTTTGCTTTTTGCCTCTCAAATACCAACAGACAAGGCTGCTTGTCTCATGATTGATTGTAAAGTGTTACCACAGAGACTGTAATGACAGAATTCATGTGTCTCCCTTAGGGAATTTGTATGGTTGCTTTTAACCATATCACCGGTGACGCAGGCGTCATGCTTTTGTTGCTTGATCTTATTTACTCAGCATGCCAAATGTTTATATGGTACCACTACTATTGTCAGAAGATAATCTATTTTTATTTCTTTACATGTGCAGTCATAGCTGCTCTGTATTGCTTTTGGATATGTGTGTGTGTGTGTGCGTGCTCCTGCACGCTGCTCTGGGAATGATGGTACTCGGGGTCACTTCACTGTGCCCAGGAAGAGTGTTTGAACAGCTAAACAGGAATGGTATGTTGCATGAGTTTTCTCAAAGTATACTTTATTCAGGAGAGACATTGAAATGCATTAAAAAGCAGTTTGTTTTCTATTCTTGAGTTTGTTTTGATACTTTAATAAAAAAGAATTAATATATATTTATTCATGTGTCATTTAATTCATTCTTCATTTCAAGGCCCAAGAGCAACTTCATTTTCTTAAAACAACATTGAGATATTAAAAAGCAAAGACTCTTTACAGGTTTGAAACCACTACTGTTCACTGCTTGTCAAGGTATAAACACCATTTTGTTATTGCAAGGTCGATTGTGAATTCCAGGCTAACTTCTTATTAGTGACCTAGAGCTTAGATTAAAGGACTGGAAAATAGAATGCCTACACCTTTCCCAAACTTGTAACCAACCAGCTGATAGTTATTTCAACTTTATGATTCCCTAATGAATTTAATGCTTTTGCTACTGTGAAGCTTCAATACTTCTGGATTGCTTTCTATAATTACATGGCAGATACTAAAGAAGTATGGCATGATTAGGGCTTTGCTTTTATTCTCTGTGTCTGCGTATTGGTGTGTCTGGGGAGAAACATGAGGAAAGATGAACAAAATGTTCCTTCCTGCTTTTCCAAAACTGAGTATCCACACACCCAGACAGAAGTCCCCGTGTTTTTACAGCCGGTGATGTGGACAAAAATCTTTTGGCTTCAATCCATTGCAAGCAGTCATATCTTGTAATACACAGACCACATGGAAGGCCAGGAGCTCCAGGGACCAGGAAATCCATTGCTCTATTGCAAAATCCAGTTAAAAATATCATCTGGAAGGAAATTCTGGACTACTATGAGCTTGGAGTGTTGAATACTTACTTTCCTTATTGGTCCATCCATTTACAATTGTGCAGTCCTCATAAGTATATTCACCCTTTAATGCATTCTCCTGTGGCTGCTATCAAATTTTGCTTTTGAATACCCAGTTCAACACTAAATTGGCAAAATTCAAAATCATCTGTCTGGCTTGGTTTAGAAAACTTTATTAACAAAATTAGGGCTATGATTTCCTGAACTGGTGTTGTGTAATACCTTTTTTGAATGGTATGAGTTGAAACCATGAAACCACCATTGGTCTCTGACATATTCCTATTAGCATACTTGGTATTTCTTGAGCAAGTATGTGCCATACCTTCTCTTCAGGTCTTGTTCTAGATACTAAATTTCTGTTTACATGCCCATGTAGACCTTAAAGCATACTGGGCTTTACAGTGTACTTTGGCAAGGAGACAACTATATTTCTTTTATAGCTCTCTCCCTGATACAAATGAATAAATACCAATTTTGAATGTAGATAGAGACAGCGATTTATACAAGGCTGGAAATATTTAATTGAGTGGCAACAAATATAAATTTACAGTAACTTTTTACTTGTGCCCATTAGGATATGAAGCTATTGATTAAAGGGATAGTTTTGCTAAAAAAACTGGATGATTTATAGTAATGAAAGTAAAAGCTTGTAATTGTTTCTCAGTAGCAAAAGAGTTTTGAAAACGGAATCTACTTGGTCTAGGAAATTCTCAAATCCAGGGTGATGACTGTATCTCACACCCATTTTCCTTGGCCGTTTTGGTTTCCCTACCTCCTCCCCTTCAGCACAGTTCTGGTCCAGGTACAAGACTCACCCACAATGGCCACTGCCACGTTTCCATGTTTGCCCAGTGCCCCCAGCTGGAGACCCTGAGAATCATCCTGGCTTTAAATGTGCAATAATATTAATTAACATAATTACTTTCTAACAGTCTTCATCAGTTTGTAATTACACCAATATAATATTTTCATTTCTATAATAGATGTCATTCCTTTTTAAGTGCAGTTAAGATAATGAGCGACAATATTTTTTAAGTCCTGTTGTTTAAAATTCATTTCCTTAATGGACACTCTGAGTCAGAACTGCTGACTCTAGGGATAAAAATAGTTATTTGCTAATTTTTCGTGCTGTTAGATCTTCAAAGCCATCACAGTTAAAAAGACAATACACTGGAATCTATTCTTAATACAGCATCAACTGGCTGCAAATATTTACTATTGCTGACAGTGATCCATGAAAAAAAAAAACCCGAATCTAATGATTATCAGCCCCCAATGTAAGTGTGCTAGAGCTGACACTCAGAAAAAAATTATTATATCTTTGAAATGAATAAATAGAAAACGGGAGCAAACTGAGAATTAAAGCTGGAATACTTATCGTCTTTTGAGAGGACCTTCAGCATCTCTATATTTGTAAACTCTGCCGAAATAATGGGTGCACGACCATGCCCGCTCAGTGGGAATGCCCACGCAGCAAACAGCAGCGCGGAACAGCAATATTCCATGCAAGGCAGCTCAGTGCTGGGAGCATCCCAGCGATGACAGCAAGAATCTCAGCACAGGCTGATTGATGCCAGCGGGAGGATGAGCTCTCCGTGCGGCCGGGGCTGGGGCTGCTGCTGGCGCCCGAGGTGGCTCCCCCGGGCCGGCTCGGGTCTCGCTCTGTTCCCCAGGTTAGCCCGGCACGTAGCCACCCGCATTCCAGCGAGGCAGCTCCACCAGCTCACTGCGAGGGCCCACCCAGCCCAGCTCTCTTCCTACAGCTCTGATCAAAAGCAGCTGTCCAAGGAAGAACAAGAACAGGGCAAGTATGCTTCCCCTGGGTGCTTTCCCACACCAGCTATTTTCAGCTGGTGAGTCACACGAGCTTTCCATGAATTCTTTAGGTAGTACCCTTCCACAAATCTTTCTCTCAAGTGCTTGACCAGTTTCTCATCCACAGTACCAGCATCTGCAGTAACTTCTGGCAGCAAGTTCCATAGGGCTATCACCACTTGGAAGACGAAAACAGTTCCTTTTTTTTTGACTCTGTTTCCAGTAACTCTACTTGTCCCTATGCAGTCTTGTTTTTTTTTTTTCTTTTTCTCTTGTATTGACAGCCATTTTACATCCTTGATTATTCCTGTTACCCAGTTTTTCTGGGAAAACTGCGGCTTTTCCTAACATAAAAGAAACCCTTTCCCTAATCCTTTCCTCAGCCTTTAACGTGAAAGAACCCTAACTACATGTAGCATTCAAGTTGTGGTGAAGCCATGGATTGACACAGAAGGATCTTGATGTTCACTGTCCCTTTCCTAAAACTCCAGAAATGAGGTTTGCAGTTTTGACGACTGCCAAGCCTTAAGTCTCACACAATGCAACAATCTGTCATAATCCCAAGACCTCCTTCCTGAGTAGCAGTGATAAACTCAAGCCCAACATTTCATATATGATGCCAGGATTGATTTTTCCCATATACACTACCTCATGTTTACTCATGATGAATTTTATCTGTCATTTTAATTTCCAAAATGTAAAGCCTTCCTGCCAGTCTTCTGGAACTGCCTTTCTCCTGTCTGTCCTGAGTAAAATTGTACCATCATCAACCTTCTTGCTACATTACTCATGCTCTTACCAGATCATTTATGAAACTGTTGAGCTGTGCAGGTCCCAGTAAAGGTTCCCGTGGAACATCTCTGGATAACATGCCCCTTATGGGGTTCACAGCTTAGTTTTACTCTCTTTTCTACCTTTTAATCAAGTTTTTATGCACACATATGAATTTTCTCCATTCATAATTATTCAGTTTCTTCAATAATTATTTGTTGGGTGAATTTACTGAAATCTCTTCAGAGGTGTCATAAAATACACTTACTGAATTTCCCTGATCCACGCATCTGCCAACCTCTTCCAAGAACTCCAGATGTGTCTGTAAGCTAGAATTTAATTTTACAAAATGCATTCTGACTCTCTCCAAGTAGATTGTATTTATCTAGGTACCTAATGATTGATAGTTCCTTTATCTTAATTCCCATTAATTCTGTTCAGATTACAGGCCTATAATTCCTTGGATTCTCCTGGAACCTTTCATAAAGTTTGGTGACACATTTGCCACACTCCAGAAGTCAGATACCAAGAGAGATTAAGCCAGAGTGACAGTGAGAGAGTTATGCATTATTTTTAGTATTTCAACAATTTACTTTTTCCATTTTGTTTAACGTTTTAATGAAAACTCACTTGGTTAGTGCTGATTCTTCTCTAAAACTCAACCCACAGCCACTTCAGTTTCAGACAGATCCTCTGCTTGTTTGCTCCCATTTGCCCTGTCCTGGAGAGGGTTCTGGCTGGGGAATGAGCTCTATTTCTTCAGCTTCTCAGCCCTCTGAGTGTTCCCTTTGTACCTTGATCATTAGTTCTCACTGGACTTTCTATCAGGTTAATTGTTAGTAAAACATCTGAAAGGTGATTTAGTATTGTTTTCAGTTCCTTTAGCCACTCTATTCCCCCAGCTTCCCTCTGACAGGTTTCTGCCCTTATTGCCATCTCCTGAATGTCCCCTGCAATGAGGTCTTCATCATCCTCACGCACATTTGAGGCTTTTAGAGTCTGTCAACTACTCCAAGATTTTCTGTGGCATTAAAGAGTCATTACAAATGTAATTATCAGATTTTAATTCCTGCCATGCTGTGTGACTTAAATACACTGATGCCTCAATTCCTCCATCCAAAAGAAGGATAATAACCAATGCTGACCTTTCTGCCCTTCTTTCGTCCCAAGAAAAATAAAATTCCTTACTTTTGAAGGCTCAGTCTTTTGAACGAGCCTTATGAAGATTCAAAAATTGTGTTAAGTCATTAGAAAGATCCTGAGCAGAAGAGTAAATTTTATGGCCATGTGATTACCTCTTACAGTCAAGTAAAATCATCCAAAACATCACTAATTAATGGTACTCCACTCAAGCCCAGGAAAGCATAGAGTGTTTTGGGGTCTTTTTGGTTAGTGTGGGGGGGTGTGGTTGCTTGTTTTCTTTTCTTTTATTCTTCTTCTTTGTTTGAGTTTGGGAATTTGGGTGGGTTGTTTGTTTGCTTGTTTGTTTTAATGTGTTTTACACTTTTTATCTTTAACAGCAATTTTGACATCACGAATGCAAGCAATCTGTGAATCAAATATGCATTAAATGATAAAAGGATCCTCTGTATAAAACAAATAGAACATCAGTTACCCAGGTTACAGAACAGTTACAGGCTATTTTGTAATCTAATTGGAAAATGTACATTTGGCCAATTTTCCTGCCTCCAAAGGATTTATTTTACATGCAGAACTGCCCACATGTAGAAGTGAAAGAGCTCACTCAGTGTTCTCCTGAACACCCAGAAGACCCTTTTCTGTGAGGGAAAAACACATGTGCCTTGGATGCTCTTATCCAAACCACTACCACAGTCCAAACTCTCAACCCATTGACAATTGCTTGATTGAGAGCAGGACAAATTAGTTGGGGAAAAGTAAGTCTACAATAATCCCTGTGCTGAATGAAGTGCAGCTACCTTCACTGGCTAAAACCAGGGATCCTTTCTCACCTGGCTTGGAGAAGCACAGCCCTCAGAGGCTGGCATGGTGAGAACTTCCCCTCTTGTTTCAGTCTACTACGACCATCAAAACTGGATCACACAGGGCTTGTAACTCTCACATTTGTAGCTAACCCCCATGGGTTTATCACACATTCTCCAAGCCCCAGATCTGATGGTGTGGGATCCTCACTCCTCATGACCATACAAAAAGACTTAGAAAAATTACTTGTGTATACTAATTTCAGAAATCAATAGGAAATGAAATAAATTTAATGCATTAGACTGTTCACATTTCATGTTTAGAAACAAATGTTCTGCTTTGTTTGTTTGTGCATGGGTGTGTGTGGGCTGTCTTTGTCTGAGTGTCTGGGCTTGACCATGCCACATTTCCCTTTTGGCAGTAAAACTATCTATGGACAGAGGAAAGGGTGGTTAGAGAAACCAGTTGTCTGTGCTAATTCTGAAGGGTTTACCAAAATTGTGTTCAAAGAAAGAAATAATTAAAATTAGTAACAAAAGAAAGGACTGATTAATTTTTAAAAATTTACCCACCTTTCAAGTAATACCATGCCTCTCTGCACCTAGCCAAAAGCACCAAGAAGCACTCTATTTTACATTTATCTGCTGTTACTTTTATCTGAGTTTCTTCAAAGCATTTTTGACCCTCCTATGCTCTGTGCCCTGACATTTCCTGTCTTTCTAGGAGTCGATACTCAAATGAACAGAATGTTACAAAACTGGTTTATAGCACACAGCAAAATAGCTCCCTTAAAGAGAAGGGAAACCATTCTGCAGGAAGCTAAAGCAAATATTCGATTGCACAAACACTTATCCAAAAAGAGGAAATGCTACCAAAACCTGGCCAAACCTAGTACACTGTCCATGGACAGCAATAAGTGCATCAGAGAAGGACATTGAACATAGACAGAGGGCCATTGTCTATCTCTTCCCAAAAATCTAGTGCCATTTAAAGGCATCCAGAGATTGATGAGTTTTTTCAGGCAGTTTAAGATGCACTTAATTGTCTCACTCTGCAAATTGCTTGCATATTGCCCCACCAGCATCCACAATTGTTGGCACAGTTGTTTAACAATTTCCTAAAGCATAGGAAAGATCATTCTGGACACTAATAACTCAGAAACAGCAATTCAAATATTTTATCCTGGGAAATGGATTCCCTCTGGAAGCTGACCTGTCACAAGCAAAAATAGAAAAAATTAAATTCTTTCACAACTGACCTCTTCACTTGGAATATTCACAGACACTGAATGCACTGTAGGATCCTATTCTCTTTCCCAAGCCTCTGGTTCTGCTGCTCACAGACTTTTAATCAGTGTTGTAGCTGCTGAGAGGCTATCCAGTTATGTCTGGCATTCCAGACTGCTCCTTAAGTAGTAAAGCGTCAGTGTACTACTCCTGTGCACGCAGATGAAAGGATATGAATGCAGGGGCTGGACGAGACATCCGACCAAAAACAACCTTGCCAGAGTTGATAAAGAACCTTGAGTTTTAAAGAGAGGTTTCAGCATCCACAGCCCCCACACTACCATGTGCCCTCTTACGTAGTCATTGTGGAAAAACCACTGGAGTGTAAATTTTTTAAGCAAGCCTTCTAAATAAACACAGAGCTCCAATGGCATAGCTCCGTGCCCCTCCCTGGAAGTGATCAAGGCCAGGCTGGCTGAGTCCTTCAGCAACCTGGTCTAGTTGAAGGTATCTTTGTCCATGTCAGAGGGACTGGAACTAGGTGGTCTTTAATGCCCCTTCCAATCCAAACCCTTCTACGGTTCTGTGAAATGTGTGTGTGGTCAAAACAAAAGCCAAGTTAGATACTGATGGTCAGACAGGAAGGTAGATTCCCACTCAGAACACATGAGTAGAGCTATGGGTGTGTACAACCACACAGAATGAAAATGCAAGTGATGAATCCTGATGTTTGTGCATGGGCAGAAACAAAACAGAAAGTTGGGGTTAGGCAGCAGAGAGTTGGAAATATGGCTTAAATCCTTTTGGGGATTTAAGTGCCACCAAGGTGCCTTAGTGCTTGGACTAAAATTCAAGCACTTAAGAGTGTTTCTAAGTATGGATAAGCATATGCATTAGTAAGGGAACAGAAGTTAATGCCCAGTTTCCTTTAAAATGAATTCTGTGTAAAACACTTGGTTAATGTTTTTACATCACCCTAGTAACGTGATCAACATTACCATAGAAGCATCTTGTATGGAAAGACAGATCACTCTAACCTCATGAAAAGGTAATTCTACTTCTATGACTCATGGCCATAAATCCACACTTGTGGAGTGAAATGGACAGACACCAACCATCCTGAGATCCCAATGATGTCAGGTTAGCTGGCTATTCAGTATATGTAAATTTGGAAAAAAAAACCCAAAACCAAACTCATAGTACATGTCATACTTAAATTTATAGCCCTCAAAAGTTCAGCCTGTTCTGAGCAATTAGCACAAAATTACTGCCAGAGCTCTGATATATTAGAATAAATAACTCTTTAAAGAGATACAGATGTTCAATGCGTATGTGCTTTGGAGAGTCATGTTAAACATTTAAAAATAACCTCAGTGATTATTGGAGTGTTTAGATTTTATAAGATCTAGGACTGGCAGAGGACTCTGTGGTTCTTGTTCCGTACCACACCACATGTGTGATCTGGATTAAATTTCAGAGGGAGGTTTCTCTTTGTCCCTTCCAGACTTTTACTTAGTAAGAGTGCAGCAAGCTAAATTCAGAAGCAGGGTAGGCATATGCATCTCCAAAAACTGCATGGGTCAAATTTAACAGTGACTAAATATTGGTACAAACTACAAGGATGGTGTCCAAGAGATGTAAATCATTGATTTCAGTGGTTTTTCTTCAGATTATGTAAAATGGGAATGAACCTAAGACAGCAAACAGCTCACAGATAGGTGCTAAGCACAGCGACCTGCACAAATTTTACATGTACAGGCTTATTAAATGGATACAGTATTATCTGCCTGATGGCAACAAGCAACAATATCCATGGCAGTAACAGCCTCAATATCAAGCGTTATGACAGTGGACTGAAAGTTTTCCTTTCAAACTATTATTCCTTTCAAACTAAACTCTATTATCTCTACCCTTCTCAGCAGGTAAACTACAGTTCAAAGCTGAAATCCTCTCTCATCCCAACAGTGTCACAAAAAATGTTCTGGCAGAGAAAGATGAATGCCAAGAGTGAAATAAAACACTTCTTTTTCATTCTGGATAAGCAGAACTTGGTCTTTCTGGATAAGCAGAACTTGGAAATATTAGAGTAAAAGGTGAGGGAAATTAGAAAACTACAGTTTTCCTTCTCTGGCTCTTTTTCAGCCCTAGTTTTACATAGACTCCTCTCCTACTCTGGTCCCCTATCCCCCTACTCAAAACACATCTATCAACCAATTCTCTTTGCTGCAGCTCCCAAGACTCCCAGCTCAGCCTAATGTGTAACCATTCCCTCCAAACTCAGTCACATTTCCCAGTGGTGCTGCCCTCAGCACATGCTCCATAGGTTCTGCAGGAAGGCTGAGTGCACGGTTACCAACAATTATTCCAAAAGCACCTGATGTCCAACCTGTGGTGACATGGATAACTAACAGAAGAGTTTAAGATTTAACAATTCTCCCCAGAAATATGGGTTATTTTCCCTCACTTTTTTCTCTTAAGAGAAAGTACACTTGTTTGCATGCTTGCTGAGGGCTGAATTAGCTGCAGTTACTGCATTTTATCACATGTTCCTCTTTTAGGAATAATTTACACACAATGAGAAACTTACAGCATGTTATAAGTCATTGTTAAGCTTGTCTCAGTCTTCATTTTAGCAAACAGTGCTTAGAAACCACACATAAATTTGTGGCTTTCTTATGCCACCAAACAGCAGACAAATACAAAGTAATGGGCCATTCTTTGAAGTGCTAAAATCCTGTCTAGAAAAAAACGAGACATGGTACAAAGAGTTACTTCGATTCCTGGTTTATGATTGAGGACCAAGGATTTTGATCACAAGGTAGTTTTCCCATTTTAAATGCGCAGGAAGCCCAGCCCATGGAGCCTGTTGGGAGATCTGTAGTATTCCACACATTCTCATTCAGTGCAACATTTCATAACTAAGAGTGAAAACTGTTTTGTTTTTAAATTTAAAAAAAGACCCTTAAAAAAAGTGATTAGGAAAAGAGTATGTTTCAAAATTCTGGCACCAAAAACCTCTTGCTATTGTTTCAGTAAACTCTAACAGCCACATAACTGCTCCCACTGGACATGGGTGAACAAACCCCTGTAATGTAAGGCTTCACCAGGAGCAAGCAGCCCATTGAGCTCGAGCTCAGCTTCTTAAGCCTTGGAAAAGACAGAATGCTTCTTATTACCTCATCTTTCATCAATCTGTTAAGAAACAAACCAAAGCAAAGTTATGCCCTTCAGCCTTTTGAACAAACTCTGACCAGTTTAACTGGGCTTTAATTGGAGCATCTGTGGTTTAGTTCATCTCCCAGAAAAAGGTGTCATTTTCTTGCTAATATGTATCAGAACCTTTCTCTTGACTGTGAGTTTTCAGATGGTTACACACACCTAGAGAGCCCAAATCACAGATTTTCATCAGTTAACAGCTGGTTCACAGAATCATAGAATGGTTGGGGCTGGAAGGGACCTTAAAGACACTTCCCACCAGACCAGTTTGCTCAAAGCCCCATCCAGCCTGGCCTTGAACATTTCCAGGGATGGGACATCCACATCTTCTCTGGGCAACCTGTTCCATTGTCTCACCACCCTCACAGTAAAGAAATTCCTTCTAATATCTCATCTAATGCTATCTTCTTTCATGTAATCATAGAATCATCAAGGTTAGAAGAGACCTTCAGGGTCGTCCAGTCCACCCAGCACGACCACTGTAACCACAAAACCACATCAACCAGTGCCAGATCTAGACACCTCCTGAACACTTCCAGGCATGGTGACTCCACCACCTACCTGGGAAACCTATTCCAATGCCTGACCACACCACCCTAACAGTGAATTTTTTTCTAATATTTAATCTGGATCTCCCATTTGTCAAGTTTGAGGCCATTGCCTCTTGTTCTCTCAGTGTAGCTAGAGCAGAAGAGGCCAATCCCCACCTCAGTACACCCTCCTTTACTGAACACAGTACTTGAGTATAAAGCCACTGCCCCTTGTCCTATCACTGCCTGCCCCAGCACAACATCCCTCTCCAGCTGTCTTGTAGCCCCCCTTTAGGTACTGGAATGTGAGAGCCAGAGCCTTCTCTTCTCCAGAACAGCCCCAGCTCTCTCGGCCTGTCTGCACAGCAGAGGATCCCAGATTTGTCAGGCAAAATTTGACCATGGGGAAGCCATGCTGGCTGTTGCAAATCACCTTATTTTCCATGTGCTTTAGCACAGTTTCCAGGAGGATCTGCTCCATGATATTATCAAGCACACAGGTCAGACAGACTGGCCTGTAGTCCCCTGGATATTCCCTTTTATAAATGGGGGTTTTGTTTCCCCTTTTCCAGACAGTGGGAACTTGATTGGACTGCCATGATTTCTCAAGTATGATGGATAGTGCTTAATCACTTCCTTCAGGATGTGCAGATGCATCTCATCAGCTCCCATGGACTTGTGCATCTTCAGGTTCCTTTGATAGTCTTGAAGCAGAACTTCTCGTAGAGTAGGCAGATCCTCATTCTTCCAGTCTCTGAAAACCAGGATTAATTTTCCAAAAAAAGCTCAGAAATAGACATTACTTCATAAAACAAGGCAAGAGGATTCTCTTTGACTCTACTCTTGTGAACCTCCATTCACCTAATTCAGCAAAGCAGAGAACATTGTTTTACCAGAATAAAAAGCAAGACAAATGATGGCAAATATCCCCTGTAGAGACATGCCAGAAATACTTATTAGATTGAATGATTCAAGAAACTGAAGTTTGGCTCTGAGGTTTATATCCTACAGTCCTGAGCTGGTAAAGATGGGAAATTGTGCCAAAAAGCTATGAGACTACTTAAGGCAGAGGAAAATACAGTCATCTGGTTTTTTTTTAATAGGAACAGACATAAACAGCAACAAAATCTGAAGACAGAAATGTAAGAGAAAAGTATTAAAAGAGAAAAATTTGTTCAGGCCCCCCTCAAAAATAAACATTCCCAGAAGATGATTTGGAGATACTTCTCTGAAATACCCTCACTTCCAATAAATCACAGATTGGAATACATAGTCTGTGGAAGAAGATAGTTTCTTGCATCTGCTTTGACTTTTTAAAGGAAAACAGTGACCATCCACAGGAATGAAGATAGTGAAAGGAATTATTAGGGACTGTGGACAATTAAAGGCAGAGAACATAATGTGGAATCACTTCTTTTCATAGGCAACATGAGTGATCAAGGTTTCTGTCCCCAGCAAGATTTCATAAACGACACTGATGCTTGATTTCAAGAGATACAACAAAAGGCAAAACTAAGTTCTTGCAATCTAGTCTTCTACCAATCCTCTAACAGGTGGCTTGGTTCTGGTACCTAATTTGGTCACACAAACCCAGAAATGCCTAGTTCAAAGACCTTTTAATTCACACGTATGCACAGCACTTCCCCTGCTTCAATACAAGCTGTGAGCATGCAATGAGCAGCACAACACTGAGTCACAAAGCTGTGGGCTATCTCATTTCTAGTAAGGATAGTGAGAAATAAGACAGGACCCAAACGTAGGGTTTCTCTCACAGCCTCCTTCTATGAAATGTGGAATTTCCAGCATGTGTTTCTCAATCAAACCATTGGCAGATCAGCTCGTGTGAACAGCTCAAGGACAGTAACCAGACACTTGCTGGTTGCATAGCAGGCAACAGCAAGCAGAAGCGAAACAAGCTTTCAAATGCACTTTACTCACAGCAGCCCCATTCCTTCTCACCCCACTGACTAAAGGTAGGACAGCACATTAATGCTCAATATCCAAGTGTAAGCAGCCTTCCTGTTTCCTCTTCTATCCTCCAAACAACAAGAGCAGTTCTTTGAAACGTTACGTGTTTTGCTTCTTAGATGAACTCAGCACTGTGTCAGCAAATGACAACTACAAGTGCTGGTGCCAAAAAGATGCAGTTATTCTGTATGGCTTGTGTGGGACCTTTACATATTTCTGACACTAAAATATAAGTCTGTTTTGTGTCATCTGGATGTGATTCTAGTGTTTTAGCTAATTTGAAACAGCATTGCATGCAGTGTGCTGTGCAGAATTTGGCTCTTTAATGGTGAGCCAACATTAAGCAGATACTCAGTCTACCCACACCAAGGCTGCTGGAATTTCTGTTGGAATGAGGATTATTCTCTTGTAACAGTGCTGGTTTTGGCTGCTTGCAGCAGGCTGGGCAGAATCATCAGAAGCAGATCATTAAAGCTCAACACGTTCCCAAAAGTCAGACTGAATTGGCTGGGCTGGAAGGCGGTTTATACATTTTCTATTTTTATCCAATAATAAAAACTTGGCTACTTTGGCCCAAATCCCACAGCAGGTTTCCTTACAGCAGCTGAGGGGTGTGCCAACTTCTCTTGCTGGCAGGGAGACCCTCTGCCTGTAAGCTGGGGTGGGCCAGGGCTTGGCCCAGACTTTCCCTCGATGCTTCACCAGGAAGAGGCACTTGGATCATAGAATCATGGAATGGCTTGGGCAGGAAGGGACCTTAAAGATCATCTTGTTCCAACCCCCTACCATGGACAGGGACACCTTCCACCACACAGATTGCTCAAAGCCCCATACAACTTGGCCTTGGAAACTTTCAGGGATGGGACATACACAACTGCTCTGGGCAACCTGTGCCAGTGCCTCACCACCCTCACAGCAATGATCTTCCTCCTACTATTAACCTAAACCTGCTCTCTTTCAGTTTGAAGCCATTCCCCCTTGTCCTGTCACTGCATGCTCTTGTAAAAAGTCCCTCTCCATCTTTCTTGTGAGGTCCCTTCAGGTACCAGAAGGCCCCATTTAAGTTACCCCAAAGCCGTTTTGGCTGAACAATCCCAACTCTCTCAGCCTTTCCTCATAACAGACGGGCTCCATCCCTCTAATCCACTTTATAGCCTCCGCTGGACTCCTTCCAACAGGTCCGTGTCCTCCTTCTGCTGGGGACCCCAGAGCTGGATGCAGCACTGCAGGAGGGGTCCAGGTGGAGCAGAATCCCCTCCCCCGCCCCGCTACCCGAACTGCTTTGGATGCAGCCCGGGATCGGGGTCGTGCTCCTCACCATGGCCCCGGATCCCCCTCTGTGCCCCGAAAGCTTTCGCCTTCTGCTGCCGCCAGGGGACACTGCGGGCACAGCTCAGGGACACTGCGGGCACAGCTCGGGGACACTGCGGGCACAGCTCGGGGACACTGCGGGCACAGCTCAGGGACACTGCGGGCACGGCCAAGGGACACTGCGGGCACAGCCTGGGGACACTGCGGGCACAGCCTGGAGACACTGCGGGCACGGCTTGGGGACACTGCGGGCACAGCCTGGGGACACTGCGGGCACGGCCTGGGGACACTGCGGGCACAGCTCGGGCACACTTCGGGCACAGCTCAGGGACACTGCGGGCACGGCTCGGGGACACTGCGGGCACAGCTCAGGGACACTGCGGGCACGGCCAAGGGACACTGCGGGCACAGCCTGGGGACACTGCGGGCATGACCAGGGGACTCTGAGGGCACAGCTCAGGGACACTGCGGGCACAATTCAGGGACACTGCGGGCACGGCTTGGGGACACTGCGGGCACGGCCACAGCCACCGCGGCCGAACACGGGGGGCCGAGCAGCCCGCGCCGGCCCCGCAGAGCCCCGGCGAAGGCGCTGCCGCTCCTCCATCAGCCTAGGGAAGAGTGGCCGTGGGAGGAGCTGCTCCGGGCCCACTTGCCCCCTGCCCTGGGAGTCTGTGCCTCCCCGCGGGCTCTGGCCGGGTGTCCCGAGCCTGGTGTGCAGATGCTGCCCGGGGAACACCCGTGGGAGCGGAGCGGGAGCGCACGGACACGGGCTGCACGTCCCAGCGTGTGACTTCCAGGCATGTCAAGCCTGCGCCGCGCTATGGCACGCACGGGGACTTCCCCTCATCTCAGCGAGCCCGGATCCAGTAAATGAAAATTCTGACCCTGCTAGTTATCTGGATGGAGAGTCCCTGACGGCAATTTATAGACTGTGTTTTGTGACTAACGATCCCTGGGGTCACAGGGATTTCCTGAAAGATTTCAGGTATTGCCCAGCAAGCTGCCTTAACGAGAGTGGAACATGAAGATGACAGCGGCGACAGACAGCAGAAAACTCTATGTCCATGGAGCCTATTCCACTGCATGGGTAAGATACCAAAAGGACTCGTGAGATACCAAGCATCTCCAGTGACAGCTGCACAGCCGCTGCTGTGTGCACGCACTGAACAGAAGCTGTGGGGCAGAAGTACAAACTAACTGCTAACCCTGAGCCAACACCTTCAGCGTGTGTCCTCGGAACACATGAAGAAGCACTAGCTCAGATCCCCCAAGTGGGATGGCCATCAGAGCAAACACCGAGTTTTGTAGCACTAGGATTGCTACACGTGGATCTTGCCGAAGTCACAAAACTGAAAACACTGCACAGTCATGCAGTTTCCCCACCAGCACTATTCCAGCGTATCCCTGAATAGCAAAACCCTTTATTATTAGCTCTGCTGCTCAGCAAGGCTAGCTATCCCGTCCTGTCAATTCATCTGCACTGCTCCCCACATAGAGGTTTTTCATGTATTGCACACTGCATTGTGCCACACACACTTGATCTTGGGTTTATAGGAACACTCGGGGAGCACAGTGATCCTGTAAGCAACTCAGAAGAGAGTACATGTAACACATCACATCATCTCTTGGTAGTCACTGTAGTGCTAAGACTGGGAGGCAGCTCCAGGAATAGTTTGGTCATTATTAAACAAAAATCTGTTCTGCTTATTCTGCTGTAGAACTGGAAACTTCTGGCAAGAAGGGAGAAACAAATTTCTCTAAGGTCATCTTGACAGAAGTGGCCTCCCACAACTTAAGCCACGATGGCTTTGAAATAATGGCCAAAGGAATATGTAACTGCTTTTTAAAACAAGCATGTAAGGTCACTAACACAGTGGTTAATCATTCTTTCTCATTTGGAAGAAGAATGTATTTCACACCAAGTGCAATTTATCTTTTTAACAACTTTATCTTAATGCTTTTGGTATTTTACTTGTACAGCTACTTGTACAACCTGTAGCCAACATTTCATTCACTGCTTTTCAGTCAATGCATGGAGTTCCCTTAGAGAGACACATCAATCCTGGACTGCACTGATCATGCCTACTCAGCAAGAATAGTACACACTCAGGGGCTAAAGCACTGTCCCCCAAGGCAGCAAGTTTGGTGTAAATTCTGGAAGGATTCCCTAGGTATTACTTTTCAAGTGATTATTTCAGACCCTTACACAATAATATAGAGGGCAAGTCCTAAAGGGATTTATACTGCCAATTGGTTTTAATTTGTACATGAGTGTCACTGGAAAAATCAGAGAGGACTGAAATATGGGATATGTAGGGGGAAGTACACATGATTCTGCAAAAACATTTAGTGTTCCAAGTGCCTTTTTGGGAGCTAAACGTCACCTGAGAAAATTGTTAATGTTTTACAGCTCCCAAGGGAATAGTGTGGAACATATTCCTGCATGTCATAGACTCATGTCTCACCTGGGAGCCCTGACTCATTGCTTGGGTACGCTGTTCTGTACATCAGATGCTGTGTAAGACATGGTTTTTCCACTGTACATTATGCAACTTCTTCTGTAATAAAAACTGCATGAGGAAACTACAAGAAGCTCCCTGTTCCAAATGAGCTTATTCCATTTTATTGGTGCTGGTAAACCTTTTTGCAGAGTGGCATATGGATAGACTGCCTATCCTGCCTGACTCATGGGATTCAAATGCAGTGTGCATATTGTGATCACACTACTGCAAAGGCTACTTTAGGGTTTTGAAATGCTGAGAATTATTTTACTGAGTATTATGATAGTACTGCTTTAGAAAGTATTAAGATAGAGATGAAAAGGGTTTATCACTTAATGCCTTCTTTTGAAAGCATGAATTTCTTTGAAAAGAAAGCTGTGTGTGACATCCAGAGGTTCACAACATACGCAAGAAGATACAACCATAAAAAATACCTCCATGTATAAGATAATGCAGTCATTATTCAAATCGCAGGAAAACTTCCATATCACTCATGAATTCTTCCAAGGACTTCTCCACCTTGCTTATTTCCAAAGAAAAGTAGAGAAGGAAAGGAATTTTTTCAGGTTATTACATCTGAATCACAAAAGCTCCAGAGGAACATGGACCATTAAGAACATAGCTCTGAGTAACCAGGTAGTTCAGCCTGGAGGAGAGGCGACTGAGGGGAGAGCCTATTGTGGTCTTCAACATCCTCATGAGGGGAAGTGGAGAGGCAGGCATCAATCTTTTCGCTCTCCTGACCAGTGACAGGACTCGAGAACACTTGTCTGGGGAGGTTTAGTTTGGGTGTCAGGACAAGGTTCTTCACCCAGAGGGTGGTTGGGCACTGGAACAGGCTCCTCATGGCAGTGGTCACAGCACCAAGCCTGACAGAGCTCAAGGAGCATTTGGACAATGCTCTCAGGCACATGGTGTGACTCCTGGGGATGTCCTGTGCAGGGTCTGAATTCCATAATCCTGATGGGTCCCTTCCAGCTCAGGCTATTCTGTGATTCTATGATCTGTCAAAGTGGTCAGTTCAGGAGATCAGTGACAGCACCACCGCCGCCCATTAGCACCCAAGAGTTCAGCTATTACCAGAGCATGTTAACAAGCCAGCTGAGATATCTTTGCAGCTATCAAATGACTGATGAGCTGTCCAGTTTATGTATACAAATGTTGGATGCCAAATGAGGGTGAAGGGGTTCATAATGCAATGTGTTCAGTAGCAAGCACGACCTCTTAATTCAAGGCGTTCCCCAGCCTTTACATCTGTCTCTCTGTCATAGCAATATCCCCTCTTTCAGCTGTGCCATTTCTGTTGTTTGCCAAGCCATTCCAAACAGGATCAGGAAACTGTTGCTCAAAAAAAGTTGTTTTTCCACACAAGATTTCTTTTCAGCCATCTACAGTTCAATGACCAAGTTTATTACGCAGCCTATAAACATTGTGCTGCCAACAGAGGGAGAGCAGCAATATGGGAGAAGGGTGGGAGTGAGAGGTTAAAACCTGCTGTAGTTGGTGTTGCCACCTAGAAAACTGTATGTGCACCTACTCTCTCGTGCAAAGGATTAAAATTCTAGCCTAGGCAGTTTTTAGAGATAACCAAAGCTCATTCTTTTCTCTGGATGGCTGAAGTCTCCACCCTTTCACTTTCTCTCTCCCCACTCTGAGAAGGAGCAGAGCATCTTGGTTGAAAACCTGGCAGAAGGGCATTCCCTGATGACAAATACCACTGACCTGAGGGGAGCAGGTTTCACCCTACACTTCTCACAAGATTAAAACCAAAACTTCTCACAAGAATCAATAAACCACAAGTGAGCATAGTGTGTGTCTTACCTTAAAGCCTCTGTGGCCTTTCAAAGGAACCAAGACATTTGAGTGAGAATTGAAGTGGGTTAAGCAGAGGTGTGTGCCTTTCTGTCAGTTCTGGTAAGCAACAGACAGAGGAGCAGAGTGACATCCATGCAGACAAAACTGTGGCTGCTACATTTACCAGAAGCTATTTATCAGTGCTCTTACTCAGCTGGAATATACCCACATAAACACCCCGATTGAAATCAATTTGTAAACTAGCTGTCATCCACACCCATTTTAAAACACATTTGTACTGCCAAGATGGCATAAATGTGGGGTATAGGGATAGAAGAAGGTGTGATGTTTTATTTTATTCGTTAAGTTGGTAGGACCACAATCTTGAGAAGAGCAAGGCAAATCATCCAAGCACTTAACAATACACTGTTAGCAATTTTCCCCAAGATTTTGAGAAAATCTAGACTGCAATGTGCAGCTTCACCACCTGAATATGGATCTACACATGCAAAATTCTTTTGCCCTTACTAGGAGTATCAGCACACAATTAAATGAAAATATTTACATTTGCTAACTGTGGTGCTGTAACAGTAATGCAGATCTTTTTTTGCAATCTAAGAAAGTCCACTTTCCTGCCAAATACACATGAATTAAACTCACCTCATACAATTCCCTGAGTGGACTGAAGGTTGACAAGAAGTCTGCTCCACTAAACTCCAAAGAATAACCCCAGAGAATTAACCCTGGGTTGCTAATTGAATGACATCAGAAAGCAGCCATCAGCCGTGTTCTGCCAATTTCCTAGACGCTGGAGACCTTTGTCAAGAGTTGCATTAAATGATCTGTCATCAACTGAATATTAATCTCTCAGTATTTTATTACTCAGACCTAAACAGGGCCTTCTGGAGGGCATGAATTATTGGCAATGGGAGGCAGCAATTACAAAGTGAGGTATAGTGTAGAAAACATGACGAGCGAGTTTAAACAGTGTCTGGGGACAGTTTAATATTGTGCTGGAAAACATTGCATGCAATAAAACCATTTTAGAGAGAACAGATATAATGCAGGAATCCAGCCTCTAAACAACAAAAAGGAGCCCCAAAGCAGAAAATTACATTTTTTTGTTTCTCACATTAAGGCACAACCCTCCAGGCTCTGCTCCTGTGACAGAGCAGTAGGTCCTGCCAGTATCTTATGGATGTGCCAAGTTTCTTGAATGTGCTGCAGGAATGGACATATTTTTTTAACACGTAGTAATTTCTATAAATGAGATGCCATATTCCATTGCCTGCCTTTTGGGTGCCATGTGTCTGATGAGAGTCTTGCTGAACACAGTGGTGAAGGGGATCCAAGCAGCAGCAGAGGTTATTTGAAGAAATTTGCACTATCTGTGCATGACATGGACGTGAATCTGCTGTAGCTAAGAAAATATTTCAGTGCAGTAAAAACGAAATCCCAATGAATTATTACAGTTGAAATATCACAACCTGAGCTAAGCATGAACAGACACTATGTATTCTTAAGGGATGTTAAGGAAAAATAAATCAAAGCACACTCATACAGGGGATCAGCTGTCACAGGCAGGGCATATGGCTGACAAAAAGATAGGAAGCTTTGGAAAGCATCACTGAATTATCAGGAAGCCTCAATCCGTGAAACACAGAACCAACCATTCTGGGTTACATGATGCAGCCTGATGTTCCCACAGCCATTGTTAATGCATGAGAAAGAGTGAGTAAAAGCAGAGGAGTTTTGTTCAGGTGTATCAGGGCTTGGAAAGACCAGGAAAGTACTGGAGCATTTCCCTGAATTGCTACTCGGTGCAACAAATCCCCTGCCTTGAAGGATTTGTATTAGTGGGTAAAATGGGCAGATGATGCTGGGAAGAGATATATTTAACCTGATAAAGGACAAACAGAAATGCACCTTGCAAAGCACGATGGACCTAAATGAAGAATATTTGTTCCTTAAACAGGAATTGAAAATGCATAGCATAGAAGGAAAAAAAAAGTCAGTATTTTTAGGGAAATTCGAATATTCCTAAGCACAAAAAGTAGAGACTCTCTATATTGACTTGGGATAGATTTTTGCTTTCTCACTCACTGGCATTTTCAATTTACATTCAGTAACTGAATCACTACTCTTGAAATGTTACTCATATAAAACACTGTTTTGGTATAAAACAAGCAGCAGACATATAATTAGATTTGTATTAAACATTATTTATTAATAATTAACAAATATTAATTTATTAATGCAACAGTTTAATATCCTTGTGTTATCATTTGCAATAGTATATTCCTCAAGCTTTTGAGAGCAACCCAGGAAAATCACAGCATATCTATCTAATGTCAGATATTGAGATAACAGTGAAATTGAAAACACATCATCTGTTTTTACTTCCAAATGTATACCACTGGTACTTAAAAGGTATAATAATTTAATTTTCCCTGATTTAATTTTCCTGAACATTTCAAAATGTATAACTTAGTATTAAAGTAATTATCTGCAAATATATGTTGTTTCATGTATTTGTAGCTGGACATGTGCAGAAAAAAAAGATGGAAAACCAGTTAGTTAAAACTGTGGGAATTGTTTTTCATGTAAATCAAATACAGTCTTTTGAGCTTTGCAAAATATCAATCAAAACTATATAAAAAGCTGATAACCTAAGAATGTTAGGAGGAAATGTTTCGATCACACAGTCTCTTAAACGATGGTAAAAATACAGGTGTGTTCAAATGTGAGTGTCATTCTGCATTTCTCTCAAAAAGCCTGACTGGTTATGTAACTTTATATTACAGCCCTCAGTCACCCATATTCCCATTTATGCTGCTGTACTTGAATAGTATCCGCAGGAAGATCCCATCCTTGTTCCAAGCTGCTCTGCATGGGCTGACTTCAGGGACTCTTTGACCTGAAACTCCAGACAGAAGAAGTATGGAAGTACCAGCGAGGAGGACAAAGGTTCAAACACAGGAAGGCTCCCTCAACATTTTATTCACCTGGAAAACAGGAATTCTGTTCTTGTATAAACAATACCTGAGATGTGGTCAGTGATTTCCTCACCTGTATGATCAAAAAAGAGTCTTTCATATTTGCTAGCTCTTGGCTATTAATAAAGTCCTTAAAGAGAACTGATGAATCACCTACCCCTAGAGAGGCATGAGCAAGGGTGCATAACCTCTCAGACAACTGACAGAAGAGGTCCTGAGTCCATACTGGAACTTAGCAAACAAATGGGATGACCAGAATTTACACAGGAAATTTCTAGCTTATGTACAATTGTCATTTACAGTAAGAAAAGAAAGAAAAAAACTATTCATCTCTAGAGATTATTTACCTCACAACCCAATAGTGCACTTGGAAATTACTGTACCCTAAAACAGCTCTGATAAGCAAAGATGAAACTCAAATAGCTAAAAGGGAACTAAAAGAGCTCTTGCTTAGTATCAAATCCTGTTTTAAAACTTTCTGCTCTTAAAGACATCCTGTTTATATATTTAATCAATGAACTGCATGTAAGACAAACAAAAATGACCTGCAATCTTCTGTGAAATGCAGATTTGCAAAGTTGGAGTAACTCAGCTTTTAAAGTAAACAGCTAAACAGCTTGGGAAATTCCCCAAATTCCTGTTAGATTTTGTTTCTGTTTCTCTGTGAACAGTGTTCTGATTTTGTTTTCTGGGAACATACCATGGTTAAATGGTAGGCATTTAGAAAGGAAAACTCCCTTTCCTTTCTGCTCTTTCCAACATGGATCTAATCAAAGAATTCAATTTGATAAGAGACTCTGCCTCTGACAAAGCCTTACATCTGACCTCCTATCAAAATGAGTTTCTGGATAATGCAATCTCAGGGGATTGCCTTGTTCATTTTAAGATCTGCTATCTTTTAAATTTCAATTGCAAGCTTTCTCTAAAGAGAATATTGGGACAGGAGGAAATATTTTGGATCACCAATGTATTCAATTTGTTCCACATGAAATACATGACCTTCATCCCAAAACTAAGTGGATTGCACACACACGTGCCAACCTGCAAAATTGCTTACATATATAATTTTTGCTGGAAGGCTTTCTGATGTTTTTCTTCTGACAGGTAGGAACTTCTTCACATATATAGCTCAAAACCAAGTACAAATTACACCTATTTATTCTTCTACTAACACTACTACTTCTCTAGGACAGCTCTTTCCCTAACATGATCTTTACTCTGACGTCATTACATAGACCTTGATCCCACCACTTTTCAGACTTTATTTTTCAGACTGAAGTCTCAAAAAAAAAAAAAAATAGATTCTTCATTCCCCTAACCTCACCAGTAGCCTGTCTATGTACCTGTACTACTACATTGCCTCATCTTTCTATCTCATGGTTGAGCAGAAATGTATGCACTATTTCAGATGAGGTTTGGTCAGGCTCTTGCATAATTACATTGATATTTATCTCTCTAAGAACACAAATACACAAAGAAATTACCCCATAGAATCACCATGCACCTGAGTGCCTATTTGTCTTTTTTTTTTGCTCCACTCCATCGGTGCCTCAGCATCAGTTGCTAACATGCTTTTGCTCATTCATTCCATCTGCATTTCCAACTCAGGAGTCTCCACCTTGTGACAGAAATTCTTGTGAATAGTTCTTCAATTTTGTGACTGTACACTTTGCATCATGGCAGGACTCTAGATCATCTCATCTGGGTTCCCTTGCCCTCAAGAGGCTGGAGCAGATGATCTTTCAGGGTTCCTTCCAGCATGGGCTGTCCCGTGACTCTATGATTCTATGAATAATAGCATTTTTATTCTCTTCTGCAAGGTCATGCAGTCTCTTTTGCAGGATATTTCAGCCTTCTGCTGTAGTAATGGTCCTTTTGTATCCAAAGACTTTACCAAAGATACTGAACAAGAGAGGTCTGTGATCAGTCCTTGAGAACCTCCACTTACAAATAATCTGTTAGCCTGATATCTTGCTTTTCCAAAATAATTTTCGCCATTTCCCTTCAGCTAATTCTACTGTTTCAACGGCTTCCTCTATTTTCCAATTTTTGCACAACATCTCCAGCCAAAGCAATTGTATTTTGTATGGCATTGTATCAAATATGTAAGCAGAGTCATGTTGCTTATTCCTTATTGTCAATTATTTACCTAAGGTGGATAATAAATTAGTACTCTCAACATTTAGTTTATAATGGAAAGACAAATTTTAATAATCTCCTTATCCCAAGAGAGACTACTTATAACCCTTGCTTAGAATTTCAAGAGCTTTGATATTTTCGAATAATGGAAACATGACAACAAGCTCATTATGATACAGTTAAAAGAGAAATTTCTTCCACCTGACTGGAGACATCTATCCACACTGTGTTCCGAGGGGAATGGTCTGGGGTAGGTCTAATTGGACTGCACCTGGATGGGTGTAGCAAGCTCTACCAGCAGTCTGTAGGACTTACTAAACACATACAATAAAAGCTCTTCTACTGCAGATATAAAGCAAACACACCTTTTACAGATGTCGTTTTCCCTTTGGCTGCATGGAGAAGCTGCTTCAGGATGAGATAAGCTGTGACACTGAAGCACGGGAGCCATTCAGTACTGACTCCACGAATGAATGTTTTAATTCTGCACCAAGACCTTTGTGGTTTAGCTTTTCCTCTTCTGAAGAGAACAGTAATGATTCCCTTACAGCAGACCAAACACATAATTAGTAGGAAACAGGTTTTTGCAAAAGCTATTGCAGCTATTTTTACAACACATTTGATGTCATGATTTCAAAATTCTGCAGTGAGAAAACGTTCCTACTCTATCATGATGGGTTTTTTCCATAGGAGCTATGTAGGAAAAAAATACCTGAATGAATGCCAGAAATGGAGCATGCAATGCCAGGAATGATTGTTACTATGGTTTCTTTAGTAAGAATTACCCACTTCCAGGGAGCTTGTAGCTGTTCCTGAGTTAAATATTACCCAAGTGAGTAAGTGAAGTGCTCCATGTCCTCTGAGGCAGCTGTAGGACTGTTTCTACTTCCAGTGAATCAATGTAAATCCCACGTTAAGAACCCAAATTCTTTCACTCCCTTATGGATGTGTGCCCACACCACATGTTGTGTGTACATGTAAGATGTTTCTCCAGTGAGCACTTGACAGTAACCCAGGGTTTACAAACAGAAAATTCCTACCCTCATATAAAGAGAATAACATTTGGTCTTTGTGACAGTAAGAAAACCCACCACTTCTCCTGCTTATCAGACGTGCTTCTTTCCTGTAACAGGAATTATATCACTGCACTGATGGGAAGAAGAGAAAAGGGATTTTTTTAATGGTTGTTTTATCTATCACTTTCACTGAGACAGAAATTCTAGACTGATTCACAGAAGGAAACCCCAAATGCCATGCAGCAAGGCATTCATCTATGGACAGGAAACAGTATGGGTTTGATAGGCCACAGTAAAGGTTATGCTACTTTTAAGTACATTTAAAAAGAATTTTAAAAATCATCTTCCTTAATACTCAAGTGACAAAACAAGGCACACATCAAAGCCTTTAATCATACACAGGGTAGGCCAGTGAAGTGCACTTCCTATATGGCCCTGCAGATTAGCCTTGATCCTCTAATACTGATTCCATTACGTGATATTGTCACCAAGCTGTGTAGAAACAGAAGGAAACAGGAAGAAGAAAAAAATGTGGCATTTGAAATAATGAGAATACAAAGGCTGGTGCAAGTACCAAATGCAGATGAGATCAAGTGGCATTACAGAAGGAGCAATAAATTTTAGTAACTGGTACCAGGGCAAAGAACAGAAAGTCTGTGGAATAGGCTAGTTTAAATATGGGGGTTTTTTTAATATGTGCTTTTAGCAAGACTGGATGAGTACATGAAGACACTTATAATTGGCATGAATGTAAAATACCTGTGTGAAAGAGCAAGACTTTCTAATAAGCTCTCTCAAAGTATAACAATTGATCTCTGTTACACAAGCAGTTCTGGGAACCTTGACTTTGTATTTCTCTTGATTTTTCTAGCTTTGGAAACTAAAATTAATTTTTTAAAATATAATCATTTTAAATCTGACCCAACAAAACCTGAAAGAAATTAATAGACAAATAGCTGAATTAGATCCAGTCTCCTCCTGTAATGAATACTTTTGTTGGTGAGTAAGTATGCAGTAAGCACTTTGCTTCTTCCTTAGACTCATAGAAAAGGCAAAAAAAGAAATCCACACTAAGTGAATCTAGACAAACTTATGAACCTAAGAGGCAAAATCCAACTTTGTTAGCAACCTTCATCTACATGACACATCCACAAATAAGACTGCAATTTACAATGTGCTCACATGAACGATAATCTGAATATAGAAAAGATCTTCCCTATATACCTGCACCTAAAAATCATGTGGATGTAATACTGACCACAGTTTTGTGGGGAACAAATCAAACCAACTGGAAGCTTTTAGAAGCTACAGTACATCAAGTGGGATTTTAGCCATATATAGATGCGAAACCTCTTTTGTGGTGGTGTAATGCTGCAAAAGGAGAGGTTTGGATCTGAAAAAGGATTTTCTGTTGCTTCCTTAACAAATGGGCTTTTTCCTTTCTGTTCTCCTTTCTGGTTCCCTATTCACATAAAAATTATCCCAGGCTCCAAAACATGCTTTCTGTTTTGGAGGTTCCTGTAAATCAATATCCTTACGAACAGCTCCTGCAAAAAGCGTAATCGCTGTGTGTGTAGGAATACACAAGCCTGTGCTTTAACAGTTCACTGTCCTTGTCGACCCATGATTCAGCTATGACATTAATTCTCTAAACACATCAGAATGTTGGACTTATTTGGCTTGGCATACTAATTTTACTTCTTTTACTTGAGGCTCCCAGCTGCCTTTGAATACACTGATTGGTGAGGTGCTTTGGTTTATCTATCCAACAGAAGAATGATCCAAAAGGCCCTTTGGAAATATTCCTGGGAAAAAAAGTGATGCAAGAGATGGAGGAAGAAGCAACCCATGCCCTACTGTTACTAATGGACATGATGCACAGGCTGGAGCAGTTGTGGGAAAAAAGTGGGAACAGTGAGGGCTCCCACAGGGCTCCCAGCCCTTCCAAGGAACAGCAACATATCCTTGCACTTAGGTAGTTGTCTCCATCACACAACATAGCTGAGAATTCAGCTGTCTTCCCCCGTGCACTCTGTACACAGACATTGTACAACTAATGGAGAAAAGAACTCCAACGTGGAAACCACGGAGTAAAACTTTTACTGCAGAACAACATGGGGAGTGTACCACAGAACCTGGATATGACATGAAGTGATAAGTTGGAGTCAGTTCCTAGACAGATGTTTAGAAGAATAAATGTGTAAGGAGGAGAATTTTACTCAGGGAACTGTATCTCTACTTCTAGAAGAGAGCATCTGTGGAACAAAATTCTTTAAAAGGAGTCTGCTGGGATGGACTGTCTTGGACTAGATGGGTGATCTTTCCTGCCATGTTTGAAGGTCCACAGGGCTCCACATGCGAGACCAGCTTTTGTACAGCCCTGACCTCAATTAGATACTTTCCAGTCAACTGCACATACCTAGTTAGGAGATATGAAACATTCCCTCTCTCCAGAGTGAATGTTGTTCATCTCCATCATGCTACCCCTTCTCCATTACATCTCTACTCCACCCAAATTATACAGTGGCATCCAGTGCCTGGGGGAATGTGCGTGTGTGGATGGATATACATAAGATAGCTTCCCTTCTTAAGGGTGCCACACAGAATAGTACCAAGGATATTCTCCAAAATGTACCTGGAACTGTATTGAGACTTTTGTTTTCCTAGGCAGGGACTGCAGGAGTTTCTCTTTGTGGGATGACTCAGTTCTTATGGAACCATAAGGAACTTTAAAGACAGCTGCAGATGCAAGTTCTGTAAATTCTCTAGGGAACAACCTAACAAATAACTTACAGAAGCCAACAGCTCATCTGGAGTTTCTAGCCTAAGACAGTGGTACAAGAGGGCCCTTTAAAAGGCAGAGTTGACTACATGGTTTCCCCAACTCTATCTTGGCAGTGAACAGCAATGCACTATTCTACTAAAGAAGCTAAAAAAATGTTTAAAGAAATTAAAATTCAGACATTTCGGACCATATTCTGATGATAAATACTGTGATCCTGGTGAGGGGAGAAACTAATCCCATGAGTTTAACTGAAAAAAATCCAAATGCTGAAGTGAGAGAGTTGGCAAAGATGTGGAGATTTTTATTATCCAAAGGTGCTCTTTGACTGGGAAATATTGTGAGAAAAAGGCTCTTTGCTGGATCCCAAGCTACAGCATCCACATTTCTAGAGGTTGACACTACTAGGAATCTCCAGAGAAAGTAAATACATTTTTCTGTACATTTCTTAGTAGCACTGCAATCATACTTCCTTCTTGTAACTAAAAAGTTAAGGAAAACAGAATGTTTTTCTTTCAAGCAATTACCAAACACCTTTGGTGTGGACATAGAACAGAATGCTTAGCAAAACTCAATCCACAGACATAATCTTCCAGAGGCAATAAGCAACATGAGGGAAGGATGAATATATTTGATCATTTCCAGTGGGTGCATTAAAAGAGTAAATTTCAAAATCTGCTTTTTAAAACAATGTGTAAAACCACCTAACTCTGATTGCTTTTCTTCCACACAGAGCAGACAATCATCACCAGAAACTGGCCAAGCCGTATTTTAAGATATAAAACACTCCAAGTACTAATGACAGCAGGGCTGATGATTTGGAATATTAAAGACTAAGAAAACTCTTTTGTTACACACACTTCCAAAGAGGAACCAATGAAGAGGCTATAAGTAAATAACAGAACAACTGGCAGGAAGATAGCATTAGACTTTGGCATTGACCAGCAAATAAAAAGCAGAGATGCTATGAAAACATTGATTCTTGAAGAAGGTGGAGAACATTATAAAGAGGAGACATTGCTTTTATTGACCAAACCTGTTTAGAGAGCTAAAACCCAGCAGCCAGATCATGACATACATGGGTGACAAGTGACAAAGGGTTACTGGCAGTGGATGTATGGGAGGAAGGCATCCCAGTCCAAGGTCGGTACTTTTCCCTGTCTACATTCCGTCACTCCATAGAGGGCTGCACGGCACTTTGACATTTCCAAAGGCAAAACCATGGCTTGAAGAGTCTATCAAATAAGAAGCTGATGTTCAAATTGTCTTTTTTTCCATACTGGTGTTTTCCTGAGATTCAGAAGACAATAACACTTCAACGTGGAGAAGAGCTGAGTAGTCAAGTCCGGCCCTCTTCGATGGAAGATCGGCACCCTAAGTAGGCAGTTCTTCAAACCTCCTGTTCATGGCACTTTCACACATCACAGTTACAGGTGATTGAGGAGAGCACTCATCTTGGTAGGCAGCTGGTGAGTGCATCAGGCCTTGGTATGGTCACAAAATTCATGGTGCAGTGCAAGAGTGGACAGATCTTCTCATGATCCTTCAACACTTCACTCAAGTGTTTCATTTCATCTGTTAGCTTTCCGATTTCTCTTTTCAGGGAGGTATTTTCTTGCTCAAGAGACTCATATTCCTGGAAGGAGGAGAAAGGAAAAAAAGAACAAGTTACAGTCAAAACATTCCTTTCAGTGCTTCCACCTTGAGTACATTCACATAACTGTAGAAAAACAGTGTGGTTTCTCACTGCAACTTACAAAGTGCTGAAGAAAGACAGACACAGCCTGGGTGCTGGAACAGGGCAAGTGCTTTACGACCTGTGCTGCGACCACACTGCGATTCCTTTCATGGCCCTGAAGACCAGGAGGTGCCGCTGGCCCTCAGGAGTCCCCCAGGAGCCCATGGCTGCTGGCATGGATGGCTGTGTCCCCATGGTGGTCTCTTCCACCCTGGGCTGCCTCTGCAGGGAAAGGCCAAAATGGACTCTGCACGGTGAGATCAGAGAAAATGAAAGCACTGCCTGCCGAGAGGTGCTGGGAAAACCCAGTGCCTGGCACTGCTGGTGAGAGAAGGGCAGCCCCTGCCCCAGGACAGTGCAGGGAAAAGCCATTTATCCAGGCTAGCACAACGTGGCCAGTGTTCTCCTCCAGGCCTGACAGAGCTTGTAGCCACCTGCTCAGAAGCCCGAGAACTCAGGAGGAGGGAAGCACCATGCCAACTTGATTCCAGACTCATTTTGTCATCAGAAGGCCAGACCACTGCCTTGATCATCCCTGACCTGGCTGCTTTTGAGCTAAGGCTTCTCTGGCAATAAATAAGCTGCTGTTAACCACAGGGGAGTTTTGAGTTGCTCTGTAGCACACACGGGATGCATGCAAGATTCTTGTGTCACATTTTTTGATAACTGTGTGTCTCAAATGTCCCTGATTCAAAGCCTTCTCATCCCAAACAGAAGAGAGCTAGAGGCTCAGAGCCAGCCCACGGAAAACCTGCAGATGTCTCACTGCTGGCCCAAGGCTCAACATCCACCCACTCAATCTCACCTCCCTGGGAAAGCTTCAGAGCAAACTTCAAAGCCTACATGTGCTTTAAAAGGCAGCAGGGAAAGCCTCTCATGCAATGTTCTTCTGGGGAGCCTGGCGATGCCTCTGCTCCCCTCTGCTGCAGAACTTTGTGTCCCTTGCCCTCCCTCACACCCTTCTGCCACCTCTCAGAGAGTAAAACAGGCACAGTCCTCCTAACACAGTATTGGAGCCAAACTCCAGCCAAGTTGTCCGACCCTGTCATTCTGCTCATCTCCTATTGCCCCAAACCCCACGGTCCTGGGTTTTGGAACAACTGTCGCATTGCTCTGTCCCATTTTCAGGGGTGAGACTGTCACATTGTTCCTGCTAAGAACAACGTCTATTCAACCAGATCTGCCTACATCTGGCACAAAACTTGCATGCCTCAGAATGAAGATTCCCAGCATGAGGAAGATCCTCAGATTCAGGAGGAACATCAGAAAGGCTGCAGGATGGCACAGGACCCAAAAATGATTCCACAAAAGCCACATGTTGCCCCTTTTCAGAAGTACCCTGCACCTGGCTTTCTCAGGCTCTGACTCAGAGGAGATATGGGAAAAACCAAGCCCAAAACTCCCCACAATGTCCCTCTTAGTCTCTGCTAACTGTTGGCAGATCCTTCCACAGTGAGAAAGAAAAAAGTCTGTGATGAACCTTCAGAGCTGAACAACTGACTCAGCCACAATGGCAGCAGCAGAACTGACACTGACCCCAAAAGCTAACTCCTGGCTACAAGAGCACTGTTGCATGAGGTAACATCCAAAACCAGAGAAAAGGGATCCCTGTCCTCCAGCGTTTGCACTGGGGACACAAGAAAGCTGCTCCACATTGTGATATTAAGAGCTTCTGGAACAACCAGTTACTTTCATTTTATTTGTTTTTAAACACCCACTGTTACTTATAAGAGCATACAAGTACAACGGCCAACCAAGCCAAGCTCTCACGCTTGCAGGTTCTCAAGCTCCTAAGAAGCCTTTCCAGCTGGGTATGTCTGGGGACCCCGTCACTGAGTGGCAGTGCTGACACACAGTTTTAGAACTGATTTAAGCCAGCATTGCCACTGCATGGTCCCCTCCTCTTCCACCACCTTCTACCTTGTAAGACAGCAAGAATTCATCTGCTACCACAGCAAATGAGACAAGCTTAACATTAATAAAGAATAAAATGATTCTGGTTTAGCCCAAAGGAGCCCTGTGATCCCATTCTTTGGGTGGTCACGGGAAGAGCAAAAGAGAGAGGATGAGGCAAGGGCTGGACCATGTCTATCTCTTGCTAGTGGTGTCACTGAAGACAGAACTGCACAGTCCAACAGCAGCATCAGTGTCTGGGAGTTCCCAACCAGGTGTCCCACAGCACGCCTTCCTCTGCCTCACACCCCCAGCTCTCTGAGAGGCATTAGTGTGAAGACAGTCCCACATCTGCTCAAGAATTCCTGTTTATTGTAAAGTCCCGCGCTTGGTACCCAAGTTGTGCCTGCAAAACACCAAGTACTCATTCACCTCATGAAGTTTATCTGCCTTCTGAGTTTGCTTCTTCCGGCTCCTCTGGGCAGCAACTCGATTTTTTTCTCTCCTCCTTACTTTCCTGTCATCTTCTTCATGACTCTGGAACACATCAGCCAGAAACACATCGCTAGTTTGCAAGGTGCACACAGAGATGTCCGAAGTCGGGCGTGTAACTTTCTGAGAACACTTCCAATTTCACAGAAATTGCACTCCCAGAGACCGCATGGTCCCTGCAAAGGGCAGCGCATCCCTCTGCCCCACCGCACAGGCGGACCCGAGGCGGAGGGGTGTAAGCCGGCACGCTGCCCGGGGGATGCCGCAGAGCCCGGCGGGCAGTGGCACTGCTGCTGATGGGGAAAGCTGGGTACCCGCGGCGGGGACCGGCGCTCCCGCTCTACCCGGCGGGCAGCACTTTACACCTGCCTCGCCGGGCGCGCCGACGGGGCGGGGGTGCGAGCAGCGGGGAGGAAAGCCCTGCTCCCTTCCCGGCTGCCTGCGGCTGGGGAAAAGCCGCTGACCCCACCGTGCCCCGGCAGCTTTCTGCGCACCGCCGACAGCTCGGCCGCACTCCCACCTGGAAGAGCCGGCACGACTTTTTCCCGGGAAAAGAAGGGCCGATGCCCAGGGGCAGCGCGCACGCCCGACGCGGCGCTGCCCGGCGTGACTCAGCCCCATGTGCCCGCCCGCCCGCAGCGCCGAC